>JAPDVR010000007.1:49530184-50017684 GCA_026230005.1 Gila orcuttii | reverse complement strand
GTCTATCGTTCTATCTATCATTCTATCGTTCTATCTACATCATTCTGTCTGTCTGTCTGTCATCAGTCTGCTCATTTACCTATTTGCTTGCTTGCTTACTTGATAAAAATAATTTCCAGCAATCCAGAATCCATGTGAAGTTTCACTGTTCGAAAAGTTTGATAACGAAAACTGCTCTGTGGCTAATCAAATGTAAATAAATTAGAGTCATTGTTCATGTCGCTTTGTACAGATGGTCAGATGTTCTTCTTCAGCTGAAGGATGTTCTTTGGATCATATCAAAACATGCTGGAGAACATGATCATCAGGTTCATGTAGTTCCAGTGCCGCTTTATTAAAGCAAAAGAGACACAATGCAAAAAGTGCATTTTGTATTAAATTAGAAACGAAAGCAAAATAGCTAGGCTAGCGCTTTCAGATGTCTAGACCCCATTGTATTAGAGTGTGTGTGTGTGTGTGCAAGCACTGACACATGGCACATGCAGCTGTTGTCACGCGTGTTATTTTGTAATAAACTCAGTAGCTGAAATTAAACCCACAGATTCATCCGTCCCCTTCAGATCACTGAACAAACACGTGCATGAATTCAGACACTCTCATTTATCTCTATTGATTCAGTGCTTCAGTTTTGTACATTGTTTTGGTGTGTTTTGTCTATTCATTGTTTATTTCTTTATTTTTAATTTGAATAAAAAAGGCAGAGAGTTATTAGCATGTATAGCAGACACTGATCTACACAAACATCCATCCGATTCTGTGTGTTTGTACTGGTCAGTTTTTAATGAGGTTGTGAGGGATGAAGCTAGGCTAATGCTCATTAGCAGCATACTAAATGAGGCGTGAAACGACGATCAGGTGAATGTGTTGATAAGGTCAGTGATAAATCATCAGTGTTTATCAGCAGTAATATCACGCACAGACATGAGTTATGATGGTCATCTGAGATTCACTTCCATCGTCTATATCAGGGGTTCCCAAACTTTTCCATTCCAGGACCCACGTAGACAAGAATAATCTATCTCAAGACCCACCAAAATAATTTTAAAGCATGAATGTGGGGTGGGAGGCGTTAGTTCTCTTTAGAGCAGTTTTTTTTCCTTGTCATAGTATGACATATAAGTTTAATTGCAATACAAACTTATGGTACATTATCAAAAAGTTTGAGAATTAAAATAGTAGCCTAATGGCTGTTGAAATAATGTGAAGAATACTGAGTAGTTTTTGTCTGCTGCCTCAACTGATTTACCCAAACATGTGGCAAAACAAATTTAAAGAAATGAAAAAGATTAAGTAAGCTTAATCTTAACCAAAGGTTTGATATGACAAAAAATCTGAATATAAAAAAAATAATAGACTAATAATTTTATAGAATTTCAATACTAATATTTATGCTGCGAGTGTTGTTAAACTCATTGCGTTGTTCAGCGCAGAAAACGCTTTCGTGCTTGTGTGTATAAATTTTAAATACTTTTTACATATATATTTTCCTTATGCGTTGGTAGGTATCAAAATGCATGCGAGGGAACACAAAACAACGCACTCTTACGACGACCATATCTCTGAAAGACAACAGCGCTGTGTTGAACAGACGACAGAGATTAATGCGTTTCCCAAAAGCATTGTATGCCAAAGTAGATCGCAGAACCATTGCCACCAATGGTCTCTACAAACAACTTAACTCACGATGCTTCTGGGAAACGCAGCCCAGACCTGAATCAGCCTTTCGTGACATTTTAATTCTCTGGTGTAATGCGATCCCATGCAGAATGAGATCATGCAGTGATTGGAGTAAACGAGTTTCTTCTCGTTAATAATGCGCACCAAACCGCTTAATGAACCGAAGCCGCTCTGAGACGGTGAAAATTGTTATCACAACAAGTCGCGCGCGCGCGCTTCATGAAACACAATACTGACATATTTATCTAACTTTAAATCGCTCTAAGCAATATAGAGATTTCTATTTAACGCTGGTTCATCGTGCAACCTGCTTGTATGTGTCACTCATGAAACGTAAATTCAGCTGCAGCCAATAGTGATTGCGCGACCCACCTCTTCACAATCTGCAACCCACAAATGGGTCGCGACCCACAGTTTGAAAACCCCTGGTCTATATCACATCTTTTTTTTCATGACCTTTTTCATTGACATGCTCTCCAGGTTGCCACTCTTCAATCTGTCTTTTTTAGGGGAAATGTGAAGATTTTGACTTTATATTATTTGTAACTCACCACCCATGCTGCATATTAGCACTAACCACAATGATAAAAAAGTATTGATTTGATTGATTTTGTTTGTTTGTTTGCTTGCTTGTTCGTTTTTTGTTAGTTAGTTAGAACTGGCCAGTATGACAATATACCGTATACATATGTCCTGCTCACTAATAGCTGCATAGAAATATACTCACACATTATTTTAGTGTAGTTTTCATTAATAATTTGAATTATTTTTTATTTATATTTTCCTTTTTTTAATATATGTAGTTAATTTGTAGTTTTTTATTAATTTTAGGTTTATTACAAGTTAAACTAAATGAAAATGAGAAATGCTACTTTGGCAATTAAAATAAGCTAAAATAAGTATTTTATATATTTTTTTTTATTGCATTTAAGTTAATGTTTATATTATTTTAATGGACAAACATGTTTTTATTTATTGCCATTTTGATTAGGGCTGTGTGATATGGACAAAAAATACTATCGTGATTTTTTTTTTTTAAATCAATATTGCAATCTTAATCACTGCTCACACATACTTGTTTTATTGACGATATTTGCGGGCACCATATCTTTGCATAAATTACGCGTGGCGACGTCGGTTATTTCTTTGTCTTTTTGAACTCTTTTTGAATGTTGTGCAGTACGCAAATGCCTGTATTATAATTTTTTGTTGACCTGTGCCATTGTTTATCTATGTAAACGCAGTAGACGGACGTCTTTAACCATTGTGCTCGTGTCTTTTGCAGCATCTTGCGATGACAGCGTTTCTATACAGCGCTCAAGATAAAAAAAGAAAGAAAGTTCAACTTCATCCAAATTCATTCATCAAAAGTGACAGTCAATGGTTTTACTCTGTTAAAATAATTTCCACAAAAATATGAAACTGTTTTCAACATTGATAATAATAAGAAATGTTTCTTGAGCAGCAAATCAGCATATTAAAATGATTTCCGAAGGATCATGAAGACTGGAGTAATGATGCTGAAAATTCAGCTTTGATCACAGGAATAAATTACAGTTTTACTATGACATAGAAAACAGATAGCTTATGATAAAGTTTATACAGTATTTTTGACCAAATAAATGCCGAAGAGAATTAAAAATCTTACAGACCATAACATTTTGAACAGTAGGCTAGTGTATAATAGTGCATTTACTAAAATTAGGGTAGTTTGGTAAAAGTCACTAACTAATTACAGGCGAGTTGAGCGCACAAATCACAAAATATTTTTGTGGTCATGAAAATGTATTCAGATTTAGCATAATAATGATGCATTCACCTCATAAATCATGACACACTGCTCCAGCATAGGAAAATACATGTAAGTTAAAGTGCATGCTTTTAAAATTAAAAGGTATTGGTATCGATATCGGCGATACTGGCCCTGTATTTACTTGGTATCGGATCGATACTAAATTTTGCAGTATCGCCCACCCCCACTCTGTACTATTGATTTGAATTAAAATCAATTTCAATGAATGAATCAGAATGAAATGTGATTCTTGTCTCTGTTTCTCTCTTTCAGCCACCATCACCAGCTCCTCAGAGAATGACGACCGCAGCGGCTCCAGTCTGGAGTGGGGTAAAGAGGGCAGTATAAGAATCAGCGCTCAGCATGTGCTGGCACAGACGGCCACACGGGCAGACACGTGCTCTCCGGTGGCCGAGGAAGAAGCGTCAATGTCCGGGACAGTCTCCGTGGCTAAGAAGACTTCTGAGGGACCCGTCCACTATCCCACACAAAACTCGTCCAGTCTGATGATGCCTCGGCCCAACTCAGTCGCAGGTAAGAGAGATCAAAACAACAGCTGATTGTATTTACCATCAGGGTCGTCCTGTGATTCCTGAGGTGATGACTGACGCATGACTGCTGGAATGAAGGGAAGCAGAGACTTATGGGAAGACAATGCCACCACTTTAGGAGATCGTGAGAGAGCACATTATCAGGACACATTCTTTCTCCTGTTGCTCCTTGAGGAAGCAGATACGTCGGGCAGCTGTTGTGTGTGTGTGTGTGTGTGTGTGTGTGTGTGTGTGTGTGTGTGTGAGAGAGAGAGAGAACACACTGCACATACGCGTGTGTGATGATTGTTGGCTGGCTTCTGTCTTTAGCATCAGATCCACATTCCTCAGGCTGGTCCGACTGATCATGTGATCTTTCCCACTTCTCTGTCAGTTAGGTCAGTGGTTCTCAACTCTAGTCCTCGGGACCCACTGCTCTGCATATTGTGTATGTCTCCCTTATTTAACACACCTGATTCAGATCATCAGCTCGTTAGGATAGACTCCATGAACTGAACTGAGTCTGTCAGATAAGAGAGACATACAAAATGTGCAGAGCAGTGGGTCCCGAGGACTGGAGTTGAGAACCACTGAGTTAGGTGAATCTCGCGAAAACATGTTGTATTTCTCACCGAAATCAAGAGAAAGAAATAAGACATTTTTGAACATTAAATATTGCATTGGGACATTATTTTCATGACAATAAAGCATGTTTCTCACAAAAATACTGTAATGCAAATACTGTAATTTGATAAAAATATATTGTTGAAATTGGAGTCTTTAAACATCATATTTGTTGTACTCCATTTAAAGTCAACATGATACACCATTCACAACCATTTTTAATAGGAGAATTAAAAGTTACATTTTAATAAAATATTCTGAATAATTTTCTTTTTCTTTGGAATAATGTGCACTAATGAATCATGCACACTAAAACCAGGAACATTTATTGAAGTGAAAAGGATTGTTAGATGCATCAGCACTGTAATACATACAAATACTTTATTATAGGAAGTGTATGTATTTTGCACTACTATACTATTTTTTTATTTTTTTTAGTGAAAAGATCTTTCTTATGTGGCCTGGACATGTTTGACGATTATGATTTTAGAGATTTGTCTTGGTTTTATGTGTTTGGATTATCATGAGGCTTGTAGTTCTCTCAGAACCCAATGCTGGCGACGAACGCTGATGTTTTGATGTTTACAGAAGCAGGTGTTGGTGAGAGAGATGAATGTGTGTTTGGGTTTGGTATATTTTGATGTGTGTGTGTGTGTTGTGTGAGATAAGGTGCAGAAACGCTTCTCATAAAAAGCCACCAGTCATTAAACTGAGCGAGTCGACGTGAAACAATAAAAAAACGGTTGGCATCATAAAGCATGTGCAGTTGTCAAGGTTAGAGTATGTTTTCTTTAGGCAGTTGTGTGTGTGTGTGTGTGTGTGTGTGTTCAAATCTTCATTTTGTACACCTGCTTGCTTTTACTCATTTCACACCCTGTTTGGCCTCAGCGAATAAAGCATTAATCTTTACTGAGTGTTTGATAGATCTGTAACCTCACTACTTTCACAGCTGCTGGTGTGTTGTTACCACACACACACACACACACACACACATAACATCTACGGATGGGAACCAAGGAATTTTATGATTCAGGTTCCAATTTACATTCTGCATAATGATTCTAATACTTTATTGACTCAATTAACAATTATTTTATTCAAAACAAATAACAAATCATTTTAAATGCTTTGGTAGCAGAGATTTATTTATTTATTACCATCAAATCTGCCCTCTGAATATGTATCTTTAACTACATGTTATCATATTGATTTAAGCCTTAAGTACAACATAACATTTTGAGCGAGTCAAGAACCACTCAGAATGATTCAGCCAGTGAATAAATCATTAGATCATTTCCAATGGTTCTCAGCATTGATTCCGTGTAGATTCAGCACTGCAGTAAACATTGACAGAGTATTTTTATGTTCTATCGGCAGAAGGCAGACATTCGAAAACCATCTTTCAGTATTTTTTTTCTAAATACTGTAAGAACCGGTTACTTACAGTCCTAACATATACATATACATATACACACACACATATATATATATATGAGATGAGATATATGTGTGTGTGTGTGTGTGTGTGTTTGTGTTTTTAAGCTATTGCTTTTGTGTAGAGAAGCAAATGCTCACAGACCATATTAATATCTGATTTGTTCTTTTAAATTGATTCTTTTCAAATGGTTTCACCAGTTAACAAATAATCTTAAGGGGGTCGCACACCGGACGAGAAGCGCAGCGCCACGTCTTTAAAATTTTAACACATTATTTTCTCTGAGTGTACACACACCGGCAGCGCCCAGCTACGGCTCAGCACCTTGTTCAAAATCCTGCCGCGCCATTTACATAGTTTTATATTAAATTTACATTATATTTGTCTCATATCGTCATTAATGTATATACTAACTTCACCCTGTGCTGCAAGATATATTTAGTTTTACATTCATTTACAGAAATCAGCTGCGTGGATAAAAATAGCTGATGTTATCGGATTTTCAGGTGAGATTCTCAATTAATTCAGTTATCGTATGCCCTGAGGTAAAGTGTTCAGTTTTTGTACATGACTATCATAACATAGTATACAGACATTATCTTAATTTCATAATGTCCTTAAACATAATAATATTGCTGGCCATAAACTGAGCGTTAAACTGAATCTATGAACAACTGTTCTTTTGAGTTGTTGTTGTTGTTGTTTTTTCAGTTGATTGAACCGGTTCACAAATCAGCTTAAGTGGTTCATTAATGGATTTTTCGGACTCGAAATTTAAAAGTCTACCCAGTAATCACAAATGTCTAGAAAGTTCATGGACGTTCATTGGTCAAAAAAAAAAGAAAGATTAAAATTCTACAAAAGTTCCAAAAGTTCTCTGATTGACATTGATAGAATATTCGCCATTCAAATCCAAGCCGTCAGTGATGATGTCATAATGGACTGTGGTACTAGAGCTAAGCTTTTAGTGGCTGTTCACACAGGAAATGCATTCCATTCGCACTATATTTTAATTATTGGTATATATATATTTATAGTTTGTCCTTTATGAATCTTGACAGCATAAAGTTTGGAATGGCATTATGGTGAATAAATGATGACAGAATAGTGTTTGTTTTTGGGTGATCTGTCCCTTTAAGTGTTCTGGAGTAAATGGTGCTGTCAGTGGAGATGCTGCTTTAGTCATGTCTGTCTGGGATTCTCAACCTCAGTGAATAATCATTCCGTTTAATTTCTGAGACCGAACTTCATTTGTGTCCAGGCAACCGATCCATTTACTGGACAGCTCATTAAGACCACACTAAACTAACACTCTCTCTCTCTCTCTCTCTCTCTCTCTCTCTCTCTCTCTCTATCTCTCTCTATCGCAGAAAACAAAGACCCCATTTTAACCGCTCGCATATTAGAATGAGTCACAAATCTCGCTCATGTCAATCCACGACGGCTCTGCTCCTTCTGCATCGCAGAAATCTCAAATATGTGGCACAATGTGCTGTATGATTTTTTTTTTCACATATGAATTTTCATCTTACAAGCGAGAACGTATGAGAGACACAACAAAGAACTTGATTTTTGAGTGTGTGCAAAACTCTCTGTAATGTAGAGCTAGGCAATATATTGATATTCCAAATATATTTGTAATGTGGTATAAAAATGAGCAACTTTGTGAATATGATTTAAATGTGATGTTGTATTTGGCCATTAGCTTCGTGAAGACAGTGTAATTAGATAAATTTTGCGATTTATTTCTTGTCACATGACTCAGAAGTGTGACAGCGCATGCTTAACGCAACACTTGATTTCTTGCGTTGATGCATTTTGAAATTTTTCAGAATGCAATACATCAAGTAATATAAGAGTTGGATTCAGAGCATTGCCACAAGGGGAAGTGTAGTGGACTCTAGTGTTAATTCTGCTTCTGCTGTCATTTCTGCAAACATTTGGAGAGCGTCTAGCAAATTAGTTAAGTTAATTAAGCTGTCAACATTTATTACCTGTCAACACTAACAGTTTATAGCTAGTTGCCTTAATAATAGCACATCTGGTTTGCATCTCCCCTTGAGTACCACTACAGTAATACAATAATGCATGTTAAATATTTTCAGCAGGTTTGTGCACTTGCATTGTATTGACTAAACACTTCCATCTGCCTTTGTGTGCTTGTGTGGAGTTTGTTTATAGCTTAAGAATGAGTTTTAATGTCTGTAATTTAAACTTCAATAGAAGAAACAATATTAAGTTGGATTCAATTCTGAGATTCATTTCAAAACTGTCCATTGGAATGAATTAATGATTAATTGAAGATCTGTTGTTTGTTTGTTTGTTATGGTGATGTCTCTGAGGATATACATCAATATTCAGGTCAAAAGTTGTCATAAAGCTGAAAAATGTTAGGATATACAGTTTGGGGTCAGTAAGATTTTAAGAAGTTTGTGAAAGAAGTCTTTCTTGCTCACCAATCCTGCATTTATATGAACAAAAATACAATAAAAACAAATGTTATGAGATATTATTATAATCTAAAATAACTGTTTTCTATGTGAATGTATGGTAAATTGTAATTTATTCCTGTGATTTAAAGCTGAATTTCAGCATCATTACTCATTACAGTGTCACATGATCCTTCAGAAATCATTCTAATATGAGGATTTGCTGCTCAAAAAACATCCATGTTGAAAACAGTTGTGCTGCGTAATATTTTTGTGGGAAGCATGATACATTTTTTCAGGATTCTTTGATCAATACAAGATGCAAAAGAACAGCATTCCCCAAACTTTTCTATGGTAGTGTATTTTATGGTTGTGTGTGGGACACGTCCACGTTTAATATCTAACATCAGGTGTTTAAAAAAAAAAATAGCAATATTGATTCTGATTCTTGTCTTTGCAAACAGCACTAACATGCTTAAACAGTGAATACACACACAAACTGTCTGCACTACATGAGTTTAATTAGAATCAAGAAAGCAAAGAGCTCAAACTAATTAAGCTGATTTGCTATTTAAAATGTGGAAAATGAAAAACAAAGTGTCTTTTATGGCTTGAGCACACGGCAGCTGGACATGTTGCCACACGCATCACCGCAAACAAACATGCTCACATGCAGTCAGACAAAATCCAGGTCTGTGTTGTTCTTGCTGGTTGGTCTGTTCGATCGCCCTCTTAATGCCCGTGAGCCTCCCAAAATAACGGACATAAATCTATAATTGTATTATCGCACAGCAGGGCACGTCTGCAGAACATCCCTCCTCACCTTCTGCACGCCAAGTGTGCTTACCGTCTGAAATACAGCCGAGAAGCAGCAGACGGGATAGCATGCATGTTCTAAAATAAAAAAATAGTGCTTAAGGAAGATAGGAATATTTGAAGAATCTTCATGCTGATTAGTTCTGCACGATTATTCATATCGCAATCGCGATGTCAAGGCGATTATATGACGCAAAATGCTGCGATTTTATATGAAATAGCCTAAACAAATTAGGGCAATTAACGCAGCATCTGTTAATTTTTGTCATCCTTTGGCTAGTGTTACATGATTCCGCTCTTATTCATGCAAATGCTTTTAAACTATTAATGCGCGACAAGACAAAAAAGAGTGCGCTACCTGTGAATGTCCTGACTGTGACTCACAGAAAGACGCGTGCCAGTATCATGCGTGCGCACAAGACAGCACGCCAGAATACAGTTCTTTTTCGCGCTTGAACGAACAATAACACAAATTTTTTTTTCGAGTATCTTCATAACATAAGAGCAGTCTTTTAATGAACGTAAAGAGTTGTGACTCGTGAGAGAATGAGGCTCATGTGAGATCCGCGTCTCTGTCAGCAGCAGCTGCTCTTAAAGGGACAGTACACAGTAGCCACTAATTATCTCTGTCGTTAAAGTTAATCAAAGAACGAATGGAACAGAGAAAGCACTCACTGCTCTTGACTAAAGAACTTTTGTAACTTTAATAAGGATTAGTCTATATATAATTCAAAATTTATGCAGCATAGACTGTTTGATAACTTTATTCAATTTCTGTATATGTCCTACCTGTTAGACAGGAAGTTATATTTTTTGAAGCCTAATAAATGTTTTAAAAAAATTGATAGCTCTCAATCGTAATGACGGAACCACTGTAATGTTGGATGGCTATAATTAATGTTTAAAATTGTGGGGTGGGGGGGGGGTGGGGATTTTTATCCAGACATCAATGGCTTATTGATCATTATAGGTGTTATCAATCATTTAGTTGTTGTTGCTATTTTGAGTTGAGAAATACACATTTCAGCATTATCACTAATCTGTGTGTGCATTTTCCTTGAGAACCAAGCAAGTTGACTCATGAAACCATTTGTTTATTATATCGCAATCGCAATATTGACCTCAATAATCGCAATATGACATTTTCCCCAAATCGTGCAGCCCTAATGCTGATCTTTCCGTACATGACAGATGATGGTCAAGCCAACTCACTTTTATTTCTACTGCGCTTCATACAACACAGATTGTTTCAAAGCAACTTCACAGTAGTAAATAAAGAAGACATTGTCATTATTCAGTGTCCACAATTCAGTTTGAGTTTTGTTCTCATCTGATAGTGTTAATGCAGCCAAACTGAATATTAAAGGGTAACTCAACCCCTGCTCAGAGCCTGACTCCACCCACTGGCAATATTTGAAAAATGCTGGAAAAGTGGGCAGAGCCCAGCGGAAAACCGAGGGCGGGGCTGAGTTTTTAATTAAAATTAGATAATTTAATAGCAGAGACTTAAACAAAACTCAGTGAATACTAGTCACACAGGCATAAGCAATATATCTTTATAAACATTTAAGTTTAGAGACGTGCTCCAAAAAAAAAGAGCCTATGCCAAGGGCGTGGTGAGCTGGTGCCTGCTTACATCACACGCCACCACAACATCCAATAGGAAAATTCAACTGCAGTAGCCACCGTTCAACCTGAAGAGGGCAGCACTCAGACTTTTTACACCATATATTGTAGAATAAAAATGTCAAAAAATTTACTTGAATCAATGAGCAGCACTAATAAAGCCCCAGTCTTACAGATCATTAACTAAAAAAGGTTGTTTTAGGGTTTAGTTACCCTTTAGAAGTTTATCTGATTTAAGATGATAGTAAATATGTCTGTCAAGCTCCAGAAAGTATACAAATCGAAAAGAGCATCTAAAATTTCTCCTTTTGTGTTTTGGTGAAGTACTTCTTAACCCTCTGGGGTCTGAGGGGTTTTCTGGGTCCTGGAGGTATTCTGACATGCTCTGACATTTGTGCTTTTTTCAGTTATTTATAAACATGTTAATGGCAAAGGTGTAAATTCACTCTATATAGCACAAACGGGGCTACCGTAATATGTGAGCAAAATGTATGTACATGTTTGTATTTTTGAGAGAATATTGTTTATGCATGGTTATTGAAAAAACTAAAACTTAAAGGCCTGGTTTCACAGACAGGGCTTAGATTACGCCAGGATTAGGCCTTAGTTCAATTAGTGCATTTAAGTAGCTTTTATAAATGTGCCTTAGAAAAAAACCTAACCGTGAGACAAAACAATAGCTCTGACATATTTTAAGATACTGGGCCCTATCTTGCACCCGGCGCAAATGACTTTGTACACTGACGCATGTATCATTCCTATTTTGCACCCGCGCAAAGCGGACTTTTCCCTCCACAGACACACGTCGGTTAACTAAGAAATACACTTGCGATCCCCGGGGCGGTTCAGCGCAAAGAGGAGGCGTGTTCCGGCGCAAACTTTCCCTCATGCTATTTTGCTGTTCTATAAAACAATTGAGCCACTGACCAGAAAAAAACTAGTCTAAAGTCAGTGGCGCGTTGCGCGTTGTTCATTATGCTATTTTAAGGGCGCTTGCTTGACCATAATGTATAGCGTGCACACCTCGCATACACTTTGATTCTCTCATCAACACAGATGCAGCAGTTTTTATTTTTGCAAATCATACATTATAACAAGGAAAAATATTACCACATGAGGGAAATCATTGTGGTGTCCATGAAGATGTGAAAAAATAGGCATAAATCTAGCTTATACATTTACCAAAATTTTTCAGGCAAATTGTAGTAATGACGGAGCAGACCTGTTTGCCCAATACTGGCAAGACACATATGTATATAAGGACATCTGACAAATTAGTTTGTCTGTCAAGAACCAGGAAAAAAAAAATCTGAAGACTGCGAAATCACCTTTACCATAATGTAAGTACATTAAAAACCTTAGGCCTACTCTTTAACTTACCAGTTAAGTTGAGCTTTCTCATATTTTTTTGTATTGATTTGGGTGGGTTTGTCCCATCCCCAATGTCACTTCTCTTTCTTTTACGGCCCTGACGAGAACATCGATCTCCTCGGCTGTGAACCGATTCTGAAGCGCGCCTGGTAAATGCGCCATAATAATAACAATCCGCCATGCAACATGCGCACCTGCTCTTAAAGGGTTTGTTGGATGACGCTCTGATTGGTTTATTTCACGTAACGCCCAAACCACACCTATGAATAATGAAGCTATTTCAGACCAACCCCTTTTAAACTTGCGTCGGGCGCAAGAGTCATTTATCCCGCCGGGAAAATAGCAACAGCGCCGGGATCCGCCCACAAAGTTACTTGCGCTTTGCGCTTTGACACTTGGGTTTCAGATCGTTAAAATAGGGCCCTATGTGTCTATCAGTGTTTTCAGTTGAAAGAGCTCAAACATGCATTTTAGTCTGGGACTAGGCTTAAGCCTTGTCTGTGAAACCGGGGGATTGTGTCTGAAATAAGGCCACAAAACACATACTAAATATGTGTCCACAAGACTTTTGACTAATGGCCGTTGTTGCCTAGAGTTTTTGCTTCAAAATTATCTGAAAATCATCCTGCCTAATCATTTACACAAAACAATACATTGATTTAAATTTTATAAGACACCTTTTGTTTGGAAAGGCAATATGCGTGGAGGCGTTTTCACACCTGAGAAGACAAAGGCCGGATAATGTGCCACATACATAATGAGCTGCATATTAATTAGCCTCTCACACAGATGTGTCACAGGGTCCCAAAGAATGCAAGGACAAAAGAAATTATCTATATATACATATTTTACAATTAGAAATTGTAACCAATTACAAATAGGTTACAATTACAACAACAGTTACAATTTTAACAATATTTCAAGTGTATTCTTTCTTTGTAAAAAGTATACATTTTTATCATACGTATTAAAAAAGGTAAGGATTCATTAGTTTGAATATTGGAACAAACACTATAATAACATCTTAGTTGATAATTCAATATACCTACTTTATTTTTGACAAAACATCATACTATAGTATATTTAACATGAGCAGAAATTGGTGAACAAAAGCTTACCTATTTAATGTGACAGTAGTCTTTTTTTACAGTCAAAACTTTATAATCTATCCAAAACTAATCACAAAATCTTGTCTAAACATTCATATTTAGTCTGTAACATATTGTGTATGATATATTAGCATATACATGTTAATTTGCAGTTTGTTGCTTATACAACATTTTATTTCAACATATTTCAGTCTATTTTTACTCATCTTAGTAGGCTATAGCAATATAGTTTGGATGTTCATGTAAAAATAACGTTTACTAATGTAGATGCGAGAGTGAATGAACGGCACAGACACGCGCTGTATAACTAGTAAACAAAGCGCGCGCGCCTGTGAGTTCATTCATCATTTAGCCTACACACAGACACGCAATTCATATTTAAACAGTCTTTTTGCGGTTTATAGACACTATTCAATATCGCGATTAGAACAAAGCACTTAAGAATAAATGACTTACTACATCAGCTGGATCCGTTGCTCCTCGAAATGAAACTATCAGCACTTCTGGTACATTTTCCAGGGTTATTAGATAGTATTATTCCTCACTGCGTAGGGATACGCTGTGTTCACAGCGGTAGTAAGAAACTTACTAAACATGATGTGTTCAGTTTTATAATCCAGCTGGTGGTCGTTGGCATGTTTGCATGGCTTGCCTTAGATCATTTGCGTTTGAATACCGCACGCTCTCCGTGGGCGTGGCACATTAACGCGTAATGAGGTATAATGAGCTGGAAAGAAAAATACTGACATCTTTCTCTTTTCATACAGATTACATAAACTGAGAATATTTGTTTTTTTATATAAATTAATTCATTTAAAAGAAGAGAGTTCAAGCTTCATTATGGAAAAACACTCTGCCTGTATGACAAGTATTCGCGGAATTACAGTTAATTTTCGGACGCGTTTCAGAATGGACTTCACTGACAGAGAGAAGGCAAAACTAGCATCATGTTTATTTTTCTTTATTTGACTAAAAGCACAATACTTTGTTTATATTGTGAGTATACACAAAAAAATGGACACTTAACAGGATCGAATGATGTATAACACAAATATGTAAAATCAAAATCAACAGAGTATTTTGAGTCTCTTTTGCACTGATAAGAAAAAAAGCGACACTATCGCGCCGGCGCGATAGCCGACCTCAGAGGGTTAACCCTCTGGGGTCCCAGGTGTTTTCTGGGTCCTGGAGGTGTTCTGACATACTCTGACATTTGTGCTTTTTCAGTTTCTTATAAACATATTAATGGCAAAGGTGTAATTACACTCTATTTAGCACAAACAGGGCTACCATAATATGTGAGCAAGATGTATGTACATGTTTGTAATTTTGAGAGAATATTGTTTATGCATGGTTATTGAAAAAACTAAAACTTAAAGTTTCTGAATTAAGGCCACAAAACACATACTAAATATGTGTCCACAAGACTTTTGACTAATGGATGTTCTCGCCTAGAATTTTTGCTTCAAAATGATCTGAAAATCATCCTGCCAAATCATTCACATAAAACAATACATTGATTTAAATTTAGTAAAACACTTTTTGTTTGGAAAGGCAATATGCGAAATGGGCGTGACTCATGTATAATGGTCTGATTCACACCTGGGAAGACAAAAGACCTGCTTAATGAGCCTGCATAATGAGCTTTTCACAGGTGTGTCACTGAGCCACAAGAAAGAATACAAGGACACAAGAAAAGAAATATATATATACTACAAAATTGGTTCACAGTTGGAAACATCTAGAAAAAAATGGTATATTTCCACTTGTATTTTTGCTTGCAAATTGTATAATATCCAAGGTGAACATTTCTAGTAATTGTGTAGTTAATTCTCATACTGTATTTTCATAAAGTTTTGGATATGTATCCTCTCCCCAAATTTGTCACTAATAAAACACAATACAAATAATTTGAAGAGAAGGCTTATATTGACCTTTTAAGATTTTGTTTAATCTACCTTGTAAATATATTATTTGCTATTTTATTAAAAAGGTTACAATTACAGCAACAATTAAAATAACAATATTTCAAGTGTAATATTTCTTTGTAAAAACTAAAGTATACATTTTATCATACATATTTCAAAGTTAAGGATTCATTAGTTTGAATAAAGCCTACATTGGAACAAACACTATAATAGCATCCTAGTTGATGACTTTATTTTTGACAAAACAAACATAGCCTAATATATTTAACATTTGAGCAGAAATTGGTGAACAAAAGCTTATTCAATGTGGCAGTAGTCTAGTTTACATTTATTTACATTTACATTTATCCTTTTAGCTGACGCTTTTATCCAAAGCGACTTACAATTGCTATATATGTCAGAGGTCGCACGCCTCTGGAGCAACTAGGGGTTAAGTGTCTTGCTCAGAGACACAATGGTGTCTCACAGCGGATTCGAACCCGGGTCTCTCACACCAAAGGCATGTGTCTTATCCACTGCGCCATCACCACCCCGTGGTGGTACCCCAGTTTACAGTAAACAGTTAATAATCTATCCAAAACTAGTCAACGAAATGTTGTCTTTCATATTTCGTCTGTAACATAGGCATATTGTTTGTTGTTTTTATATTAGAGCATATAAATATTAATTTGCAGTTTAATACGTTGCTAATACAAAGACATTTTAACGTTATTTCAACATATTTCAGTCGATTTTCACTCATCTCAGTATAGCAATAGGGTTTGGTAAAAACTGTTCAGTTCATTCATTCACACACAGACGCGATTCATATTTAAACAGTCTTTTTGCGGTTTACATACACTATGATATCGCGATTAGAACAATAATTTAAAAAAAACTTACTTCTCAGATGGATCCGTTGCTCCTCGAAATGAAAATAAACCAGCACATGTTCTGAGGTAAATGTCCCAGGATTATTCCTCACACAGCCTCGCAAGACGAAATAGTACATTAATCTGATGATTACATTTGTTGTGTTATCGCGTTTATGAGGGGCGTTGACACGTTTGCATGTGTTGCTTCAGATCATTTGCGTTTGAATACCGCGCGCTCTCCGTGGGCGTGTCACATTAGCAGAATAATGAGCTGAGAGAACGATAATGAGATCGGCTGACACCTCTCTCTTTTTTTATAGATTACATAAACAGAGAATATTTATTTTAGTTTTGAATTAGATATTTTAAAAGTACAAACTTAAATGATTATAAAGATATATTGCTCATGCTTGGGTGAATAGTATTCGCTGAGCTTTGTTTAAGTTTAGAGACGTGCTCCAGAAAAAAAGTTAACGGAGACAGAGAGGCAGAAAGCACACCCTGTTTATTTTCTTCATTTTACAAAAGCACACGGTTTTTATGTTAATGTGAGTGTACACAAAAAAAGAAGACCCTCTATAGTTTATAATCATGTATTGATTTTATTTATATGACCAAAAATGACGGAGTATTTTAAGTCTATGTTGCTGCTATGTGGAAAAAAAACAGCAAAATGCGCCGGCGCGTTTCTCGACCCCAGAGGGTTAAAGGCCGAACTTTGAGTAGTGAAAAGTAAATGCTGTGTAATATGTCAGGGCTGTTTGGTTGAATCAATGCAGAAATGGAGGGTTTGCAAGGGTTTTTACATATCAAACCCTCTTTCGCTCACAGGACATTTTACCGATATGAGGCAGCAGTTAGGAATCTATGCCTACATCCTTCACTCCTTCACTTTTACACTCTCTCTTTCTCAGAAAATGAAGAGACTGAGGCAGATGGTGTTTCGGCTAGAGATGAAATTCTGCCGTTCTTCTTTTTTGCTCTGTGGTCTTCGGAGACTCGGCAGAAGCGCTTGCTTAAGATTTCATCTGCTGTGCAGAGGCATCAGTCCAGAAACTTTAGAGCATCTTTAATCCATCCGTCCAGATGGTTCTGCACACATGGGCCAGCCACTATTCACAATTTAAGAACTGGCCCCTGTTCAGTTCATCAGTGGGGAATTGAATTGAATTAAATTGAATTGGTCACGTCGCACAGGATGTTGAATAGGAGTTATAATTGAAGGGACAGGAAGAAGAATTTACTGAATTGCAATTAAAAGAAGTTCAACACAGTCAAGCAGCAGAGGAGTTCATTAATCCAACATAATTAACAATCAAATCTACTGATTAGACTTATGTTTTTTAACTTTATTTCAGCACTCTCAAAACAAATTCAGCTTCACAACATAACTTTTTATCTATGTATATAATTGTTATAATATAAAATGAAAATGATTCATTATAATATGTATAATTTATATATATATATATATATTAGTACATATATACATACATACAGGGGTTGGACAATAAAACTGAAACACCTGGTTTTAGACCTCAATAATTTATTAGTATGATGTAGGGCCTCCTTTTGCGGCCAATACAGCATCAATTCATCTTGACAGATTCTAGTCCTTCACTGTGGCTAGAGGGATTTTAAGCCATTCTTCTTCCAGAACAGTGTCTGGGTCACTATATGAGGCTGGTGGAGGAAACGTTTTCTGACTTTCTTCTCAAAAGTGACTCAAAAATATTTAGATCTGTTAGCTGTGCAGGCCATGCGAGATGTTCAGCTTCACTTTCATGTTTTTCAAACCATTCTGTCACAAGTCTTGCTGTGCTTATTGGTGCATTATCATGCTAAAACAAGGCACCTCCTCCTTCAGGGTACAATGTTTAAGCCATTCGGTGCACTTGGCCCTCCAGAACTGTTCGGTAGTCCACAGTATCAATGCCATGATATTGCAGCCCAAACCATCACTGATCACCGTCGTGCTTCACTCTGGGCAATATCAGTCCAGGTGTTACGCCTCTTTGTGCTTCTCCACACCGTAGCTCACAGATGTAGGAGAAAGACAGTGAAGGTGGACTCATCCGAGACAATACATGTTTCACACTGTCCACAGCCCAAGATTCGCACTGTTGGAACCAATGAAACCAACATTTCGCATTGGTGCGAGTGACCAAAAGTTTGGCTATAGTAGCCTGACCATGAATAGTGACTCTGTGAGGCTCCGGACGAACACTTTTGGTGGAAACAGGAGAGTCAAGGTGCACATTTAATTCTGCAGTGAGTTGGGCAGCTGTGGTTTTATGTTTTTTTTTTTGTGGATACAATTCGGGTCGGTACCTGGTAGGGCTGGGACAACGCGTCGACGTCATCGATTACATCGATGCAAAAAATATGTTGACGCAAAATATGCGCGTCGATTCGTCAGACCCAAAACAAAGATGGCGGCGCCGGATAGTTGTAGCAACACGAGTGGCTCCTCAGACTACCAGAAGTGCAAGGCGGCACACACTCGTTCCTCTAAAGTACACACACACACACACACAACCCACAGAAAAATGTGCGTCAGTATCGAGTTCTCTTTCGGGCTTGAACGAACCATAACACACACATTATGCCAAACTGTCCGTTTTGTCGAGTGTCCTCATAAGAGCAGTCTTAAATTAGTAAAATAAAGTATTTTATTTTAAAGAGTAAATGACTCACTCAGAGAGTCAGACGCCAGGATGATTATTATACCGGCAGCCTAATAATCATGAATGCACTCCACTATCTTTTAACACATCTCCGACGAACGGCTTCTTCACGCAAAAGGAAAAAATGTCACGAAGCGCAGTGAAATGCAGCGACCTATGTGGCGTTTCCTGATGGATCGAGGTTGTTCCTTAACTTCATTTTATACGTGCAATTCACACGAGCTCTAAGCGCGTGCGAGACTGCTGCAAGTATGCGCTTATAGCCATTAATGTCGTGAAAAATACATAGAGGACACTGACAACGCGCTGACAGACAGGACCAAGAAGGTAACATTTAATAAAGTCTCAACTTTCAAATTTGGTCAGTCAAAGAAAATTAAACCATAAATAGGCCTACTATTTTGTGGTTCTTTAATGTGTCGTGACAGATTGCACTTTTTTTCAGTAAACTAGGCCTGTGTTTTCAAGGCTTCAAGGTTTTATTGAATGCTACCTCTGACTAAGAATGCATTACTTTGCACTTGTATAGTCTTTTATTTTGGAATTTTAAGAGCAATAAACATATATTGCAATGTTAAGGAATTCATGTTTTTTTTCATTCAGATATGTAAATCAACATGTATAAATTGCTATTACTCAATTAATGGGGAGATAATGGATAATCGAATCGAATCGAATCGGACAGAAAAATTAATCGTTAGATAAATCGATGCATCGGAAAAATAATCGCTAGATTAATCGTTTTAAAAATAATCGTTTATCCCAGCCCTAGTACCTGGACATCCCTTTCAGACAGCTTCCTCTTGCGTCGACGGTTACTCTTGTTGGATGTGGTTCGTCTTTGGTGGTGGTGTGTCAACATTACACTGGAAACCAAAGCTTTTGATACACCACAAAGACTGGTCACAGGTGAGCCAGTGAGATGCGCTCCAACAATTTGTCCTTTTCTGAACTCTGGTATGTCTCCCATTATGTTGTGTTGATTGCAATATGTTATGTACAGCTGTGCTATTGCTCTGCTGATTCAACCTTCACACTCTTCTCTTGCTGATGGAATGTAAAATCAGTGAATATTTGTTAGACAGCGCATGTAGACGTGAAACCTCCAACACTTTATTGGCCAGTGTTTCAGATTCATTGTCCTTGATATTAAAGTCAGGTGATTAAGCTGGGCAGGGAAGAAGCTTAAGTTCATCTTAGTGCTTCAAATGTACAGGTTTTCTGATCATAACACCATCTTTTTCACATTTTAGAAGTAGTGTCTGAGATTACATTTTTAGCCATTGAAGCTCTTTTAATTGATGTTAGCTTTGTGAAGTTTTCTGTAGTCAGTTTTTGTGGAAACATGGTCTTCAGGGTGAATATTGAGGTTTGTTGACACTTTTCTGCAGTTCTGTGTTGTTTGGTCACTATCCTTTTTAGTGTTCAGCATTCCCTATCATTAAAGTTCAGATTTTGCCCTCTATTCTTCTTTGTTATATATATTAAATGCATTATTATAAACATGACTGTCATTTAAACTCCACAGGCTTACATTCAAATTTGAATTGCAGTACAGCTCAATACAGCTCAGCTCAAATTGAATTCAAATTAAGAAACTTTTTTTAAACCCTGTTCTCTATTTAGGTCAGAACTCTTCTCAAGCCTCAGTTCTCCTGCAGGACTCGGTGAGCTCTCAGTACGTCACATGTACAGGTGGCCGGTCTTCTGCAGTGATCACTTGTGCGGTGTTTTGTGGACTCAGAGGTTGGGTTTGTGGGTAAATGTCTCACTCTGTGGCTGTGGCTGCTGTCCCAGGAAATGACACGTGCCATGCTCATTTACATTGTTTGTGGCTTGTCTTTTTCCTGACAGCTGGTGGATCCAGAACAGGGCGCTTGCTCTGGTGACAGTGCATCTGGAATCACTGGTGTCTTCAGCTGTGGCCACTTGTGTTCAGCTCGACTGCACTGCTGCTTTTTCAGTTTCAGATTCACTAGAACTGGGAGACATAAATTATTTATCTCTTATTTATTCAGCCTTTTTCAACTATCTATCCATCTATCTATCATCTATCTATGTGATAAACATTATTTCAATCAAACAATAATTTTGGTGTTTTATGGCAGAAATAAAAAGCCTAATGGTTCTAAAATAATTTTAAATTTGTCCCTGACATGTTTTAAAGAAATTCAACCATATTGATATTTTTGTTGGCAGCATGGATATGTGGCACTTATTATTTTATAATATTACTATTTGTTGCCTCCCATCTCCTCTTAAAAACATACTTTATAACCTGTCATGGTGGTTTTAATGAAGTACTCCATGTATCTAAATTCACAGTTTGTTTAAGTGAAACTTGCATTTCACCTTCATCGTCATATTTAGTGTCACCACATGCTTTCCCATCTCTCTCTCTTTTTGTGGTCTTAAAGATGACCGTCACCATCTTCAGTGTTTAAAGATCACATTTGGCTATAATTTGTAGAAGATTTATGAATTTTTGTGTTGCAGGATGATGATTTGAGCTTTGTGACATGGCTTGTTATCCTACTGGAAGTAGCCATCAGAAGATGAGTTCACTGTGGTCATAAAGAGATGGACATGATCAGCAACAATACTCAAAATGTGCCAACAAAATATCCTCCACACCCCTACACCAGTAGCAGCCTGAACCGTTGATACAAGGCAGGATGGATCCATGCTTTCATGTTGTTTATGGCAAATTCTCACCCGAATCTGAATGTCGCAGCAGAAATCGACACTCATCAGACCAGTCAATGTTTTTCCTGTTTTCTGTTGTCGTTTTGGTTATCCTGTGTGAATTGAAGCCTCAGTTTGCAGTTCTTCTGCTGCTATAGTCCATCTGCTTCAAGGTTTGACGTGTTGTTCGTTCAGAGATGCTTTTCTGGTTGTAACGAGTGCTTATTTGAGTTACTGTGGCCTTTCTGTCAGCTTTAACCCTCTGAGGTCTATGGGTTTTTTGGGGTCCTTGAGGTGTTCTGACATGCTCTGACATTTGTGCTTTTTTCAGTTATTTATAAACATGTTAATGGAAAAGGTGTAAATTCACTCTATATAGCACAAACGGGGCTACCGTAATATGTGAGCAACATGTATGTACATGTTTGTATTTTTGAGAGAATATTGATTATGCATGGTTATTGAAAAAACTAAAACTTAAAGTGTCTGAAATAAGGCCACAAAACACATACTAAATATGTGTCCACAAGACTTTTGACTAATGAGTGTTGTTGCCTAGAATTTTTGCTTCAAAATGATCTGAAAATCATCCTGCCTAATCATTTACACAAAACAATACATTGATTTAAATTTTATAAGACACCTTTTGTTTGGAAAGGCAATATGCGTGGAGGCGTGTTCAGACCTGAGAAGACAAAGGCCGGATAATGTGCCACATACATAATGAGCTGCATATTAATTAGCCCTTTCACACAGGTGAGTCACAGGATCCCAAAGAATGCAAGGACAAAAGAAATTATCTATATATACATATTTTACAATTAGAAATTGTAACCAATTACAAATAGGTTACAATTACAACAACAATTACAATTTTAACAATATTTCAAGTGTATTTCTTTGTAAAAAGTATACATTTTATCATATGTATTAAAAAAGGTAAGGATTCATTAGTTTGAATATTGGAACAAACACTATAATAACATCTTAGTTGATAATTCAATATACCTACTTTATTTTTGACAAAACATCATACTATAGTATATTTAACATGAGCAGAAATTGGTGAACAAAAGCTTAACTATTTAATGTGACAGTAGTCTTTTTTACAGTCAAAACTTTATAATCTATCCAAAACTAATCACAAAATCTTGTCTAAACATTCATATTTAGTCTGTAACATATTGTGTATGATATATTAGTATATACATGTGAATTTGCAGCTTGTTGCTTATACAGACATTTTATTTCAACATATTTCAGTCTATTTTTACTCATCTTAGTAGGCTATAGCAATATAGTTTGGATATATTGTGAGTTCATTCATCATTTAGCCTACACACAGACACGCAATTCATATTTAAACAGTCTTTTTGCGGTTTATAGACACTATTCAACATTTTCCAGGGTTATTAGATAGTATTATTCCTCACAGCGAAAGGATACGCTGTGTACACAGCTGTACAAGATACTTACTAAACACGATGTGTTTTATAATCCAGCTGGTGGTCGTTGGCATGTTTGCATGGCTTGCCTTAGATCATTTGCGTTTGAATACCGGCGCGCTCTCCGTGGGCGTGGCACATTAACGCGTAATGAGGTATAATGAGCTGGAAAGAAAAATACTGACATCTCTCTCTTTTCATACAGATTACATAAACTGAGAATATTTGTTTTTTATATAAATTAATTCATTTAAAAGAAGAGAGTTCAAGCTTCATTATGGAAAAACACTTGTGCCTGTATGACAAGTATTCACGGAATTACAGTTAATTTTCGGACGCGTTTCAGAATGGACTTCACTGACAGAGAGAAGACAGAACGCGCATCATGTTTGTTTTTCTTTATTTGGCGAAAAGCACAACACATTGTTTTTATTGTGAGTATCCAGAAAAAAAATAGACACTTATCAGGATCTAATGATGTACAATACTTAATATGTAAGATCAAAATCAACAGAGTATTTTGAGTTTCTTTTGCACTGATAAGAAAAAAAGCGAGACTATCGCGCCCGCGCGATAGCCGACCTCAGAGGGTTAACCAGTTTGGTCATTCTCCTCAGACCTCCGGCATCAACAAGGCATTTTCTCCCACAGATCTGCCGCTCACTGGATATTTTCTTTTTTTCAGATCATTCTCTGTAAACCCTAGAGATGGTTATGAGTGAAAATCCCAGTAGATCAATAGTTTCTGAAATACTCAGACCAGCCCGTCTGGCAGCAACAACCATGACACGTTCAAAGTCACTTAAATCACATTTCTTCCCCATTCTGATGCTCAGTTTGAACTTTAGCAGATCGTCTTGATCATGTCTACATGCCTAAATACATTGAGTTGATGCCATGTGATTGGCTGATTAGATATACCTTATAATTAAAGTATACCTAATGCATAAATGTAAATGTATTTGTCATTTATATATTGCTTGCAAATAGTCGGAATACACAGTAAGTATAGGTGTAGTTACAGAGCTAAAGCCAGTACTAACCAGCCGAACCTTCACCCGTGTGTTGTTTGTTTGTTCGCATCACTCATTAATGCTGTTACAACACCAAGTCCTGAGGGTCTGACTTAGTGTTGTTTTTTTTTAAAGATCGATTAGCTTCTTCCCCGATGGTGCAGTGAAGGAGCGTCTGACCCTGTGTCTCAACAGACTCGACTTATGAAGATGAATCAAGCGTGTTAATTAACATCACTCCGAAATGCATGAACTGCACCCGGCTCAAAAGGCCCACTTGTTTGACCTGATGATTATTCAAGTGATGACATCATCTGGGATATGCATATTAATCAATGGGCTCCTTTCAGTAAACAAGGGTACAGCAGATTACGGGACTGTCTGCAGGGGAATAGGTTGTAATCTGTGGAGCTGGTCACGGGCCAGTCCTCTACTAAAGCTGGTCTGATTAGATTTCTCTCTCAGCGAGGTTTAGCTCTGCCACTATGGAATGATTCACTGTGTATCAGCCATTTCTATCGGAGCCCAAGTACACACACACACACACATGCAGATGCAGAGACGTTCAGGTTTTAAAATACAGATGGGTCCTCCATATGCAGTCTCCTGTTCTGCATGTTGTGCATCAGGTATGCGGAGGTGCCTTGACCAGGGGTGTCACAGTGTAAACTAGATTTACATTTCTAAAGGCAACAGCAGGGCTTGTGCGGGAGTGAAAGAATAGTGGTGAAGTTTTAAGTAAGTTTTCGAATTAGTCTTTGGTTCTGTGTAAATTAAATGCCGTAGCAGAGGGACTTTGCTGTTATCAGGGGCTCCGGAGCCTCATTTTTTTCGCCCACGTCCCTGTCAGCAGATATTAAAATATGTAGAGTGCTAATCTACTGTAACTCTCTTGGCTCATGGTAAAAACACAGTTCTGCTATACTTTGCTATTTTAGCACCTGATATTATTGTAAACAGGTAAAGTTGCTTTTTCCATAAGGGTTTTGCTCACCTTGAATTTGAATTTCCAAATGTCAGTCTCAATGCAGCTTCAAAGACTCTACTCGATCCCAGCCGATCTGGCGAAATCATTCATTTTCTTATAAAAAAAAAAAAGAAAAAAAAAAAAGTATACTTTTTAACCACAAATGCCCATCTTGTACAATCTCTGAGATGCGCCACGCATTACGTCATCACGTTGGAAAGATCACCCGTGACATCGTTAAACATCCAGGATATGCACATGTGAGGACCATTTTAAACAACAAACTGACACAAATATATATGTCATTCAACATACAATAACTTTGAACGGTCCTCCTACTCCTAACTTGTAAACACTGGGTCAGTACTTCCGACTACGTCATGCCGGCTCAACATCGTGATGTCTGTCAGCCATCGCGATGGACGATGGCATTGTCTCGACCCAACCCTAGTATGAATGTGTCATTTGTGAACTCCAGATGTCACAAAATATTAAATTACTAAACCTAAAAACAAGCAATGATAAAACAGTGTAAATACAGCTGGAAAACAGTGAAAAATGCAACCTTATTAAGTGCATGATAGGAACACCGGTATCAGAAAGTGGAGTAGATTTTACTTAATTTTATAATGTTATTTACACTTTAATTTCTACAAGCTTAAATTGAGTACTAATATAGAATTTACTTTTTTTTTTTTAAATGTATCTAGCCTGATCTTGTTTATTCTGGTAGAAATTTTCATTTCAAATTTGTTTTTCTGCACTATTGACCACAGAATCATTTTTCATGAGCGAGGCCCTTTAAAGCTGAAAGGGGCGCAGCTGATTTTCACTCACTCCACACACACTCACTCACACCACACACACCTCCAGTATCCCACCTCCCTCCGTCACCCGTCTCCGCAATGACAGCTCCCTCCTCTCTTCATTCAGTTCTTCGCCTGTTTTATTAGCTTTCTTTCTCTTTCTTCGGGAGGATCATAGATTATTTCTCCCCTGGCTGCCCGCTTCAAACTGTAATCAGCCGCTCTGTAGGAGAGAGAGAGAGAGAGACCTCCGCTGTTTCATCCATCTCCTGTTTTCATTTGGATTGCGGAGCGGAGAGCTGCAGCAGGGATTTTTTTTTCTGATGCTTTGTGGATGCGATGCAGTGAAGCAGTTCACCAGTTGAATGCGGTGTGTGTGAACATGGAGGTGTCCTGAGGAGAGAGAGAGAAACAGAGGTTTGCGGCGCTGCGTCTGTCTGTGCCTGAGGCACGAGTCCGCACGAACCTCAGTCTGTGAGTACCGAGAGCTTCCATGGAAATAGTTTCAGAGCAAACAGGTTGCTGGTGCTTTAGTTTCAGACGGTGATGCATGGATGCACATTAGAGGCCGTACAATGAAATTACACGTTTCTTTCACACAGCTTGAAGAACGTGAGATATTGCACAATTTAACTTTTGCATTGTAGAAATAAGTTGAGCTGTCTCTCTTTTTCAGAACAATTCTTTTAATCGGGTTATGACTTTAGAAATGTCTCTGATTGTTTAGTCTGTCTGTGTATATGTGTGTGTGTGTGTGTGCTTAGTGACCTGGTTCTGTTCACCCATTCATTCTTTACACTGTTTATTATAGTCGCTGCTCGTTATTTGCATTCAGGATGATGTCATCTTTCTCCCTGCACGGTTCCTCGTTTATGTCAGACAGGTCATTGCCAATGCTGCAGTCAGCGACCTTTAACCTAGCAACCTTTAACCCGTCAGTTTGTCGATTTTTTTTCCTCCAATGAGCATGTTTACATCATGTACATGTTCTTAACCTGATTATGCTTAATAAGCCAACAATGCATGTGGTCATGTAAATGCATTAACCCGTTTTCCTTTATCAGAGTAAGGTCATAAACGGCTTAAGCATGAACTGATCAACACAGCTAGATTTTTGCCCATCTCCCTGATTTCGCCGGCTTGTAAACACATTAACCCGTCTTCCGTCGGCTTATCGAAGTGCTCATGAGTGATACGTGACAGGAAAGTGTCCTTACTGCGGATTTAAGTGCATCCAGACAGAGCGAGTGTTTCACAGTAAGGGAGGAGGAAATATATCGCAAACTCCGACTCAAGAAATGATCGAAATGTGTTCTCATCTCATGCAGAAGTGGTACAGTCAGAATATTGCATTTGTAACTGCATAAGAGGAGAATATGAGTCTCCATCTGACATTTTGGAGTACTCTTCAACATCACGACTGACATGACTTATGAAATACTCAGAGACAGATACACGAATGGTTAGGTTTTGATGTCACTACGGTGGAATAACCTGATTTATTAATAAAGTCTTGCATTGCCGGGATATTGGATTGCATGTAAACAACGGGTTAATTCAATAAGCTGATTTTTGGAAGTTATCATCAGTGTATTGGTCTGCATCTAAACGTGCTTTATGTTGGGATGGAGTGAAAACCTTTTTAAAAACAGTTGTGATTTTTGCAATTCTCTCTTTTTCAGCAACAAGCTCCACTAAGCTGGAGGATCTGAGCTATCTTGATGAACAGCGAAACACCCCCCTGCGCACCTCCATCCGCCTGCCCTGGCACAACACCGGGGGCAGAGCTACACACGACAAAGGTATAGTCACAATCCCATCATGTGTTTAAGAATGTCTTGAAACTTATGAACGTTTTCCCCAAAATCAACAGAAAAAAGGGTAACGCTTTACAATAAGGTTTCATTAGTTAACATGAACAAAGTGCAGTTCATTATTAGTTCATGTAAATTTGTAACATTTACTAATACATTATTAAAATCTAAATTTTTTATTTGTTAACATTAGTTAATGCACTGTGAACTAACATGAAATAACAACGAACAGCTGTATTTTTATTAACTAATGTTAATAAATATTAACAAATACAGTAACAAATGTATTGCTCATGGTTAATCCATGTTAGTTAATACATTAACTAATGTTAATAATTGAAACCTTATTGTAAAGTGTTACCGAAAAAAGCATAGCATTAAAAACATTAAGCCCATTTTTAGGATAATTAGTTTTTTTTATGTCGTAATTTGCATGACAGTTATTCACATTTTCAAAATATATTTATGGATCATGATTTGTTGTTCTGCCTTTATGCTGATTTAAAGAAAGGTGTTTTTTTAGACGACACCTTATATATTGCACTTTATAAATAGTTTAAATTGTCATAAATAATTATTTGATTCCGATACCGATATAACTTTTGTAATTAAAATGTAGATTACTGTTTTGATCATGTTTTAAATAAGCAGTTCAAAAACGCATGGATTAAGGTATACTTACTATACTTAAGGCTGTCACTAATGATTATTTGGATAATTTAGCAATTGGTCGATTATTTTGACGATTAATCGAGTAATCAGTAAAGAAATTGTACAATAACTTGTGTTTATACATAATATCTTCTGTGCATTACACAACTCATCGCCTTCATGCAGTCTATTAATCAAAAGCATTGGTATCTGCCTTTTTCATGCTATGGTCGATATGACGATGGTTTTAATCGATCAAAAATCGTCCAATAAATATCGTCGGCCGGTGTGTTTTGGTGTGTGTTTTGTTTATTTATTTAGTCATTGTGATAATTGTGAAATAAAATTTGACCCAAACAAGTTCTTGACCGGATTGGAGATATTCCCCCTTGTACAATCTGAAACAGTTGGGTGCTCTTTTGATTTGCTTTTTTTTTTTTGTAAAAACTTATATAATGTTTAGATGAAGACATTTCCGTATAGATCTGTTTACCCACTCAGGATTTGGATGTGAATAAGGAAACGCTCTCCATACACTTCCTGTGGCGAAAAGAAGTGTTTTAAATAGTTAAGAAGATTAATAATGCAAGAGAACATCGTTAAATACATGTGTTTTTCCTCTCAGTCCGTCTGTTTGTCTCTTTCTCTTATATAAACGCTTGTGTACCCCGAGCGTCGAGCTAATGTGTGTTCTGCAGGAGCTGCTGCGTATGTGTCGGTGTTGAGCTGCTATTCTGACCTTGTTGAATGTTTAAATGAATAATGAGAGACATCCAAGGTTTGATTCAATCAGCCAATGGCAGAGATTCATCAGCTCTGATTGGTGCAGGATTCACCTCGAGTGATTTTTATTCCAGTTTCTACAGGCCATGTACAGTGTCAGGTGTGTGAGGATTGAGAGTGTTTTCGTGCAGGTGTTGGATTCCAAAAAGACTCAATTTCATCTGAGATGCAGTGCTGACATGCTTACATATAGTCTGTATATTAAATATCACTGTCAATATTTTATTGAAGACTTATTTGAGCATGACCAGCAGCTAGAGCTACACGATTAATCGTTAGAAGATCGTGATCTCGATTCAATCACCAAGATTCAAGAATCCTATTCCTAAATGACAACGATTCGACTCTGTGTTCAAACCTTTGACGAGCACGATCACAGCGAACATTCAAATCTGCGTCCGTGCTGCTGCTGACCCAGAGAAATGTTATAGTTTGGATATCTACTGTAGTGATCAAAATAAAGTAAATCACCTTTTGAAAGTAACTTGATGCTTCAAATACTGATTGTAACGATTACATCGTTACACCACTAGGTGGCGAAAAGTGACTCGAGATTCGTTCAAAAACACGGATTTATCAAGTTATGAAACAATTAACATTTTGTCAGACCCTCTAATACAATACGTTATTTTATTTAGTTGTCTATTCCAAATCGTGATTCTCAATTTATGCAGAATTGTGCAGCTCTACCAGCATCATATCTGTTTTTTTCTTTATTATTTTCTTTGATTTTTTGTTTTGTTTTATTTATTTATTTTTACTGCACAGGCTTGTTATCAGGCTGTCTATGATTCATTTTTTTTCTTTCTGGTGCATTTTAAGATTTCACATGAACTCAGAGATGTTTTTCTGAACTTCTGTAAAATATTCTTGTTTGAAAAGGAAGCATCATCAGTGTGATCATAATATGACCATGACCAGAGCTTCATGTTCTTCTAGAAGTTAGTTAAGTGGAGTGTTCTACAAAGTATAGTGGCGAGTAATCTGCCTTAATGTAAATAACACACCAGTGCTGATGGCGCTCTCTCTCCCATTGCGGTCTTTGATCTTGAAATTAGCTGATGATAAATAAAACGTAGCTCATGTCTGCTACTTTCATTGACCTGAACTCTGTTAAATCGTATCTTAAGATCGTATTTATATTAGTTTTGTAGAGACACATTTATGTGGTCAAGTGTTAATAAAACAGTTTCAACAAAATACGAAAAAAAAGTGAAAAAAAATCACATTCATGTTGTCATCCGAATTGATTTTCTCGCTTGCTCAGAGAGCTTCGCTACTTAATAGCAACTCAAACAGCCTTACCAAGCACTTGACATCTTTATTTTATGTCAAAAGTGCCCTAATGATTGAGAAACACTGATAAAAGTTCATATATGACACTAATGTCATCATATCAGTGACGCATCAATATACACAGTTTACTGCCACTGGCTAAGTGGATCCCATTCATATTCACACAAACAGCTACTAAAAGTGATGAAAGTTTGTAATATAATGTTACATTGCTATATTATGTGATCATTGTGTTCTTATATTTTGTATCATGCACAATAAAAATTCTCTCAGGGGTGACATGAGGGTATTTTAACATAGCTTTTTATGAAGTGTTATCCTTCCTTCTAAGGTCTAGTCAGTGGCTGGCTAGCATAGGACATGAAGATAAAGCCTAGAAACTAAGAAACAGCACATACATGTAACATGCAACCCCTGATTGCCTGATTTGTTTGCATATGATTAAACCTGTGTTGTGTGTTTTGCAGCTCGCTTTGCTCCGTACAAGCCCACTGACATCATGCTCAAGCCGCTGCTGTTCGAGGTTCCCAGCATCACCACTGACTCAGTGTTCGTGGGCCGCGATTGGCTGTTCCAGCAGCTCGAGGATGACCTGAGGCCCAGCGAATCAGGCGAGAGCTCCGGGTCCATCCTCGTGGGCAACGTGGGCTTCGGCAAAACCGCCATCATCTCCCGCCTGGTGGCCCTCAGCTGCCATGGAGGCCGCATGCGACAGATCGCATCCAACAGCCCGAGCGCATCTCTGAAAAGTGAGTCTTGAACATTGTTTCACAACACACATGCCTTAGTCTGGATAGAGCAGCAATGCACGGAGACCATTCTTACATAAATTGTTGCGTTAAATTAAATGAGACATAAGTTTACATAAGAATGATTTTATGAACAAATTTCAGCCTATGCATTCACTAGCTCCAAACTATGAAGTTGAAATGTTTGGGGTTGGTAAATTTTTAAAAAAAATTTGAAAGAAGTTTCTTCTGCTGATCAAGGAGATAAGTAAAAACAGTAATATTGTGAAATATTATTACGATTTAAAAACTGTTTTCTATGTGAATATATTTTGAAATGTAATTTATTCCTGTGATCAAAGCTGAATTTTCAGCATCATTACTCCAGTCTTCAGTGTCACATGTTCCTTCAGAAGTCATTCTCATATGCTGATTATTAGGTTATTATCAATGTTGAAAACAGTTGTGCTACTTAATATTTTGTAGAAACCGTGCTATAAAATTTTTTTCAGTATTTGTTCATGAATAGAATTTTTTTTTGATTTAGAAATCTTTTGTAACATTATAAATGTCTCAACTGTAACTTTTGAACAATTTAATGTGCCCTTGCAGAATTAAATATTAATTTCATAAAAAACATTATTGACCATTGAAAGTTAGTGTACTTCAGTCTTAACTGAACAATCATAACAATTCTATTAACACATAATTCTTGATTTTTCTGTGAGGCATGTAATCTACGACATGATACATGTACCATATGTGCATTTACACAGACTTTTTAAATGCAAGAAACAATAAATGATGGTCTTTGTGTATTGAGTTGAGTTGTTTGTGTATTGATGTTTGACTCTTAGTCTTAGTAGAATAACAACAGCTGGTGATGTTTGTGCTCATGTGGATATTGTCCAGGTGGGGAGCTGAATTCAGATCTGCCTCTGAGTCAACCGCCTCAGCCGACCCCCCCGCCCAGCGCCACCAACACCCTGCGCACCAGCAGCTGTCCCAGCACACCTGAGCTCCAGCGGCGCCGCGAGGAGGCCGTCAGACGTCTGGCTGCAAAGGTACTCGCACACAAACCTTTTCATCAGGAACCAGATTCAAACTGGCTTTGCCCTCATAAGCATCATAACTCCATTTGTTTTCGCATTGGTGCTAGGACTTAATAGTCGTGACATGTTTGTGATGATCTTGGTGGTAACAAAATGAATCAGCATTGTGAATATTATAATAAATTTAATGCACTTTTTTGGTCATTTATTAGACTAATTTCACAATCCTTAATTGTTGAGCATGAGAGTGTTTTAATGGTTTCCTTCATTTAGACTAAAAAGCAGTGTTAGATTTCGTAAGTTTGATTCTTTTTTTTTTAACTCTTCATTTGTGCAGTAATATTATCTTTAAAGATCCTCTACATTTATAATTTTTCGTTCATGGAGATAACATTGAAAATGTGGCAGGCTTTATTGGAGGATTTCTTTCACCGGTATGGAAAACAAACACTTTTAACATGAAAATTACATTAAATTACCTCTATAACCAGTAGATGGCTGCAGAGGATCACTCATATTAGCTCATTCGCCATTTCCACACCCTTTTATAGTTCTTTTTGTGTGTTTTGCTTTTTGGATTTATTTTATTAATATATATATATTATATTGATTCATTTCAGGGAAACGGTTCAGAATGGTCCTTTATTAATGAATTGATTTCATCAGAACTCTGATTCAGTGATTCATTTGAATCTTCATTCACTCTGTTTTTGTGCATTGAAATGTTAGTAAAAGTATAGTTTGGTAAATACTGCTATCTATTTTATTATATTGGTGCATATTAAAGATCATACTTCAATGCATTAATTTAGTGAAAAACAGTTCTTTGACTCTAACCAAGATCTGTAACAGCCACTCCATAATTTAATTTTCTGTTATAAAATGAGCTGTATGTTGAGAGAATGTTGGCTGAAGCTCGTGTTTCAGGACTGATGCATACATATTTACCCACATCAACCAAAATAAAGCTTGAAATCCAGTCCATGTTGATTTGACACATTCCAGCATTGATTGTTGATTAGTATATAAACTGTGATCATTGGACAGAATCCTGCCAGAGAAGCAACAAAGCCGTATCTTTTAGCTTCTTGTATGTATAGAACGTTTCACACAGGCGTATATTGAAGTGGGCGGCTCATTCGCTGGATCTCTCAGCTGCGGTCCTAATAAAAACCACACAGGTGTGCTGGAGCCGAATCACAGGTGCAGGGTCACGACCTCTGCCTGATCTACAGTGCTGACGGCGTCTTATGTAAGACGTGTGTGTCACAATTGATGAACTAGTTTATTAATCAGTGAACATGTTGATTATCTTTTTATTCACATTGTGCCGAATTAAAAGTCTATATGTTTGCTGGGGGTCAAAATTAATTAATACAATTTGACATCAATGGATATTTTTTTGTTCAACATTTTTTACATTAATGACAGCAGATGGAATTTAATGTCTTTGAGAGCCTCTCAAAGAGAACAAGCACATCCATCTACTATAATATAATGAAATATGTGCATAGAATATATTCAATTGAATCAAAATACTTTTACAGGTACATTTATATGGCCTTCAATGGCTAATGCTTTTTTTTATGTCAAGTCAAATTTGTCTAGCACTATTCATAACACACATTGTTTCAAAGCAGCTTTACAGAAAATCATAATGTTAATGTTTATAATATCGTAATATCTTCATGCCTCATAGTTGCATTTAGTAGATTAGAGCTGTGTGATAATATAGTTACATTTTGCGATGAGTATATATCACTTTACAGGAGTATACTTTATGTATGCGGAAGAAGTTGGACATACTTATTATATGCAACCTTATAGTTTTTTGTCTGCAGAATTGTTTAGTTTCTGCATATAACTGGACCGTGTTAACCAGCCAAACTTTCACTGATTGGTTTGTTTGCTGTGCATGTGCTGCATGCAAACTATGACATATGCTAGCTTGCTGTTAAAATTTTAAGCATTTCCATTGTGCAAAATTGTTCCATTTCCATTGTTTTTTAAAATGAAAATGCTTACATTATAACAATATAACTGTTAAATGTAAGTTATGCACTTGGTACAACATCTTAAGCAATCACTTTGCACACTAACCACTTAAAACTATATTCTTGTGACCTTCTTTGAGGCATTAAATATAATGTGCTCTTATGCTTTAGACAGTTTGTGCAGAACACTTTATTTTCCCCCTGCAGCGGCTCATTCTGTGTCCTCAGATGATTTCAGATGTGTTTTGTTCATAGAAATGGGTTTTATGCAGCTGCAAAGATGCGTCACCGGTGTAGTTTCTCTATTGCACAACGCATGGACCAGATGAATCGAAAATTAAATGTATATTTTTCATCTAGTTGTAGTTTTTATTTTTTTTATTGCGGGTAGATTTTGAGATGTGTCTCTGCAGACGGTGCTTGTTTTGATGCAGACTCATGAAGAGTTGTGCTGTAATGTTGCTAATGGACTGTGATGAATATGTGGTGATGTCACAGTTTCTAGCACAGCTGTTTTAATGGAGGACCCGTGCGATCAGTGTGATGATGTATTTCCCCTCAGACTGACATGTTTGTGGTGGAGGTTGTAGGGCTGGGCGATATGGCAAAAATATCACACTGGGATCACAATCCATGATCATATCGCAATTCTTTTTCATGTTGGTGTAAGTCTATTTTGGAAGTCACTGAGGAGTACAGCCAAACTAATATCCCTATTTTAAAAAAAATTGGTAACACATTATTTTAAAGTGACGTAGTAACACGTTACTACATGTACTTACTATGGCAATAACAGTAAATTATGCATAATTAGGGTGACTAACCCTAACCGTAACTCCATAGGAAGTACAAGTTAATTGATATTACTTAGTACTTATTTGAGTAACTACGTCACCTTAAAAGTAGTGTAACCAAAATATTGCCTTACAAGCTCACAAAACATAAAAGAAAAAAGAATGGCAGACCATTTAGGCCAAAATATGGGTGCGCCAAAATTGTATTTCACTTTATTTTATTTCATTATTTTATCTTTGTTATTAAATATTAGAACAAAGATGCAAATTATAGTAAATACAATATAATACAAGTGAAATAAACTGATTTTTCAGCCATTGTAAGTCTACGTTTAACAGAAGTATTCATGTTGTAAGAAATTGTATAATCAGCACTGCAGTCTTCACTGAATGAATTAAATATGGACTGATTCTTATTAAAGCGACAAAAGTTACTCAGTCAAAAGCAGTTTTTTTTCCTGTCTTTTGTTGTTTGATTAACATTGTGGCATTAAGTGGGAATTGTAGAGTTCGCAACCAGAACTCAGTTTTTTCTACAAAGCTGAAACAATGGCTGAAATCTATACAGCGATGTGAACATTGAGTCTTTTTAGATTAGTTACGTTATTTTTATGAAGTTGTTTGTAAAGTTGATGTGTTTAGGTGTGTCAATGTGCCATTGTTGATTTGTTTGGGTACAACATATACACACATGTATACATGTGTGTATTTGTATTTGCTTTGTTTCTTGTGATGATTGTGTTTGTTTTGATTTTATTTAAAAGCCTAAGTAGGGCCGCGGGCCGCAAACTAGCTTTACGCTATATGCCCTATGTACACGGGATCGGTTGTCTATGTGTAACAATGCCTGGTGTATTGTCCCTGTTAAATAAACAAACAAAATAAAAAAATTTAAATTGATGCTTTTCTGATAAATTTAATGCATCCTCGCTGAATAAAAGTATAATTTCCCTGAAATTTGTGTGAAAATATTGTATCTGTGCAGCAGTGTAAACGCAGTCTTAGATTCCTCATTAGAGCTCGCTGTGGGGAATGAGAGAATCCCAGTCTTGTGTTTCTCAGGATGCGTGTTGCTTCAATATGTCTGATTCTGCTTTTGAAGTTCATAGAGGAGGGACTGGAGCGATGCCAGCGCTGTTGTTTGGAACGGCGTGTTTCAGCGTTTTGAAATGCAGAGGACTGAAGTTGAGATGGCGTGAACCCGAAGACCCTCTTTATTTTTTCTCAGTGTTGCTGAACTCAGTCCTGATCTCTGCATTCACTCTCTGAATACATAAACTAGTACTAGTTCACTGACCTCCTCTAGATTGATTCAGATTTTGGAAACATGATTGTTTTTGTAACATTCTTCATTCAGTTATACAGGATATAATGTCAAGGACTTCTGTTTTTAATAAGTCATGCAAAATAGCAGATAATAATATATTTAAGCTGTTAAAATATACTTTATTGTTAATTTTCCTGCAACAATAAAAGCATGAAGTTTGTACAAACATACAAACTTGAACCAAGTGTTCAGACCCTCAATTAATTCATTAGTGAGTTAGGGTTATTTATTTATTTCAGTTTGTAAAAGCATCCAACTAAAAACTGTTTTTTAAATCTTTTCACTTTGCTAATTCACAGGTTCTTCACCAAATTTTAACTATTATACTGAACAATATTTTAAGTGTATGCAACATGTACAGTAATATCAATTTGATAGATCTGTCATCACAGCTTGTGTGTTTTCTAAAGGTAAACATAAGCATTATTTTAGAGAGACACTGACAAACAGACTCTTTCATTGCGATGTTCTTTAGACTTGAGATTCTCGAGTGACATCAGTCTCTCTGATGTGTTTTCATGGAATATTGCATTCAATCTCAGAGGCTTGAAATGCAGTGCTTTGGGTTCTGCTGCGTCTCCGTACATCTCTGTCTTAATAGGTCGAGCTGTCCTCTGTCAAACACAATGTGAGCTAAATGATGTATCAACCGTGTTTCCCGGGGGACCTGCCGTCCCTCGAGTGTTACCATGGCAACAGGTTAGCAGGGTGGTCATTTGGTTGCATTTTAAGAGAATTGCACCCATGTGGGCGCCGAACTCAGGGAACGCACAGCAGACAGCGGCAAATTACATATTCACAGATAAGACTAAAGCACTTAATTAGAGGCTCATCACTAATCGGTTTCCAGTGTTATGCTACATTTTTAACAAATGATTGTGTGTAATTTTGCAAAAGAAATTGTGTATTCCAATCAACCCCTGCATGCATCAGTCACGTAAGCGCAGGCTGATTCATTTTAGCTCTTTACATTAGTTTGTTGCCTGATTAATTCACATATTTACAGTTGGTGCTGTGTTGATGGAGAATTGATTAACGTTATCTTTTTAAAACCTTTTTAATACCCGTTTTCAATTATACACACAGGCGGTGAATCTACACACACAGAGTTTTGACTTTCAACATATTCTGCCTAAGAACTGCCTACTTATTGACATGTGCAGCCACAAAAATGCCATCTGCATTAAATTATATTAAATTAGGGGTGGGCGATATGGCAGAAATATCATATCACGATTTTTTCAGTAAAATCAAGATTTTTTTATCACGATTCTTTTCAAGTTGGTTTTACTATTTTGCAAGTGACTGAGCATTACAGTGAAAATAATGTCCCTATTTTAAAAACAAAGCCTTAGATAACAAAATATAAAATAATAAAGAATTGGTTAGGCCAAAGTGGCGAAGATAAAAATCTTTGTCATTATTTTCTTTATTAAAAAAATAAAAACAAAGATACACATTACACAACTTAATATACAAATGAAATAAACAGTGCTTTATTTATTCAGATACAGTAGGTGTATTTTGCTGTAGCATTGAAGAAAGTAATTAAATGAACAAATATGAAATTAAAACACTACATAGACTTCACTGTATAGATTATACATTGATTCTTATTAAAGGTGCCTTATGTCAAAAAATCCATTCATACTCCACATATTCCATACCAGATGGGTGCAGTATACCTCCAGAAAGTTGGCCTACTCTAGTCTGTTTTTTAGTTTCAGGTTGTTAATCTTCTAAAACCGTCAAATAGTCTGCTTTGTCCCGCCAAAGCCTATTTTGATCGGTGAGGGATGTAGAATAGAATGACTGCTGCCGCTGCGTTTGACAGGGCGCATTACGAGCAGAGAGAGAGAGCGAGAGAGAGAGAGAGAGAGAGCTCGGCCGCGCGCGCGCGCGCGCACTCTCACGTCTACAAACAACACGAGCGCGGTCCTGCTCTCTCTCCCTCGCGCATATTAAACAAATCAATTGACACTATAGTAAGACCACAGTTTCACGTGGAGCATTTGGAGATTTTTAGAGATTAAAGAGATACAAGCCGTGCGAGTTATTCGTGTGTTGCAGTTTGGCTGGTGGTTATGTATGTTGCCCGCATACCGCCTCCCATGGCCGAAACTGGTATTAGACACCGGCCGGGCCGGGGCTAGTAATTTAGCATGCTAATTCAGGTTTATATTTCGGCAGCACTATAACTTGTCATTTTTTTAATGACATCATTGCACTTATTTCTTCTCATTCTTTTGATACGTGTAGCTAATTTTTTGGATATTTTTACCTCAATTTTTACATATGGCACCTTTAAAGCTACTATTAAAGTTCTCAGTCAGTGAGTGATTTTCTCTTTACTTTAATTGTCATAATTTACACTCTCAAGTTGTTTTAAACCCGAATAAGTTTCTTTCTTCTGTTGCAAATAAAAGGTATTTTAAATGTGGGTAACCAAACAGTTGCTGGTCCCCAGTGTGTAGTTTTTTCTCCTATGGAAGTCAATGGGGACCAGCAACTGTTTGGTTACCCACATTCTTCAAAATATCTTCTTTTGTGTTCAGCACAAGAAATAAATTAATACAGGTTTTGAACAACATTAGAGTGAGTAAATAATGACAGAATTTTCGTTTTTTGGTGAACTATTCCTTAAAGGACAAGTGGCAGCATGTTTACTATTAGAGTACTGTCACTTTAAGACCGGCACGCGACACATCTAATATACACGCATATGACACGCACCAGATTTTCTCTCAAATGTTTGCTTTCACTTTAGACACTTTTCACTTTTTTTAACCAACTCTGTTTATGTACACCTTGTGTGTATTGGACAGTATTAGCGCAATGAGAGAGACTCTAAAGATAACTTAGTCCAGTTTCCAGCCGCTGTTTGACGGGCTGTTAGTTCCTGCGCTTAGGAAAGCGCATATTAGAACAGCGCATCAGCACGTGAATGAAATGTTTTACCGGCAAAGCTTTAAAGCACATGCAAATAATGAACTTTTGTGAATTGCAGAATTGTCCCATACCTCTACCCCTGTGTATGTACGTCGCGTTGTACAGTATGTTGAGACAGAGGCGCCAGAACTGCAACTGATAAAATGCACTGTAACCCGATACTACGATATTTCTTCAAAAGCAGATCGTGGAGACATTTTAATTGTCCACGATCAAAAATTGTGATATCGCACAGCCCTATATTAAATTATATTATATACCTTCAAAAATAAAAATAAATAAATAAAAAGAATTAAATGGCATAATATGTGTTTGGATTTTGTGATCAGAATTTTTGTGTGCCCAAAAGTTGCAAGAAAAATGTAAAAAAAAAAAAATAGTTTCACTCAAAGCAGAATCAGTATTTTAACGTTTCTGTTCATGCGTTCCTTCTGTAACATTACTGTTCTGAGAACAGTTTGATTAGAAAAAATACCAGTTAATAAGGTTATTTAAAAAAAAAAAAAAATTGCCTATACTTTAAACCAGAACTTGAATTGAACTTTATAGCTACTAGAGCTTGTGATTAAACCTTATTACTTGAGTGGATCCTCAAACTAAAACCTCATTCAGTAGCTTCACATGCCTCAATCGTGAATGAAGCGCCACACACATTTTGTAGACTGTCTCTGCTTGTTTTCAGTGCAAGGGTAAATAAAGAACTTGTTCTTTGAATAAGTACAGCGTTTTCTTTCAAAAAAATTTTTTATAATATAACAACACACGCAAGTTTCGGAAGATACATAAAGCCACAATACTAACTTTGACAACAAGGTGTTTAATCATTTAAAAAATTTAGTAGCAATAGTAGCGGTTCTCCACTAACCTGCAATTTTCAGTGGTTTCAAAACACGCACCACGGTGGATATAACCTACCATGGTACCATATCCTCAGATAAACACCTGCGATACAACAGCTAATGGGCGAGCATTTCACTCATGTTAACGTTAACTTCACGTTTGCATTAGTCTCGCGTAGCCAGTTCTGGAGTCTTCTGGAAACTCTGGAAACTGGAGTCCATAGCAGCTTTCATTGACCACGGACCACCCAGAGGCCGTCTGACTGCAACCAATCACAACCAATGTCCCTGAAATAACAGACCGGTGTGTAAAACTCTTGGACGTATTTTAATGAGTCTATGCCTCAAACTTTACATACTTCCCATACTTTTGAAAATCCAGCATTAAGTTGATCCTGATAAGCGCTCATTGTCACAGTTGTAAACAGAACGGCTTTCCTTTTCCATGAGGGGGTTTGGCATCACGGCATCTTTGTTTCCAGACGAACCGTTAAAGAACGTGACGCATGTCTCCCGGACATCAAGTAGAATTCAACCAATCAGATGACAACTTCGAAAATCCTGAAGTACAGTATTTCCAGAAGTGCCACATATGTATAACTAACTTGACTATACTTTGACGTATTTTTCTACAAAGGTAAATTACACAACCCCATAGCGAAAATGTGAGTTATTAAAAACATATGTTTTCAAAATTAACATAAGTAACTTAAGGTAGTTTGGGGTGTGAGTATGTGCAGTGTATGTTGTAGAACAAAATGTCAAAGTATCATCAAGTTATGTTTACCACAGGCTTTATTTTACTCATAAATTGAAAAACCTCACTATAAAAACACCATAGGAAAATCTGAAAAGAACCAGCGGCGAATTAGACTTCCGGGTTCTGGCGTCATACATGCACTCTATACAGTTCTGCAAATGGTTTAGTTCCTGCTTAGTGTCTCAAACTAAAGATTTCTTTTGCTGTCTAAATCCTATGTGGTGATTGTCTAATCAGCTTGTCGAAGGGTCGAGGGAAAGGCACAGCAATCAAGAGATTGAGCCTGTTAACGTGCGCTCTGAAACCAGCACTTTGAAATGTTCACTCAAAGTGAGAGAGTTAATGGTCCCTACACCTGAAGGAGCTTTAGATTGATGCTCTTTTCCCAGACCTCATCTCAGGGTGAAGACCGTGCCGTTCCTATTAACCCCAACTGTCCAAATGGGAAATATCCCCATCTGTCAAATGGAGGTTTCAATAATAAATCAGGACAAATTAAGAGGGACCCTCAGAAGGGCCGGCTGTCTCACCCGTCTCGGCCAGGATTTCTCACTCTGGCCACACAAACTGTGAGCGTTACTTCTGTGAACTCTGCTGTTAGGACATCACTTCAGAGAGAAATATTGCACTTAATGCATTCTCTTAGATATGATTCTTTCATTTTGGGTATGTGAGATTTTTCAGAGGAGGAACTGAATAGAGAAATAAGCTGCTTGAGCATTACAGTGATTTTATCCCAGATCAAGGAATGAAGTCTCTAAAAGCACTCTAATCCATGTTAAACTCACCTGAATTTGCTTAGGATCTCCCCTGTTGTTGCCTTTAAATATTGATAAAGCTGTGTGACATCTAATGAAATCAGTTTATATTTTGTGCCTCTCTTCATGATATCTGTAGGACCCTATGAAATCCGTTTTACTATTTCCCACATTCCTTTTATTTCTTTCAAAATTCATTTTTTTGCGTTTTCATTTTTCTGGAATAAGTTTTATAATAAGTTTTAACTATTTTAATGGTTGAATAAAATTTTAGTAACCAAAAAACATTCATCAAACTTATATGAAATCATGAAACTTATACAATTTACCATCAATTTATTAAAAGTTTAACAAAAATTAAATTTTTTACCAGATTCTGTTTTAAGTTGTTTAGATTCCATGTTAATTCTTTGATTAAATTGTAATAATCAAAAATAATTTCTAATTAATTGAATTCATAAAAACAATTGAATTCAAGAAACTGTTGAATAGGCATAAAACATGAATTTTATTATGAAATGAAACAGTTTTTTTTTGTCCTGGAGTCCTGGACAACAGAGATTGACTGTTACAATTAAAAATGGATGAAAAATTGTGATTATTGTGAAATGAAACCATGCATATGCGCCATTCATTCACACAAAGACGCGCAGTCTTTTTGCAGTTTAATATTCACAGATGCTAGTCTATATTTTGATTTGATTGAAGTGTAATGACCTGCTTTTTATTTATTAATCAAAAATTTGACAAATTCCGTGAAATTCCGCATTATACAGTAAATTCCGTTTTTATGACTGGATTCCATCCTCGTTTTCTGTTTGTTTGTCCATTTCTCCCTCCATCTGTGTTCAGATCCTCACATTTTGATCTGTTAGGCTGCTGAACTTTAGTTGCAAGATTATTGGATGTAGAGAATGGCCATGATTGGTTAGAAATGATCTGGCTATAAGAGGCTGAAACTCTCATTTGTGCCCTGCATTATTTATCAAGTGCAAACATGGCATGATATTTGGCTGCAGTGTTAGATCAACATGAGTTTAGAGCAGCTCCTCAAGGGCTCACAGACCACATGCTGTTGGGATATGAGCTTCAGTTCAGCAGCCAATAATAATAATCGCCCTATACTAAAAAACAAATGTTTTAAAAAGAGTTTGATCTGTCAAACATCATACCACACTCCTCTTGATGACAACAGAATAGCTAAAAAATGGCAGTTGCATATATTATATTATATAATATTACTGGGTTGTAGGTGATTTTTTTTTTCAAGATTTTTTTTAATCTTATTGTTAAATCTTTGCATATTCATGGAAAATGGATAAATATTCTCATTCAGGTTTCCTGCGGGTCATAAAAAGTTATTTAAAAGTCTTAATTCGCCTTTACATAAATTAAGGCCTTGAAAAGGTCTTAAATCAGAGCAGAAAGTCTTACATTCGAGGTCATGGCATTAAATGATGCATCTTCCCACTTTTTGTCCTGTTTTCCAGTACAAATATCTAAACATCTTTGATACATCTATTTGTGAAAAAACTCTTGATTTTTTTTTAAAGTTTAGCTTAAAACAAGAACAAATATCTGTGTTTTGAGAACTTCTCTTCTAAAGTTTCTTTTTCTGAGCCTATTAGCAGATCTTTGTTCTTGTTTTAATCATAAACTTACTTCATTTTTTTTTAAATTTCACAGAAAACAAGACTTAATATTTGATGTCATTTTGCATCTCAAGTAAATGTATCTTGATTTAAGAATCTTTAGACAATTGCACTGGAAAACAAGACATAAATACTGAGGAAGAACATCACTTGTGATCAGAAAGTACAGTAAAAAAATATTTCAATATTCTAGTTGCTGAGAGCAGAGCGATTCAAAATTTATACCTTACTTTTTCTTTACTTGGTCTTTTAAAAATATTCTTTAAAAAGTCTTAAATTAACCTTAATAAAACCTGCAGAAACCCTTTTTATTTAGTAAAAAAATCCTGCATAATCTACTTGAATACAGTGATTGGTCGAAAATAATTGTTCCTCTGATTTAAAAAAGCCATTTCAGAGCATATGCATAGAGTTTAATATGGCAATATACTTCTGTATAAAAATGACAGCAAATGCTCCATGATTGTAAATGTTTTTAAACTCTCTCTCTCTCTCTTTCTCTCTCTCTCTTTCTCTCTCTCTTTCTCTCTCTCTTTCTCTCTCTCTTTCTCTCTCTCTTTCTCTCTCTCTTTCTCTCTCTCTTTCTCTCTCTCTCTCTCTCTCTCTCTCTCTCTCTCCAGGTGGTGGCGTATCATTACTGCCAGGCTGATAACACATACACGTGTCTGGTCCCTGAGTTTGTGCACAGTGTGTCTGCTCTCCTGTGCAGAGCGCATCAGCTGACCGCATACAGAGAACTGCTGCTGAAAGAGACACACCTACAGAGCATGCTCAGTCTGCGCTCCTGTGTGCAGGACCCCATCGGTGCCTTCCGCAGGGGGATCCTGCAACCGCTCATCAACCTACGCAAAGGTACAGGAACACAACCCAAATCAAAACCAACACCATGCACTTCCTTAAAGGTGCAGTAAGCGATTTTTGTGGAACACTGTTGATAATTGAAATCAACCCAAACAAACACACCCCTCTCTTCATTGCTCAAATGCATGAGTGGATGTCTTATCATAGCTGAAGTGAAAAACAAAAAATGAATACGCAGTACACAAGAGTTTATACCAGCAAGAGTTTGTTGTTAGTCACCTGCAGCTCCAGACAAACAATGATACTCAAAACTGTCTCGTTATTATAGCTAACATTACAACAACAGCATATCTTGGTTATGGGAAACATAGCAAAACCAATGTTACTCACATATGGAGCAGAAACCACGCAACTTCTGTGTTCGTTTTCAGGGCTTCCCACTGCGCTGGAACACGCCCCCTACAACTGATTGGCTCACTCTCTCTCCTCCCCTATCATAAGTGAACACACCCCCTTCTGCTGATTTGCTCACTCACTTTCCTCCCCCATCATAATTTGACACACCCCCTTACTGCTGATTGGCTCACTCTCTCTCCTCCCCTATCATGTGTGAACACGCTCCCTTACTGCTGATTGGCTTACTCACTCTCCTCCCCCATCATAAGTGGAAACGCCCCTTACTGCTGATTGGCTTACTCACTCTCCTCCCCCATCATGAGTGAACACGCTCCATTCTGCTGATTGGCTCTCTCCTCCCCCATCATGAGTGGACACGACCCCTACTGCTGATTGGCTCACTCCTCCCCCATCATGAGTGGACACGCCCCCTTACTGCTGATTGGCTCACTCCTCCCCCATCATGAGTGGACACGCCCCTACTGCTGATTGGCTACAAGTGTGTTTTGGTGCTCGGTCCGATCCACTTTCAACAGTGTTTCTCAGAAATCGCTTACTGCTCCTTTTAAAACTTGTCTGTGGCTTTGTTTTAAATGATTCATCAGTTGCACAATATTGCAAAGAAAACAATATCATTCAATCATTCCTTCCATACATTTCACTCCTTCCATGCATTGCATTATGGACTGCAATATGGGTTCCAAATGTCGTTGATTTTAATTTCATAATTGAGTGATTTTTTGGCCTGTCCTCTGGCTCTCTTCCTTCTGCATCCGTTACAGTTCAGAGAAGGTTATGTGGACAGAAGTGAACATCATGAAATGACGCATTTTATTAAACCGGATGAGTTGGGATCACATATGTTTAATGTTCGGCAGATGGTCCGATTATATGAATGGGGTGAATTTGCTTTGTTGTTCCATTAAATGCAGAGAATCCATTTTCCCAAGGCTGTTAGCACATGCACTGATGTACTGGCCCACGTTTATTTCTTAGAAATTGAATCAATGAGATGAATTAAATCAATTGGACGTATATTGGATATAATAAGACTTAATATTAATGGGTTTGACAATAGAGAAACTGTTCCGGTTTATAAAAAAGATAATACTGGAAAGGAATAATTTTCATGATATTTGGTTTAGTTAATAGTTTTTCTACATTCTTACAAAACATCTACAGCCTCTGTTTCCACTCTTGATCCTCTACAGGTTTATCCTGCATTTATTTGCTCTTAAAGCTCAGGCTCTCTCTGAGTCTCGGAGATCTCAAGGTCATCGTGGTTTGTTTTATGTGGAGGTCCAGTCTTTTGCTCAGCTCGATCGATATTTTATTGTAAAAGTGTGCATTTCAAACGTAGATAAACAAACCCTGTGTTTGTTTGATGGAAATGGAAGACGCTCTGGATCAATACAGCCTCGTGAGGAGAGAAGACAAACCAGATGGAAACCATCTTAAGCTCTGCCTGCATTGATAAAAAAGCATTATTTTTTCTTAATCAATATTATTTTATATTTATATAGTTTTTCCTTTCTTCATTTTGTTTAATCTCTTGCTATATGCTTAAAAAGTTATTAGCTTAAATCTAACATATCTATCTATATGGTGGCACATTCCAAAGATAAGAATCCATGAACCGCATTATTAGACCGTTTTCTAAGGCTGCACAATGTATGAAAACCATTTAAAAACCATATTATAGCATAGTGCTGTTGTGAATTCACAAAGGCTGTGATTCAATTAAATAAGTATATGCCCTGCTGGTTTAATACAGTATATGCGCTTTAATTATTTACATGCGTGTAGGTTACTTGCGTCTCAGAGCGGCTCCGTTCACAGTGAATGCTGCTCCACATGGACTGCTATTATTTACATGCGTGGAGTGTCTCAAACTCCATCTCTGATTATGCTGTGAGTTTGGTTTGCTTATAACGATCATCTGGGAATGTAATGTGCGCCGTTTCATCAGATTAGTTAGGTAAATCATTTATAAACCTACGCAAACAGCAGAATACCTCAATATGTTTCTAAGTATGCAAAATGTTCATCGCGATTTCAAAATAAAAGTTTAAACTCTCGCTCTGAGTTTGCATGTTATGTATATTATATCAGGGCCTGAATTTGGTTTTGGAAAATAGGGGGGAAATCCCCCTTTAGGTCATTCTTATGGGGGGGATTTTTTAATTTGAGGGAGGAGTTTTTTTAGACAATTTTAAAAAAATACGTTTAGCTAAATGTTTGCTCACTCATTGTATTTGTGTTTTTTACAATGGGGTCATTTTTTTTAGTTTACACAACAAAAGGAAGCTTGATTTCCATCTTTGAATTAAATTGAAAAAAGTAGCACAAATAAATACATGAAATAAAGAGAAAAGTTTAGGTCTAACACTAGTATTCAGAAATACTACAGAAACGGAAAAAAGTAATCAAATGTAAAATAACACGGAATAGTCTTTTAGTCCTGTATAATTTGAATACATAGGCTATTAATCCTGATTCCTTACAATTAATGCTATCTTTTGTTGTCTTATATACAATAATGACAGACACATTTTAGGCTACTCTCACTTTAAGAGCTAGTGCACGGATCCTTTAAGGGGCCGTTCACATGTTGCGTGTAAAGCGCAGTCTGCGCCACTTTCTCCTCTTTTAAAAAGGGCTCCCCGTTGCTAAGCAATCATGAGCCATGTTCTCCATGAAGACGAAGACATTTCAGCAAAAGATGAGCGCGCAAAAGACGTAACGTGAACGGCCCATACTGTTTTCATTATAGTGTCACATGCATTTTCTTTTTGTATTATTTTTTTAAGACATAACCGATTGTTTGAGAGGATACCCCCCAAGACCGGAATTTAGACAATGTTGTGTGCTTTTGACCGTTAAAGCGCTATAATTCGCGATAAAATAACTCAGTTTTGTTACACACGAGCTGTTTGTTATGTGGTTTAAAATCGCTTGAATGTTTAAATAGGTAAGACTTAAAAAGACGCACAAATTATAAACATTAGTGACGATGCAATGGCCCGATTGTGCAAGTGACATTTCCATCAAATGTCCAGACTCCTGAAACGCGAGAGTCTAGAATCACCGCCTGCAGCTGCAGCGCGAATGGCTTACCTTGTGCAACCTATTTTGAGAGACCGAGAAGACGCGGCATTGGCTGAATCACTCACGCTGTTTGTGAAATTGCGTCTCGCAGAAAGTTTTAAAATGACTGATTTGATCTTATAATCTGTTAGGTTAAATTTACTCATAGGCCTACATGCTAGATTGAATGAATGTTTGCGGGAATTTCCCGCATTATAAACGCAAGACCTAAGACCAATGATTAAAATGATGTGCAATACCCGCAATCCCGCGGCGAAATTCGAGCCCTGTATATTATGTATTTAAACTGTTGTTTTATAAAATCATATGATTACTTTCAAAGATTATTGCCTCATTGTTATTATATAAGTATTTTAAGTCATTTTAAAGGCTATTGTTTGCTTAGGTCTATTTTCATTACCACAAAAATAACCACATTCCTCGATTAATTGTCAAAATCTACTGACTACTCGATTACTATAATAATCATTAGTGACAGCCCTACTACATTCATTCAAGTGCTATTAAACCATTCAAGCGTAATAAGACGCAAAAAACGAACTCAGATCTATACCGGCGTGCTTTGAGTTCTCTTTCGCGCTTGAACGGACAAAAAACCCCCCCAAAATTGTCAAAATTCTCATTTTTGTCGAGCATCCTCGTAAGCGCAGTTTGAAATTAGTGTTAAAAGTGTTAAATAAACGTAAAAAGTTAAGAGAAAATAGGATGTGTCAGTTCCGTGTCGTGTGCGTCAGGTCTTAAAGTGACAGCAACCTAATAAACCTGCTGCTGTATTGTGTTAGTATTTTGCAGTTTCTGCAAGGTGTATGTAAACTTTTGATCACGACTGTATACTGTATATATACATATATACACATATCATAATACGTCTAAGTCTTAATGCATTATGCAATCTTGCTTCAAGTTAATTGGTCTTGTTTTAAGAATTTTTGAAATTTTACTTGGAAAATAAGGCAAAAAAAAAAAAATTAAAGAATTAAAATATTTCTGAATGTCCTCTCCAGCCACACATTATTGAAACTGGCCTGAGGGGAAGAGTTTTTCTTGAAGCTCTCTGTCATGTCATGAAGAAGTCAGCGCAGAGATTTGTGGTGGAGGTTTAAAAGCAGAGATGGTTTATGGATGCTGCTCGGCCACATTCCTCCTTCAAATAACATTTCAAAGCTGAGGAAGTGCAGCACTTGATCTGTCGCTCACTGAAGACCTATTTCTCTGTCTCTGTGTTATTCTGCTGTTACTGTTCGGCTCTGGGAAGTCGCTCAGATCTCGAGTGTAATGAATTATTAAATTTACTCCTGATGGCGACGCTTCATTTGAGGCAAAACAAAGACTTTCCACATCTGGAGACTTAAATTTTGAAGTGAACTGATATGTGCTCATTATTACACAGCTGCTGTGAAAATGGAAAATAAATCTTTATTCTATAGCAGAGAGATTAAAAAGATATGGATTTGTTTTAATAAGTTGTTCATTTGTGAATTATTGAAGTCAGTCTCATCTGCATGGAAATTTCCTCATTGTAGCATGAGGATCTCTGCAGAATAAATATAATGATCACATAATTCAAAGGAAAGAAGAATCCATTACACATCTAGAGCTGGACTCTAGACATAGATCTAAAGTTACATGAGAGATTTCATTAGTACACAGGAGACTTAGTGCTGAAGCTCAGTGGATTTACAGTTGTTCTTATGCTCTCTCTTTAACTCTTTATTGGTGTATGACCATTTTATTAATGGATAATTCTGACTCAAACTAAGCGAGCTGCATTTGAAGTTGCAGATTGAAGTTGTTTTTTTCTTGACCATAAACCATAAACTGATACAGTTAGACCAAAGAACTGTACAGTTAGAATAAATAATAGTTTTATTACTATTATTATGGTGACACTTACAATGGGTCTCATTAGTTAATGGATTAACAAACATCAACTAATAATGACATATTTGACAATGACAATAACAATTTATTTTTAGAGCTTTGTTAATGTTGATAAAAATGTTTGTTTTCATGTTAGTTCACAGCAGGGTTATTATTGTTAAAATAAAATGTTACAACATTTCTGTTAATTTAAATATCGCTAAAATATAATATAAATGTTAGTTGATAGAATTTTTACTTAAAATTAGAAATGTTACCTTGGCAATAAACTGAAATAAGAAATTAGTAAAGCACTAAAATTATTAACTGGAAATAGATAACTAAAAGTAAACTAAAACTGAAATATAAATAAGTTGAACCTAAATAGCTAGATTTTTAAAATAATAATAATAACTTGACTAAAGCACATAATGCAATTACTAAAAATTAAACTAAAATTAACATGAAAGGTTAATTCAAAATAATAATAAAATTAAAATAACACTTGTTCACAGTACATTAACAAATGTTAACAAATGAAACCTTATTGTAAAGGGTTGCCATTATTATTAATAAATGTAACTATTGAACATTAGTGTCTTTTATCATATTGCACTAGCTGCACTTTTATAAAAGCTCTGCTTCGTGTCATGCATAACAAAGAACCATAATAAATCACTGTTTTCTCAACGCCTTGCAATTTGGCATTAAGCATACAATCCAGATTACTGAAGGCTCCTGCTTCTTCTGTATTTTAATGTTTTTAATTTTGTCTCATCAGAGAGGAAGATTCCAGAGGAAGATTGCATCATCTTGATTGACGGGCTGAATGAGGCAGAGTTTCACAAACCAGACTATGGAGACACTGTCGCCTCCTTTATCACCAAGATCATCTCCAAGTTCCCCAACTGGCTTAAACTGATCGTCACCGTGAGAACAAGCCTTCTGGTGAGACATGATTATGTACTGTAGTTCATATTGATTCTATTGTAAAAAAAACATAAACTGTAGCTTAAGAATGTTATACCGCTCAATTAATTGCTTTACAAAACAGATTAGATAAAAAATTATTACTCAATTATTATTGCCTATAATTGATTATGCTGATGTTGTTATCAGAATACAGCCGTCACCAGTCTTAAACCTTTGAATGTGATCTATAATAGTATCTGCTGACCATCTTTTCTTTTTTGTACCAAATATATCCAAAGAAAGTGGGTGGAGAGTCTTTAAATTTAAAGCCCCTTCTGATTGGAATGGTTTACCCAAGTCTTTTAAATCGATCTCCTATTTTCACCAGTTTAAGATGACTCTTCTTAATTATTTGCATACAAACTGCAACTGTTTTCTTCATGCTTGAAATATATATACATATTTTTCTTTCTTTTTTTTTTCTCTCAATTGTCTTAATGAATGACCTTAACTGTTTATTGCCTAATATTTAATGGTTGGATTGGGGAAGATATGGGTGGTTTTGGTGTGTTGGAGAGCTTTTGTCTTTGTTTTGTTATGTAAGAATGTATGTGATGTATGTTTTTCTTGAGGTCCCCTCGAAAACGAGATGTTACATATCAAGGGGTTTTCCTCTTAACAATAAACTTCATATGCGAGATTTAAAGCATCAGGTCACGACCCAGTATTGGGTGGAAGGTCTGTTCTGGTGGGTCAACAATGCTAAATGCATTTTATCCACTTTTAAAAGGATATTTTGTTGTTGATGTCAAAGGTTGTCGAATTAGAAAGATATGAAGACGGACAGCTTGTATGATTCCCTAATCTTCAAAAACCATGAACAAAAATTCTAAATATTTAAGAAAATATGAGTTAGACAACATTAAATACAGTTTTTCTGGCAGTAAGGATAAACATGGTTTGTGTGACCATAATGATTATTGCACAGTGAATTATTGGCTGTTGAGAGCTGTCATATTTCACCCCCAAATCAAAAAGGAAATACACATTATATTTTGCTTAAAGAAAAATAGTGCAACAGTCAGGTTCTGTAAGTAAAAACTCCATTCATTTTCTCCATAGGGAAATAGATTTTAAACGATAAATGATAGACCTTAAAAGACAGACCTACTGTGAGCTACAAGGTTGTTAACCAATGGTATTCTGCTGAAGCCTTCAGCCCACATAATTTTTTCATCTTTTTTTTTTTAAATAATCATGTTTAACAGCGGAATTTGGGGTGAAACCCATGATTACATTACCCATGATGCTGTAGAGAAAATTCCACCAATTGGAGAATCGAAACAAGCAAAGTACAGCAAAAGAGCTCTTTAGCTCCGCTCATAATCGAGCCGATCTCTCTACGCTATCAAAATACTTAAATATATATATAGTTTTTATACATGTAATCAACATTTTTAAATGTGTAGTTTTTATTTCTCCATTATTTTTACCTCGATTATGCTGTGCGCAATGCTTCATAGGATTATAATTCTTTCCTTCATTAAAAGGATAGTTCACCCAAATATTAAAATTATCCCATAATTTACTCGCCCTCAAGCCATCCTAGGTGTATATAACTGTCTTCTTTCAGCCAAACACAATCAGAGTTATATTAAATAATATCCTGGCTTTTCCAAGCTTTATAATGGGAGTAAATGGTACCTAAAATTTTAAAGCCCAAAACAGTGCATCCATCCATTATAAAAGTGATCCTACATCATAAGTCATGCGTCGGGTCAGAGGTCACTCTTCCGCCTGAAATTCACTTGCTTTCGTCCGTTATAGTTTATAAAGTTTTAAATATGGATATTTTGTAACGCTTTAACAGAGACTCATTTTAAATCCCTATGGGAGAAATGAATGGAAAAAATAATTCCAAAACCAGCACCGCTGAAAAAGGGGACAGACACTGTTGAACTCTATAGTCTTCTTCTTATTTTGTCCTTTCATTTGGTGGTGAGAAGTGTTTTTGTCAGATTCACCCATATTCTTCTAATGTGCTCAGATCAGGTTTAGTCTCAAGTTCACCATTTCATATTTTCTCCACCTCGTCTTGTCATTTTGGGCTGGAGAATCTTGTAGCTCTAATGAGGAACATTGACCCTTTAAATGAGACTGTATGACAGCTAGACAGTAATGCAGACAGTAGGAAGCCGAAAGGAAAAGAGCGAGAGAGTGTTCGTGTTGGCGGCGTTTTGACAGCTTGGAAAAGGTAGTGCACGACTAGCAGAGCAGAATCATCTACTGTTTGATACGTGTCAGACAGCAGATTGGAGTGTGTGTGTGTGTGTGTGTGTGTGTGTGTGTGTGTGTGTGTGTGTGTGTGTGTGTGTGTGTGTGTGTGTGTGTGTGTGTGTGTGTGTGTGTGTGTGTGTGTGTGTGTGTGTGTGTGTGTGTGTGTGTGTGTGAGCACGAGCACAAATGTGTGTTTTTGTACTTATGAAAGCCTTCTAATGCATTCGCCGTCTAGCTGTCACTATAAGTGAGGAGAGCCAGTCTAGGGCTGACTGATATTTTTATTTGTTATGCATCTTGATATTTATGTATTTGCTCTGAAATGGTTTAAAAGGGAGATTTTTTTTTATTTACTGTCACTGTTGCCTAGTAGATTTAAATTGTTTAATGTAAGCAGTAAAATACACTAAAAACAGATCAGATAATAAAGGCATGTTTTTCACTGAATGAACACAAGGTAGATTCATATGTAATAAGTTTTTTAGAAATATGCACCAATATAACAATATATACTTAAAATATTTACCTACAAACAATATCATTCAAAAGTTTGTGGTCAGTAAGATTTTTTTTTTGTAAAGAATTTTTATTTTTTTTCAGTAGACACAAAACTTTGGAGTAATAGGTTGTAATAGAATCTATCGTTTAAATAGCAAAAACAGTAGGGCTGGGTAAAAAAATATTGATTTCTCGATTTTAATCGATTCTCATTTTTACGAACCGATATCGATTCTTAAATCCCAAGAATCGATTAGTCATCCTGTTTTCAGTTGATGAATGAATGGAACATTGTAGCGCGCATCCCATCCAATAAACGCAATAATCTTTGTCCTTTGTTACTATTGATATGAAACAAAGTCTCAGATTTCAAATTACGTCCATTTTCTTACAAATTTCAAAAACATAAATACCGTTTTGGCGCTGTGGCGTGAGATCGCTCTGGCACAGCTCAAGAAAAGCAGCAGCGCGAGCACACATGATCTTCTCTTCCGCCTTAATATTACCAGTTACAGCGTGCAATAAACATGAATGAGCATCTGAAAGTGTGTTAAAAGATAGAGTATAACTTATCGAAATCCTTATGGTCACATGGAATCGCTCAATCAGTGTTTCAACCGAGGAAAGACGTCAGTGAAACAGCTTGTAAACAATGTCATGTAACGTCATATTTACCTCAGAAAAACCATATCCAGTGACCATGAACTCGTTAGTCAGCTAGAAAAATTAACTCTAGAGAGGAGCATTTTGCTAAATATATGCACCATATTACATATGCATTTTATGTTATTTTATAATAATTTTATGTTCTTCAATATTTAATGCATGTTTGAATAAATCTAAAAAGTTTTTATGACAGCCACCATTTAAATATTTATATTTCATATAACTTTATTATTAGAAAAATAAATAAAAGTGTAATTGTTTGTATACAAATCAGTAAATCTTTACTTTCAATATTAGGCTATAGTAGGCTAATGAAACAATTTTAATGATACAACTGACTCCCATAGTTTACAGCATTGGTTAAGAGATTTGTTTTCCTTGAGAAATTTTGCCAAGTATTGTACCTGATATCCAAAATAATCAATATTGAATCGAATCGAATCGTAATTGAATTGAATTGCAAGCTTGTGAATCGAAATCGAATCGAATTGTGAAATTTGTGTCAATACCCAGCCCTAAAAAACAGTGTTAGAGTTGCAATGTTTGATTCATTTCAGTGAATCAGTTCAAACTGTGCGTATGACTGAATCAATTCAATGATTCAGTGATGCATTTGCATCATCACTCAGAAAATGTTCATGAAAGTGTCCACGTTTTGATTAATTAACCCTGTAAAGCCGGACATATGCAATAATAGTCTGAAAAATCAAACTTTTGTATGTTTTGTAAACTAGTGTTGAACGCTGATATAGTAAAAACACAGCTAAATGTGACATTTATTATAAGGGGTAATGTGAAGATTGCTTTAAGATCACTTAAATTAAAAGTTGTTATATTTTTAAAGTGTAATAAATGTTAAAATTGAAAGGCAAGCTTTTATTTATATTATAATGTTAAATGGATACAATTATTGGTTAAAATTGAGCAAAAAAATCTATTTCAGTAGCAGTATTTGTATCAGTGATAATGACCTTCATTCATAAAAAGGTGCATTTATTTGGAGATTAAATGTGAAATTATTACAATATAAAATATGTTAAAAAGTTTGGTTCTAGGTGTGTTTAATTGCGATCTATTACAGAAAATGTGTGATTAATTAGTGGATTTTTTATTAGTCGATTTATTTCTCTTTTTTAGTAAAGTTTTGCTCATGTCGATTATTTAGAAGCCTTAGAGATTTGTGTATCAAATAGGAAAGGCTTTACAGGGTTAAAATATATGTAGGTAAACATTGTTTTATTTTAAAGATGCATGTAAATATTAAATATGATTTTTTTTCTTTAGGAAAGATCAGTGTGAAAAAACATGCCTTGATCATTTGACCTTATAATCATGGATGTTGTCAGGTTTGTAGTGTGATTTCATCTGTTGAGTTGTCTGTGATGATGACAGTTTAATGCATCTCTGCAGTCTTTGAAGTCTCTCATCCAGCAGTTTCTCCAGGTAGCAGGACACGTCTCACGGGGAGTGTGTTGTTGTGGTGGCTGGATGAGAATTGTGTGATGTAAAATGTAAAAGTTTTTTTCTCTCCACTGCGGTACTGTTTAATTGCTGCATTATTGGCCTGTGTGTGTGTGTCCAGTTGACCTTGTGGACCCTGGTGATTTTATATGCATGTGTAAGAGTGTTAAGAAAAAGCCTTTAAGTGTTTGTCAGTAATGTGATGTCTGGAGAAAACCATGTTTCAGTGTCTATCAAAGTGTCTATGAAGACCGTAGGTTCTGGTCACATGACTTCCTGTCATTCTATCAAACATATTAATGTGTTATCTGTAAAAGAGTCATTATCAAAATATGATGGCAAACCTGTCCTTTGACTTTTTAGACATGAGCGTACAGGTTTTATTTGATAAAAGTCATTATTTTATCAAATAGCAGTTTGTTAAATAATGAAACAAACTTAAAGAATTTTTTTCACCTTCATCTGGTACACCACTTCAGAGATTTTTACAGGTATTTGTTTATTTGTTTTATCATTTTGTTTTTCTGACCGTAAGCGTTAGTTCAAGGTCTAAAAACTCTGCAAATGAATACAAATATTTAACAATATAAATTTTTTATAAAATAATGCTTAATATGATTTCATATGATTCATTGTTTATTTTTTTTAACTGTTTAATGTTTGTGTGAAGGATTTTCATTGGAAAAAAAATGTTGATGTTAGAAAAATAAATTTTTTAATGAGAATTTGTCTTTTGCAAAATATAAAATAATTTTAAAAAATCAACTAAAATAAAGCTACTCTTTATGACTAATTATAATGTTGGGATTTTTTCCATTAGCTTTTATGGAAGAAAAAAATAACAACTGAATTTATACTGTATACGTCAAAAAATCAACAGGTTGACAAAAACGTAAATGTAATTTGACCACCTCTGGGAAAACAAGGCCTGTTATATAAGGGTGTATTCACACCAGGAAAGTCCGCTAGTTCACTTGCTTTGGTCCGGACCAAATACAATGTTGACAAATGTTTGTTTGGTGTGGTTCTTTTTCACACTGCCCTTTTTGCAAGTTAACCAAAATTTGTAAACAAAACTACACCACTTGTGCTAAGGTCATCCATTCATTGGAAAGAAATGCGAACCTTACCAAAATTCATTTGCTGTATTCACACCTGCCCAAAAGATCCACACCAAGGGTGGAAACGAACTTGAGTTTGATTCAACAAACCAAACAAGACAGGTGTGAATACACCCTAAGGTTTATGGGAAATATTCTGGATGTATTACTCCACTGTGAGACATGTCATGACATTCCCGACCTGTCTTTACAGGAGATCACCAGTCTTCTTCCCTTCTCCAAGATCAGCCTGGACGAATTCTCGGACAACAAGGAGATTGTGACGGACCTGAACGCCTACATACAGTACCGAATCAACGGCAGCCAGAACATACTCAACAACATCTCCCTCAACGGCAAAGCCGACCCCGTCATCGTGGGCAAAGTCAGCTCCCACCTGACCTCCCGAAGCCAGGGGTCGTACCTGTACCTCAAACTGACCCTTGACCTCTTCGAGAAGGGTCATCTGGTCATCAAGAGCGCGAGTTACAAGGTGGTTCCCGTCTCTCTGTCGGAGCTCTACCTTCTGCAGTGCAACATGAAGTTCATGTCTAACTCTGCGTTCGAGCGGTCTGTGCCGGTCCTCAACGTGGCGCTGGCGTCTCTTCACCCCATGACGGATGATCAGCTGTTCCAGGCGCTGAACGCGGGCAGCGAGCGAGGAGAGCTGCTGTGGGACGACTTCCAGCAGAGGATGGAGACGCTCTCGTGTTTCCTCATCAAACGCAGAGATAAGACTCGGATGTTCTGCCACCCGTCCTTCAGAGAGTGGCTGGTGTGGCGAGCGGATGGAGAGAGTTCGGACTTCATGTGTGACCCCAGGTGAGCTTCAGTGTCGTGCAGTTTGGTGTTTACAAAAAATGTCTTGCAGGAACTTGAGAGAGTGGAGGAAGAACTGGACTACGGTTTCCTACATATGGTTAAACAACATCGTTGAGTACAGTAATGTTGACTGTTTTGGCTGGGTGATATATAGCTGACTATTTATTTTATGTGTGTGTGTGTGTGTGTATGTATGTATGTATATGTATGTATATATATATATATATATATATATATATATATATATATATATATATATATATATATATATGTGAAAAATGTGTTATTATATATATAAAATATAAATTATATATAAATATATACAGTATATACATGAAAATATGTCTTAAATATATACATGCATGTGTGTGTATTTATATATATAAAATAATTATACACGGTACTCACACATATATTATGTAAACACAAACTTTTATTTTGGATGTGATTAATCGTGATTAATCGTTTTACAACCCTAATATGTATGCACACATACATATATTTAGACAAACCATCAATTCAACATTTCAAACAGTCATTGTAGCCAAATAGATTTATCTAGTTAAAACATTGATGACTCCTAAATGAAACGACTCTAATGCAAAATTTAAATGAGAGATGCTATTGAAATGTCTTTACACTCTCATACTCGTACGTCTAATGACACAGTCATGTAACAACTTAATGACCAGAAAAAATTATTGCAGTGTTCACGATGCTGCCATCACCATCACGAAGAGATGGTTCACCCACAAATTTAAATTCTGTCAGAATTTGTTCCAAACCCGTATGAATTTCTTTGTTCTGCTAAACACAAAAGAAGATATTTTGAAGGATGTTTGTAACCACACAACAGTTGTGGGTCACATTGACTTCCATAGTATGAAAAAAAAAAAAAGACTATGGAAGTCAATGGGGTTCATCAACTGTTTGGTTACGAACATCCTTCAAAATATCTTATTTTGTGTTCAGCAGAACAAAGAAATTCATACAGGTTTGGAACAACTTGAGGGTGAGTAAATGATGACAGAATTTCCATTTTTGGGTGAACTATCTCTTTAATATACAGTCGCTTTAATAAAGAGCCCATAGCTTGACTCTACTATTGAATATTCATGTCTGCATTTGTATGCAAATCCAGGAACAAATTCATCCCCACAAAAGTTGAAAAATCACAAAAGCTGCGTATTATCAGCTCTGAGCTTGTGCACTTTGGCTATTAAAGAGCACAATGTAAGGCTTGAATTTGACAGCTCTGTTAAAGGTGCAGTAAGCGATTTCTGTGAAATGCAGTTGAAAGTGAATCTGACCAAGCACTAAAACACACTTGTAGCCATTCAGCAGTAATAGGGCATGTCCACTCATACGGGGAGAGGTTCCTGTGTCACATAGCGTGTTCATAAATATGGGGGAGGAGCTATCAAGATAGGGGTGTGATCCTTTTGGGTAGGTGATTTCAAATATCAACAGCGTTTCTCAGAAATCGCTCACTGCACCTTTAACACTCTTAAGTGTTAAGGGTTAATGGCTAATGCAATATCGGGATCTCCTTGATGAGATGATGAAAGCCAGAGCTGATTTAAGATGTCTGTGCAACATCCTGTTTCCTCTTATTTTATTACTTTGAAATAAATTAGTTGTCCAGCTTTTATAATAGTCAGACGTTACTAAAACCAAAACATCTTCATGAATTGAAATAAATCAATAACTGAACTAATAATAATAATAATAATAATAAAAAACTCAAAATAAAGACTAAGGGCCCTATTTTAATGATCTGAAATGCAAGTATCAAACGCGAAAAGCAAGTTACTTTGTGGGCGGATCTCCACAAAGACGCAAATCTAAAATGGGTTGGTTTGAAGGAGCTACATTACTCATAGGTGTTGGTTTGGGCGTAACGTGCAATAAACCAATCAGAGCGTCATCTCACATTCCCTTTAAAAGCAGGCGCGCTCGTTCCATGGCGGATTGCTATTATAATAGCGGATTTGTCAGCGGTTCACAGCCAAGGAGACCGACGTTCTCATCAGGGCCGTAAAAGACAAAGAAGTGACATTGTGTGGGGATGGGAGAAACCCTCCCAAATTAGCTTCAGTTAAACAAGCGTATAATAATTTGGGTAAACGTGTAAGCTAGATTTATGCCTATTTTTTCACATCTTCATGGACACCACAATGATTTCCCTCGTGTGGTAATATTTTTCCTTGTAATTATGTATGGTTTGCAAAAATGGGAACTGCTGTGTCTGTGTAAATGAGAGAATCAAAGTGTATGCGCGTTGTGCACCCGCCACATTATGGCCAAGCATGCGCCCTTAAAATAGCATCTGAATAACGCGCCACTGACTTTAGACTAGGTTTTTCCTGGTCTGTGGCGGAATTGTTTCTGAAACTGCAAAATAGCACCAGGGAACGTTTGCGCCAGAACACGCCTCCTCTTTTCACTGAACCGTCCCCGGGAACGCAAGTTCATTCCCTAAATTACCGACGTGCGTCTGTGGAGGGAAAAGTCCGCTGTGTGTCGGGTGCAAAATAGGAATGATACATGCGTCGGTGTACAAAGTAGATTGCGCTGGGTGCAAGATAGGGCCCTTAAGCTTAAAAAAAAAAACGATGTAGATCGTTAATAATCAAAATGATGCTAAAACAATTGTGAATCATTTGTCACCCTTCTATATCTATATCTATATATATATATATATCCGGGCTAGAAAATTTGGCTCTGAAAAAGAGGGACTTCTAAAAAGTTCTCTGCCTTGATATTCCACCGCTTAAAGAGGGAGAAAAGAAAGGAGAGGGAATGAGTTTAATGTAGAGGAGATATAGTGCTGATCAAAGCCAGCTGCATTCATGCGTGGCCTTTTAATGAAGCTGGGTTAATTAACACCAGTGAGAGCTGGGGAACACTATTCCACTCTTCTCCTGCGTTCCAGACCGATCCAACGCATACCAACACAGAGCCTTGCATCAAATACAAAGCTTTTAACCAAAGATTTACCTCCAAGAACCTCGTTTGATCTCGGAGATTAAAAGATTTGACCCGAAATTACATGGAATTGATCCTTCATTAAAACGTGGGGGCAAAAATCTAATTTTTTAAAGGCAGAAGCTGACGTGAAAATGTTCTTGTATGCACACAGTTAGTGAACTAAACTACGTTATTGGCACATGACCTGAAAGCACTGCATATTTAATCGGTCAGTGGCATCCACTTAACATCTTAACATTAAACGGATATTTTTCTTTTTTTTATTAAATTGTAATCTAAATGGTCTTAACATTTGGCAGTCAAATAACAAGTCAAGAACTTATTATGTTAAGAGTCTCATATTTAAAAAGCTTACAGGCATTTTCAAATTCATCCTTCACCCTTTTGCTCTCATCAAGGATATGAATGAGAATAAATGTTTTGATTAAACTTCTAAAAATACTGTGTAATAAATAGCAAGAGTGAGCGAAAAATAAAAGCAAGATTATATAAAAGCAAGTGTTTGTGATTGGCTGTTTTTGGGCAGACAAGAGTGTTTTTTGCCAACTGGTTCTGTCTCTCAGTGCTACTCCTCATCTTATTCCGTCATAAATGCGTGTGTGTTATGGGACAGGCATTCACACAGTGTGTGTTTCTCTGCAGGAGTGGACATGCACTGATGGCCTTCATGTTGTCGAGGCAGGAGGGGAAGTTAAACAGACAGCAGACTATGGAGCTGGGCCACCACATCCTGAAAGCACACATCTTCAAGGTATCTATCTATCTATCTGTCTATCTATCTATCTATCTATCTATCTATCTATCTATCTATCTATCTATCTGTCTGTCTGTCTGTCTCTATCTGTCTGTATCTGTCTGTCTATCTGTCTCTATCTGTCTGTCTGTATCTGTCTGTCTATCTGTCTCTATCTGTCTGTCTGTCTGTCTGTCTGTCTCTATCTGTCTGTCTATCTATGTCTGTCTGTCTGTCTCTATCTGTCTGTCTATCTATCTGTCTGTCTATCTATCTGTCTGTCTGTCTCTGTCTGTCTATCTATCTGTCTGTCTAACTGTCTATCTGTCTGTCTGTCTATCTAACTGTCTATCTATCTATATATCTGTCTATCTATCTATCTGTCTGTCTATCTATCTGTCTGTCTATCTGTCTGTCTGTCTCTATCTATCTATCTGTCTATCTATCTATCTGTCTAACTGTCCGTCTATCTATCTATCTGTCTGTCTAACTGTCTGTCTGTCTAACTGTCTGTCTATCTATCTGTCTAACTGTCTGTCTGTCTATCTGTCTGTCTGTCTGTCTAACTGTCTGTCTGTCTATCTAACTGTCTATCTGTCTGTCTGTCTGTCTCTGTCTGTCTGTCTATCTATCTGTCCGTCTAACTGTCTATCTGTCTGTCTGTCTGTCTATCTAACTGTCTATCTATCTAACTGTCTATCTATATATCTGTCTATCTATCTATCTATCTGTCTGTCTATCTATCTGTCTGTCTATCTGTCTGTCTGTCTCTATCTATCTATCTGTCTATCTATCTATCTGTCTAACTGTCCGTCTATCTATCTATCTGTCTGTCTAACTGTCTGTCTGTCTAACTGTCTGTCTATCTATCTGTCTAACTGTCTGTCTGTCTATCTGTCTGTCTGTCTGTCTGTCTAACTGTCTGTCTGTCTATCTAACTGTCTATCTGTCTGTCTATCTATCTGTCTGTCTAACTGTCTATCTGTCTGTCTGTCTGTCTATCTATCTAACTGTCTATCTATCTAACTGTCTATCTATCTGTCTGTCTATCTATCTGTCTGTCTCTATCTATCTATCTAACTGTCTATCTATCTGTCTAACTGTCTGTCTATCTATCTATCTGTCTGTCTAACTGTCTGTCTATCTATCTGTCTGTCTGTCTAACTGTCTGTCTATCTATCTATCTGTCTATCTGTCTGTCTGTCTATCTGTCTGTCTGTCTGTCTAACTGTCTGTCTGTCTATCTAACTGTCTGTCTATCTATCTATCTATCTGTCTAACTGTCTGTCTATCTGTCTGTCTGTCTGTCTGTCTAACTGTCTGTCTGTCTATCTATCTGTCTAACTGTCTGTCTATCTATCTATCTGTCTGTCTAACTGTCTGTCTATCTATCTGTCTGTCTGTCTAACTGTCTGTCTATCTATCTGTCTAACTGTCTGTCTGTCTGTCTATCTGTCTGTCTGTCTGTCTATCTATCTGTCTGTCTGTCTAACTGTCTGTCTATCTATCTGTCTAACTGTCTGTCTGTCTATCTGTCTGTCTGTCTGTCTAACTGTCTATCCATCTGTCTGTCTATCTATCTATCTATCTGTCTGTCTAACTGTCTGTCTGTCTGTCTAACTGTCTATCTATCTGTCTAACTGTCTGTCTGTCTATCTATCTATATATCTATCTATCTGTCAGTTCATTCGTTCATTCACATATAAATGTATAATTCAAATAATTATTATATAATATTTATGATGTGTGTGTGTTCCTTTGAAGGGTCTGAGTAAGAAGACTGGTGTGTCGTCCAGTGTTCTTCAGGCGTTATGGATCAGCTGTAGTACTGATGGTTTGTCTGCTGCTTTGGCCTCTCTTAGGAACCTCTACACACCCAATGTCAAGGTCAGCACACACTGTTTTCAGCGCTCTTAGTTCCAGAATTTTTTGCCCATTAATTTTCTCCACTCAGAATTTCAGAATTTTCTTTCATAAAGAGACTTTTTAAAGGTACACTATCTAACTTTGTGGCCCTCTATCGGTTAAAAAACTAAACGGCATGTATTTTTTGGAAGAACATTGTTTTGGTTGTGTTTCGGCTCTGCGTGACCGTGAGGATGAATATGATTATCCTTCTGCTCATAAAACATTCACTACTGGGTTTAAGAGATTTAGGCCTGGTTTCACAGACAGGGCTTAGATTAAGCCAGGATTAGGCTTTAGTTTAGTTAGGTAGCTTTTATAAATGTGCCTTAGAAAAAAAAAAAACATTACTGATGTGCATCTTGAGACAAAATGCAAGTTTCTTGTCGGCAGAGGCAAGTTGCTTTCAGTTAAAACAGCTCAAACATGCATTTTAGTCAGGGACTAGACTTAAACCTTGTCTGTGAAACAGGGGATAAACAGTTTAGATGTTGATTTCTGTTATAGTGCAACATATGACAATTTATCTGTTCAATAAAATACTCTTATTACCTGTTGAGCAATAAAAACACCATAATCTCTGCGTCGCTTTTACACCATTTCAAATCCCTCAGTTCTCGCCATCTCCAAAAAAGCAATATTGATTTTTTTGTTTTATTACGAGCTCTGTCTCATTCTCTTTTCTCGAGCAGACTCTCCTCTGTTCGGCGTTTGTTTAAAACAGGTGATTCTGGAGGTTGGAGATTTAGCTGCTCCATGTCAACATTTCCTGCTTGTTTTGACAACTAACCTCTGACCTCTCACACCAGACACACACACACAGACACACTCAACTAACCTCTGACCTCTCACACACAGACACACTCAACTAACCTCCGACCTCTCACACCAGACTCACACACAGACACACTCAACTAACCTCTGACCTCTCACACACAGACACACTCAACTAACCTCTGACCTCTCACACCAGACACACACACAGACACACTCAACTAATCTCTGACCTCTCACACACAGACACACACACAGACACATTCAACTAACCTCTGACCTCTCACACACAGACACTCAACTAACCTCTGACCTCTCACACACAGACGCACTCAACTAACCTCTGACCTCTCACACCAGACACAGACACACTCAACTAACCTCTGACCTCTCACACCAGACACACAGACACACTCAACTAACCTCTGACCTCTCACACCAGACACACAGACACACTCAACTAACCTCTGACCTCTCACACCAGACATACACACAGACACATTCAACTAACCTCTGACCTCTCACACACAGACACTCAACTAACCTCTAAACTCTCACACACAGACGCACTCAACTTACCTCTGACCTCTCACACCAGACACACACACAGACACACTCAACTAACCTCTGACACACAGACACACTCAACTAACCTCTGACCTCTCACACACAGACGCACTCAACTTACCTCTGACCTCTCACACCAGACACACACACAGACACATTCAACTAACCTCTGACCTCTCACACCAGACACACACACAGACACACTCAACTAACCTCTGACCTCTCACACCAGACATACACACAGACACATTCAACTAACCTCTGACCTCTCACACCAGACATACACACAGACACATTCAACTAACCTCTGACCTCTCACACACAGACACTCAACTAACCTCTGATCTCTCACACCAGATACACACACAGACACACTCAATTAACCTCTGACCTCTCACACCACACACACACACACACACACACACACACACACACACACTCTCAACTAATCTCTGCCACTTCCACACCAGACACGCGTCAAAGCAGCCGGAGCAACTTTTCTCTATTAACGGATATGACGAGACACACACTGGCGAGTGACATAAATGATATATTGATTCATTATTAAAAAAATTTTACATAGTGTAGTACCTTTGAATGCATTTAGACTGTGTGTAGTTGTGTACTTCATATAATACCTGGTGTTGATGTGTAACTGTATCTACACATATGACTCAAAGAGAGCCAATTATAATGCTGTGTTTGCCTCTGACCTTTGACCCCCTACTCATCTTCCCTGTCAAAGCTCCTTATGCAAACATTTATAATGATACATGATCATTATAACTGCTGAAGTCCAACGTTCAGACATGGTTCAGGCATGTCACTTAATTTATTCAATAATGTGTTTATATAATAGATGTGTGTATGTAAATGAATTTCAGCAACTGTATTTAACAAACAGGAAATGACCCAAGCACTGATGAGCTCTTCTTAACACGGAGTTTGATAGTAGAAAGTTTCGACTGACATTGAGATATTTTAATACAATTTCACATTGCTGTAATGCAAAACAATCTTGTGATTGTCTGTATTGATGAAACATTGAAATCCTCTGTCAGATGAATGCCTCATGTCTTCACTCCATCTGTTTGATGCGAAGATTATAAAAAGAGAACCGATAAATGTAGGAAAGGACACTTGACATTTTAAGTAATTACCAAACAATTTTAGTTTTAGGTCATTTAAAGTAAAGTCGTCCAGATGATTCCTCTGAGCTGGACCGTGTGTAATAGAGGACGGCCGCTTGCACTGAGACTCTAGAGCAATTATCAGCAGGAATGATGGATTTTAGCTTAAAGCAAAAGTGATTTTATTTTCATCCTCATCTTATATGTCCTTGTCCTTATGGTTCTTCCTCCCAATGCATCTTCTTTTGAACACTATAGACTGCAAGCACACATTGCTCACAATGAAAGATGCAATGAACTTTCTCTACCCTTTTTTTCAGTTGAGTTCTGTTTCTGGTTTTAGGTCCATTAAAATTAGCATTGTGACTTTTCATGATAAAAAAAAGCACATTTACCGTTTAATGCCGGGCTTACACCAAAGGATTTTCACAGTCCCAGACTAAAGACCGGCAGTCTTTTGGGAATCTTACTGGAGTCGCGGCGCGCTCCCGCCGTCTCGATCGTTAAATGTGAGGTGATAATCTGCAGTCCGCGACCTGATTTATGCCAGTCTTTCTCTAGTCTTTCATATCAAACATGTTTGATATTATCGCAAGTCCTAGCATAGTCATAGTGACGAAAAACAATCAACAACCAATAAAATCGTTCTCAGAAAACAGTAAGCCATCAGTCACAACAAAGTAACATGTCGACGGACGTGGAAACACAACGAGCGCCAAGTAGGCGAAAATGGACCATGGATAAAGAGGAGCGCCTTGTCGAGCTGTGGGCAGAGCAGCCGTGTCTTTTTGATGTAAACTGCCATTCATACCACGACAGAGTGGAAAAAGAAAAGAAGTCTGTTATCTGGTTCGCGTGAATGTGAAAGCAACATGGACTCGGGTGCACACTTGTTCAGGAAATAAAGTAACCTGCGCATGCTTTTTAGCTTATTGTGATGTATTCAGTTAAATAAAACACTTGTAAGGGATGATAGTGTTGATGATTTACCTTGGATACGAGCGAGAGTGAGTCTGCAGTGTAGCCTATTCGTGCATTGCGCGTGGGATCAGGGCAACAAAGTAGGAAATCCACTGTCTCCTCAAAATAGTCCGTTTGCAAGCAGCAGAAGTCCACCTTATGTGACACACCCACAGCAAACCTGTATTGTTCACTCAACTGCGCATAATAGCAGCGAATTAATAAAAGAAAAAAACAATATTGACCCACGTTCTGTTTTCTATCATGCACCGTGCACGTTTGCGATGACGTCATATGCACGCAAACGCACAAGGGTTCGATAGAATCAAGTTGAGTGTGAAACCAGACCAACGCTGCGGGGGGCGCCGGGAACAAACGCGCTCGGGCTCGGACCGCAGCAAACGAGCCCAGTGTAAAAGCACCCTATCACTGCTGAGCATGATGGGAGGAATTTGGTGGGAATAAAAAGCTAAAATAATCTAGTTGTAGTCTTGTAAATAGTGTCACTACAAGATTCAGTGCTTGTAAAATCTTTAGTCTGAGACTAAAAACTGTGAACCCAGGTCTTTAGATGTGAGCTGATGATCTTATAAAGTCTTTTCTAAATCTTTTCAAAGTCTTTAGGTGTACGCCCAGCATAAATCAGAATTATAATAATTCAATAATATGTTTTATTTTTGAGTTTTTAATGAATAATTACTATAAAACACCATAAATTCATGACAGTACAACAAATACTATTATATCTATAAATGCTATATATGTATATATTATATACTGTACATGGTTATATTTGTGGTGTTATAAGAATTAATTCTGGAGAAAATGTGCTTAAAAGTAAAAAAAGAAATCCTAAAATGTTTCATTTTTAATGCTATATATATTTAATATATTATATATCGCATTGTTTTTATCACAGTATAATGCTCCTAGCACCACCATCAGTTCAAATTTTACTTATGTATTGGGTGGATGTTTTTATTTTCTTCTCATAACCTTTAAACTCTTTCATTGCAAGTTGATTAAATATGGTGCTTTCAGTTCCTGCTAACTCGCTTGTACCAAACTGTAAAATGTATTGTATGTTTTTTTTCTCCTCTCAATGTAAATGAGTCGTCCTTGAATTCTTTACATTTCTCTCAGTGAATGTTAGTCGAGTTTGGCCCCTGTAATTGCTACGTGCAGCTGTATTTTATATTTATCTTTCGCCTCTTCTTCTCCATCTCTCTCTCTCTCTCTCTCTCTCTCTCTCTCTCTCTCTCTCTCTATTCCTCAAGGTGGAGTCTAAACATTCTCATGTGGTTTTGGTAAATAAAACAAATTTAATTTCCAGGCGTTCTCAAGCCTCTGGGACCGCGCAGCCGCTGCTGATTAAACGTTTGTTATTCATACGCTTATCAAAATCAGAATCCAGGCTGATTAATGACTGGGACACAATGTGCCGCCTCGCGCTGGAGCTCTTAATGAGTCTGTGAATAGTGATCAGCATGCTTTACCAATCAGCAGTTTGTTCATAGTGAACTTTAAACACAGGATGAGGGATTGTTTTACAAAGAAAGACAATATGAGGGCTGGCTGAAGATAAATGGCAACCGACAGCTCCGAACGACTGAAAATCAAAGTCGATTTTAGGGATTTGGTTGAAGAGTCTGAAAGAAAACTAAATGATGTCTTGGGGTTTTGATTCAGACACATAATAAACTCAATCTGAGCTCTCATACATCATTTGTCAGTCTCTAAAGTGTCTCGTATCTGTCTCTAGGTGAGCCGTCTGCTGATGCTGGGTGGAGCGAATGTCAACTATCGTACGGAGGTGTTGAACAACGCCCCAGTCCTCTGTGTCCAGTCCCACCTGGGCCATCAGGAGATGGGCGCGCTGCTGCTGGAGTTCGGAGCAAACGTGGACGTGGTTTCAGAGAACGGCATGAGCTCTTTGTGTTACTCAGCGGCCGCTGGTCATCTGGGGCTGGTCAGTCTTCTCTGTAAGAGAGGAGCCAAGGTAGAGTATAGTTATATATATTTTTTTTATGTTAGGGGTAGTAACACATTACAATTAATGTGCATTACGTAATCAGATTACTTTTTTGATGTAATGAGCAAAGAAATGCATTACTTTTGTGTATGTAGTCATTAATATTTGAGTTATGCAAGTTACTTTTCACTTTCATAAATTAGCTGAATTAAATTTCTCTTCTCCATAACGTAGTTACTTAGACATGCACACTCAGATTTTCACAAAAAAAAAAGTTTGTTTTAATGACATAACAATCATATAAAAATAAATGAGTAAATATGCACACACACACACATACACACACACACACATATATATATATATATATATATATGTATATATGTATGTATGTGTGTGTATGTATGTATGTACGTGTGTGTGTGTGTGCATATTTACTAATTTATTTTTATATGATTATTATTTTGTCATTAAAAACCCATTAAAATTTTTCAGTTAAACAGAATATTTCAACAAGAAAATTGTTGGACAGGACTTTATTTTATACGTTCGATTAGTAAATTCGCCATTGGAAAAAATATGCAAAAATGAAACATTCCCAATAACAGCAGAAAGTAAACAGGGTTCACTTTGCATTTATGAATTTAGAAGATGTTTTTATCCAAAGCGAGTTAAAAACCAATATGCCAAAGAGCCAAATATTTTAGTAAAATACAATGGCAGATTTATTAGACCTAGATTAGTCTTTTTTTACTAAAAAAGTTTTTACTAAAAAAGCAGATTTACTAAACTAGATTAGGAATCAAGCTAGAGAAGTTGCGAAATACAAAAAATAAAAATATATATGTTTTTGATTTCTCTTTGATTGACTCGATACCGCTAACCTGAGACTTATCTGTGAGATGCATATTGATTAATTTACACATGGCGTTTGTGGGCAGGTGGATCACGTGGACAAGAGTGGCCAGTGTGCGCTGGTGCATGCAGCCCTGCGGGGTCATTCAGAGGTCATCGAGTGTTTGCTGGAGCTGAGCTGGAGCAGTGAGGGTCAACATGACCTGAGCCTGAAGAACAAAGCCCTGCAGCAGGGGCTCATAGCGGCCTGCAGTATGGGACACATTCATGTGAGCGCACACACATGCCAATGGCAAAACTTTGCTATTAAAATGCATTTCTGCCTTTTATGAGGGCAATTTGTTTTTCACTTTTCACTTTTGTTTTCCACTTAAAAATGCACAGTGTGTCGCCCATTTTATGTCAAATGCTTCAATTGAGTATTTTATTTAATAAAAATAATTAATAAATGCTCAACTACATTAGTTGCTACTGAACAACTACAGCTGGTACATATAAAATCAAATCGGCATCAAACTCAAAAGCAGCTGTAAAAAATGCAGATCATCTCATAACACAATAAATTATCTGTTAGAATACAGTATAATTTTGATTACTCTATGTTGTCAACCATAGCAGTAGATATTGATTTATACACTGTTTGGGAGTTGTTGTGGGTGTTTTCTTCACAATCTGTGTTTTCAGAGCTGATTTTATTTTATATTTTACACACTTTATATTAGCTAAACATTCAACTAACTATTTGACTGCAAAAACAACCACACTAAACCCCTAATTAAACTTACAATATTATAATGTATGTAAAATGTTGGATATAAAAAACCCAGAGGAATTCATTACAGGGGCATTTTTGCCTTAATGAATATCTCACCATTTGTCAAGTCAGCTTTATTTCTATAGCGCTTTATACAATACAGATTGTTTCAAAGCAGCTTCACAGTTAAAAAACAGGTAAATAACAGAATCAATAATGCAAACTTCATCAAATATGAGTCAAATTCAAATTCTGCTGTAAAGCAGATCTAAAAAGGCAATAGTGTCATGATCGGTTCAATGTTGATTCAGTTCAGTTTAATAACAGTGATGATGTTGCAAAATGCGTTAATTATGAAACAAATTTGATTCTGCCAAAAAAGCAGCTCTATCTGATGGTGTCAGTGCAGACAAATCAATGATATTACAATGTTTATTTATTATAATTTTATTTTTTTTTACAATTAATAAGATCAATTTCACAGTACTTGGGACACTTTTTCAAAACTCTTCTTCACAAAGTTCTCATAACCAACTTTCAGTTTGGCTCAGCAGTTAATTTTATATTTAAAATGCACTAAAACTATCAAAACACGTCATGCATGTCTCAAACCTACTCATTCTTCCATAACACTAACACATGTTGTTATCCAGCAAACACACTGTCACTTATCAAAGAATTACCTAAAAATACTTACAACTGGCAGCAAAACAAGAATCACACTCAGTAACTGTAGTAAATGTAACATGGTCCATGTTTTCCCTTTTGTATATGGTAATGAAATTAAAAGACTAACACCTGTATAGGTGCTGTATAGGTAAATATATTGCATTGCACACTAAAGAAAATTGAAAAAAGATGCAGAAAACCATAATAGGACCTCTTCGAAACCATTTGTGTGCACCTACATACAGGCACAAGAGTACGTCAACTAATGTGCATAGTACACACTTATATGAATGTCAAACTGACACAAAATCAGTTTTGTGTGCATGTTCAGTGCACACAAGACCTTGAAGTACAATAAATCTTATAGATGTTGTGAGGAAGCATGGCAGATCAGCCCTAGCAACAGAGCGGTCTCTAATGTCCAGCTGTTTGAGCCTTTAACCTTAAGCTCTTGTGTGTTTTATTTTGTGTTGAGATTGTGCCAGCATCTGCGCTTATTCAGTTAACTTCCTGTTGCTCAACCCAGATAGTTTCATGGTTGCAGTTTAGATCCCCCAATTAACTTATTGCAAATCTTGCCAGTAGTGTGTAAATTGAAGAAAAAATGGAACCAGCCATGAAACTGTAGTTTGCATTATTTTTATTACAAATATTAATTTATTATGACTGTGGCGTTATTTCGATTCCCCCCCCCCCCCCCCCCTTGTTTTTGTAGCCAGTGTGATTTTGATTCAAATCACTTGTTACTTCAGCAATGTAACTTAGAATTCTAAAAAATTGTTTTAAACAAAACTTAAAAAAAATACTTAAAACGCACAATTCCAGACACTGGAGAGTAACTTCACAAAAGCCCATTTTTACTCTCATATGCCCTTTCTAACCCCTGATTTCAGTCCCTAAGTCTTGCATGCTGCCCACTGGGGACGTTCCGGCGTCTTCGTTTGCTGTTCTGCTCCAGTATTGTGTTTGATTTATTGTGAGATGGTGTTTTGGCAGGTGCTGGAAGGCTTGTTGATGTTGAATAATGAACTGGCGGTGCAGATTGATACCCATGACACACTGTGGGGAGAAACAGGTACGTTCAGTTTCTCTCTCTCTCGTTTCTCTCACCATGTCTTTATTTCTGTGCGGTTAGGAGTCAGAATTACAGTCAGTGGGAAGCTTGCAGTCAATTGTAGGTGTCTGTAGATGTTTTGTCAGAAAATACATTATAAATAAAAAGCATTTTATTATTATATGGGATAGGGCTGCTTTATCTCGATATTTTTTTTAGCCTTTTTAAGGTATTTTATATATATATATATATATACAGGTCCTTCTCAAAAAATTAGCATATTGTGATAGTTCATTATTTTCCATAATGTAATGATAAAAATTAAACTTTCATATATTTTAGATTCATTGCACACCAACTGAAATATTTCAGGTCTTTTATTGTTTTAATACTGATGATTTTGACATACAGCTCATGAAAACCCAAAATTCCTATCTCAAAAAATTAGCATATTTAATCCGACCAATAAAAGAAGTGTTTTTAATACAAAAAAAGTCAACCTTCAAATAATTATGTTCAGTTATGCACTCAATACTTGGTCGGGAATCCTTTTGCAGAAATGACTGCTTCAATGCGGCGTGGCATGGAGGCAATCAGCCTGTGGCACTGCTGAGGTGTTATGGAGGCCCAGGATGCTTCGATAGCGGCCTTAAGCTCATTCAGAGTGTTGGGTCTTGCGTCTCTCAACTTTCTCTTCACAATATCCCACAGATTCTCTATGGGGTTCAAAATAATGAACTTTATCACAATATGCAAATTTTTTGAGAAGGACCTGTGTGTATATATATATATATATATATATATATGTGTATATATATATATATATATATATATATATATATATATATATATATATATATATATATATATATATATATATATATATATATATATAAATAATATCTTAAAAAGGGCTGAAAATATTGAGATGTATATTTGTTGTGATGTAATGGTTCAAATTTACCACATTTCAATTTGTTTCAAGGTTCTGTAGTCATGGCTGTTTCAGTAAATATCTGGTATATCGCTATTCGAGTTACACTGAATAGGAAATCAGAGGCAAATACCAATAAACAACATTTTAACAGTGATTTACTCCAATTGACACCATTACCAATATTTATTTTCCAATGATCCCCTTTTATCGGTCAACTGCATTTGAAAGCAACTAGGGATGCAACGATACCATTTTTTCAGAATCGATCCGATCCCAAAAATTCTGAGTATCGGCCGATACCGATCCGATACCGATACCAGTGCAGTTTTAAAAAAAAAAAAATCAATTAGAATTTCTATAACTCTGTGTTGAACTGATAATCACTATTTTGTGTGTTAAACACAATCTACTTAATACAGACAACTTCATTATAAAGAAAATCAACAAAAACAAAAAATATATATGATGATAATCTGACATAAATGCTATTATAAACTAGATTAGTGGATAATTCAGCAGTAAAATTTAGTCTAGGAAAATCACAATAATTGTATAAAATCTGAACATTTAGTGAAAAAAAAACGTTTAGTGGGGAAAAAATTAGAGACATTAAGTGTAACACTAAATCTGGTAAAACTCTGCACATTGCTCTTTGTATTGTTGTAAATACATTCATGAAAAAAAAGATAACAAAAATCTAAAATATAAATTATTTTATATATAGCCTACTACATATATTTTTTTTAAAATACATTTTTTAAATGTATAGCACAGCTGTTTAATGAGGTAGCAACATATGATAGATAGGACAGAACAATAACTGCTATTAATAATCTTTCATTGCGTCACTGTATTATGATATGAAAGCCTCCAATACATTGCGGCTCAAATCGTTTATGCGCATCCCGAGCGCAGAATGGTGCGCTTGAAGCAACATGAGTCACAGCGCGCAGCGCGTCGAGTCCGCATTGAAAAGTTTAAAGCACAAAGAAAATACATATTAATGCGTAGTCTATTATACAGTATCTATCTATGCAATATTTTTTCAGCATTTTCTTTTAACAGTTTTAAATTTCAGTAACTGTGCACGTGAAGAACAAATAGTGCTCTGACTTTACTGCAGTGTTGTGATCTAGACACCCGGTAGAAAGTAACATGATTAAGGTACAGCAATAAAGTCCAGCAAGATAAAGTTGTTTTATGCGAAACCATAGACCTTTATCTACAGATCAAGTATACATAATATACTTAATAGTAACATTGAATCATCTTACAGAGAGTTTCATCGTGTTAACTGACGCGCTGTTTAAATGCTGAATGGAGAATGATTGACAGCCGCAGCTGAGGGAAACGTTTACGTGAGCTTGAATTTAACGACTTAAATATTAATTTCTACCTAACATTATACTATATAATGGCTTCAGAACACTTATAATATTGTGCACGAAAACTGTTTTATAATGTTTGTGTGGGTTTTGTGGGGCTTAACAACACCACTGAATAGTATACGCACAATATCGGATTTGGATCGGCCTCGTCTGACCGATACCCGATCCGGCAAAAATGGTGCATCCCTAAAAGCAACACTCTTAAAAAATAAAAGTGCCACACATCAGGCTTTTGAGGAACGTTCATCTTTTAATCGTAATTGTATTGTATTGCATTGCATTATGTTTTAAAACTATACAGATATTTGATCATAAAACTAAGCATTTAAATATCATCTAACTAAAACATATTATTAGCATATATACAGTGACAACCAATATGCCAGCAAGAATTTTATGTAAGGTGTCGGTTATAATGTTATAAAGATCTCATTGATATATATTACAAGCTCTCATTTTTTAGCCATATAAATATCAGTATCTGCAACAAAATGTATATTTTTGTTCAGTTTGGGTCTTTTTTCATCCTCGAGTATGAGCTCCATGTTCTCACTATATCAGACTATTTGAGCCATAAAAGGCTGATGTATCAAACATGAAAAAAACGTGTTTTTTTTTTCCTGACTATTATTTCATATGTCTTGCTATATATAAGGTTAAAAGAACCATGTTTTTTTTTGTTTAAAAAACTTTTTTAACACTAAAGAACCTTTTGTGCAATACAATGGCTCCTTGGATGTGAAAGGTTAAACCACAATGCTGACTTTTAATTATTTTATTATTTATGTACTATTTAAAGTGAAATATCTAATACTAGCTGCAAAACTGCTCAAATGACAAATCATTAGTAATTTACATGCTTTCTTGAGGTTGAGCAATGTAAATCAGTAATAATTAAGCATTTGTGCAAAAACACCCCAGGGCTATTTATTGCAGGGTAAAGAGTTGTTTAAAGGGGTTTGTGACAGACTGGCGCTGTGATTAGTGACTCCGCTGTCTTCATCGGTGTGTGTGCAGGGTAATGCGGCTCAACATTATGATCAGGGTTTGAAATTAACACCCACCAAATGCGGGTAAAAATCAGCTGTGGCGAATTTAGTGCAAATCCTCAACTCGTGAGTCATTATGATGTATTAAATACATATAGCGAAGATTAAAAAGCATTTGGTTAACAGAAAAGACATTATTATTTTCCAACATCCTACTTTTTTTTTATGTTTTTCTTTCTTTCTGGCTGGCAATTACAAATAAACTTATGCAAAATAGCAGCCATTTATATAGTTATTTCTGACCAGGTTACAATGTAGTCTATTACTTGTGGTGAACACTATTAAAAAATGCATACTGTATGTAAAACTGTGGGAACCTTTTCTGCTATCTAGCAAACAATATCGATGGGCGACAACAATATATATCATGGTTTAACAATTCTCAATATCAGTTTTGATACCACAGCAAAAACTGAATTTCAAACTCTTTTGAGGCTTTTTTTTTGTTGTTGCAGGTAGTCCAATGCTTTTTAAGTATAGTAATTTTATATTTATCTTATTTAAAGTTTGTTTCTATAGGTTTATTAAAATTAGAAAGATTACCTAAAATTTTAAATTAGAATTCATTTAGATTCATTTAACACTATTTACCCAAAGTTTTTTTTATTATAAATTTTTTATGAACAATAAAACTAAAAGCTGAAGATTTTTTATGGTGTATCATTCATTAGTGCTTTTTTTCCATTCCAACGTTCCAATAATTCCTGCCCACTAAAAGCTGCACGGATAAATTTGCTTACGGCACAAATAGGCCTATCTATGTGAACGATTTAGAAAAAGTTCCATCGAATCAGACTTTATATAATCGCTATGATATGTAGGGTTATATCACCCAGTAACATGCAGTAATGCTTTAAACACATTTGATAAGCTAGTTGATAAAAACTTTTGCGCATCAACCACTTCAGACACCCCCCCTCCAATTTAGCAGTGGATCAGCGATTAAAAAAAAAAAATGTTTTTTTAAATAAGGTGAGGATGTTGATGCACAAAATCAGTACCCTGATAAAAAAAAGTTGACTGGCAAAAAAAGTTTTCACTGGTAAGGTATGTAGGTAGGTAGGTATACTTTATTGTCCCAATGGGAAATTTGTTTATTTCAATTGGTAAGATTTTTTTTACAGTTACAGTATGAGATAGAAAGTTGCAGAATGTTTCACAGTACAATGATGTCTTTTCTTCCTCAAAAGATCAAGGAGATTTTGATTTGTCATAACATGAGGCCACATAGAAACATGCATATCTCAGCTTCATGTATGTGTGTGCATTGAGGAAGTCAACAGACTACAGGAGGACTTTTAAACTCTACAGGGACGTGAGACATTGAACCCAAACAGAGATTGAACAGATAAGAGTGTTAAAACATCACAGCTCTTTCCCCAGGCAGCCGTTCACCTCTGAAAACCTGAAACAAGACACTTTCTCATTTAACATGGGTGTTCCTTTGGCTTGTACATTAACACTAAAGTCGAGGTAGTGTCTGTTTTAAAAAAAAATATATATATAAGTAAACTTTTAGTATTCTAATATGACATTTGTTTTTTCTAAATAAAGGTCCAAAAAAGGAAACAACAGCACGATATAAAGTAATATATATAAAAAAATACTATCATAACAAGAAACCAATAGTTAGGTAAATAAAGTGTCTGTTTTTTATATATATTATTTTTTTATTATTTATATATATATTTAAGTTAATTAAATGAAATATTAATTAAAATATAATTTAAAATGAGATTGCATTTTATTTTATTTATCCTTTTTATTTGTATTTAAATTATTTGTATTTATTTATTTATTTATTTATTTATTTTTTCCAGGCCTGAAAAATCATTGGGGAAGAATTACATGCATTTTCTTATATTTTTATATTTTATAATAATGAATAAATTCATTCATTTATTATTCATTTCCAGGCCTGTAAAAGTCATGAAAATGAATGAAATCTTATATAAATATCTATTAGTATTAGAGATTGCTCTTTTGTCCGTGTAATACCTATAAAATATATTTTTTTTAAAGGCCAGTAGTCAACAATCACAGAAAAATAATGGAAATACAGTGACCTAACTCAAAATAAAATAAAATAATTTATTTGAAATCATCCTCCATACAAAATACAGTCTCAAGACAGATACTACCTGCCGGTCAGCACCAGAAGACCACAGATGTTCATTTCTTCTGAGTGTTCTTGTGTTCTTTCATCTTCAGACCAGGATCAAACCTCTCTCCACACAATCCCACTAACAAACAGAGCCCAGATGAAGGTCACTTCCATTATCAGACCGCCTTGAAGCAGGACCTCCAGACACACATTTCTCTTGTGTTCTCCCTGTCGAGCGCTCTGGATTCAACAGATGCATTATACAAGGCTTTAGGAATAACTCCTGTTGCAATGTGTTTCCCTGAGTGATCTTTTCTGTTTGCTGGGCTTTTGTTTGTGTGTTGCTGTTTATCAAGGACATGCAGTAATTGTGTTTCTACATTGTTGAAATTGCAGCTGAAAACATTATGATAGACGGAGTCGTCCTCATTTGACTCGTTTGATGCATTTTCTTTATAACAAAGCAAATGAGCATGAATCTCTTCACATTGCTGCATTCAATAATTGTAGTTTTACCCATTTTCACAGCTTTTTATATTAAGAAATGTTTATCAATAATCATGTTAGTTATCTTTGATGAAAATTCAAAGACTAAATGTTTACAGATAGATTTAACAGCACAGGATGGATTCTGCTGTTGTTAATGTGTGAGCAAATGTCAATGATAATTTACAGTGTTGTCATCAGAAGTTGCACTATCTAGGGTGCTAAATGAATGCTAGGGTGTTGTTACAGTATTTGAGTGGTTGCTAGGGCATTGCAAGGTGGTTGCTATATATATATATGTTCTGGGTAGTTGTAAAGATAGACCGATGGATGGATGGATGGATAGATTTCTGTCATATTTTTTAATGTGGAAGAACTTTTGAGTTGTGAAAGTTGCAGTGTTTCACAGCACAATGAACTCTTTTATCATGAAAGATCAAAGAGATTTTGATTTCTCAAGAGTTTAGCCCTGTGATGTGTGTCAGATATGCTGTGTTTGATCCAGACTACAGATTCCCGCTGTTTATACAGTTGCATTGTGGGGGATTGTGTGGGACAGCTCAGGGTAGCAGATGCTGTGTCCATACTGACGCCGTTTGGTTTCAGTGAACCCTGCTTTAATGTGCTTAACTCTAATCAGAATAATGTAATGACAATGTAAAATTGCATTATGGTTCTAAAAATAAGCTTGATTTTCTTCAAGCAAAATATAATTTTTTAGGGTTTTGGTTTGATTTTTGAAGTCACACGTGACCTGGACATGTTCTTGATCCGTGTGAAAGTTCACTGTTGTTTGTTGTGGTCTGTGGATAGAAAAAGAGAGCTTTCTGGCTTCTTTCTGTCTGGTTTGTTTCTCGAGCAGCAAATAATCCAGTATATGAGCTCGCAGATCTGCTGAAACACGACTGGAGATAAAGACGACCGAAACACCATGACCAGAAAACATGGACAGATCAACTGATTTACCCCCGGCTCGATGAGATCAGTGTGAATGCTGTTTAATTTCGATCCTGAAACACCAGAGCAATAAAAAGCCCCTGTTCTAGATTAGTTCATGATGCGTCCCTCTCTGTATTTTTGCATCACTCCATCTTTCTGCTTCTGAATAAAAGCGTCACTCTGCGGTACGGATGGATGTTGTGGTTCTTGAAGACATCACTAATGGCACAGGCATCTTCTCCTAATGGACGCTGTCACTCCGGCTGTGTGGACATTTAGAGTCCCGTTCCTTTAATCGCACTCAAACTGCAGAGAGCTGTTAGTCATGTGACCATCTGTCCTAGACGACCCCGTCAGACCCGACGTGAATGTTCTGGCCAGAGAGAAGCTTCCAGAACACAGTCTGTTCATTATGAGGAGAGAGACTGCTCTAATTAATGATCTATGAGTGATCTCTTCAGATTCTCTGTCTGAAGCATTTACTATCCTTAAAATATTACTATAATTATTATTTTTTAATACTGTCATCAGTTCTGGAATCAGTGCTATGAGTCCTAATGTGATAAACTGTAAAATGCAGATTAACACACACCTATGATGCACATTGAATATTAATGCATCAAGTAGAGATTATATAGATTATATAGCTTGGAACCATAAACTAAATACAATTATGCTGTTCATGTTGTCTTAGAATTATTTTAATTACTAGATTCTACTTTAAATACTAGATTCTGCATTTTTTATTTTGATATTTCATTTTATATTATATTATAATTCATGTATTATTATTTATAATTATATTAAATATTTTAATAAATTAAATGTTATTTTATTTAATTAATTAATAATTGTTAACATTAACTATTGTAAAGTGTTACCATTTAATTTATATGCATTTATATAGATCTTCCACCAAAAACTATAACATGACTTATATGCACCACTATTTATTTAATAATACATTAAAATAGTGTGTAACTTTTTGCATTTCTGTTTACCAGTGTTATTTTAATATCTATTGTTTGTTTTTGTCCATTCGATTTTATTTGTATATTTTCATTTTAGTTACATTTTTTTGTAATTTTTTTGTTTTTGTTTTGTTTTTAAAATATATATCAGCAAATTTGTTTAGTATGTTGTAGTTCTTCACTTTAGTGTAGTCAAGTCAAGTCACCTTTAGTTATATAGCGCTTTTTACAATACAGATTGTTTCAAAGCAGCTTTACAGAGATAACAGGAAAATAATGTTGTAATAATATTGTTAAATATAAAATGAAATGTCCCCAACTAAGCAAGCCAAAAGCCAATGGCGACAAAGGTGAAGAAAGGCAACAGTTAGTTATTTTAAAATGAAAATTTAAGGCCTTGTCCACACAGACACGGGTATTTTTATAACAGTGACTTTTTTTTACGCGGTTCGGCCATTCGTCCACACGGAAACGCAGTATCAGGTCACTGAAACCGAACATTTTTGAAAACCCCTGCCAGGGTGAGGATTTTCAGAAACGCCGGTTGCAGTGTTGTCATGTAGACCGTAAAACCAGGGTGTTTGCCTTGCGACGCCAGAGTGTGCGCCGTTATCCGCTGTGTTTGACGTCAGATTGTGCGCCGCTGCGTACGTCTTGACAGTGCTTGATAGCGTGTTTTTGCGTTTTCATGTAGACGGAGATTTTTTTTAAACCGAGCATGTGTGGATGGGATTTTTTTTTTTAAACGCAGGAGGAAAACTCCTGTTATAAAAATACCCGTGTCCGTGTGGACTAGGCCTAAGAATGAACGCATTTTAAGAGCTTTTATTTCAGCTGTTTTTATTTTTTTTCAAGAAATAAAAATGTTTTTGAATGTTTTTGTTTTAGTGACCGATATAACGAATGCCGTGCTCTTGAAACAGGTCTGACTGCGGCTGCAGGACGGGGGAAGGTGGAGGTGTGTGAGTTCCTGTTGGAGCGGGGAGCGCAGGTTCAGCAGGTGAACAGGAGAGGAGCGTGTGCCCTGTTCTGCGCAGTTCGACAGGGACACTGGCAGGTGAGACGCTGCAAAACACCTGAACCACTCAAACAGCAGGACTTCCTCTCCAGAATTTTTTTTTAATTAATATTAATATGAATATTTATTCTTGCAGATTGCAGATCTGTTGCTGCAACATGGAGCGGATGTGAATGTAAGTGACAAACAGGGCCGCACACTGCTGATGGTGGCCGCGTGTGAGGGGCATCTCAGCACGGCCGAATTCCTCTTATCTAAAGGTGAGTTATCTAAACTTTTTTATCAGCATAATCGGTAACACTTTATTTCGAAAGTCCACTTTAGACATTCTACTAACTATAAGTAAATTTGCAGCTACATGTCAACTAACTGTCATTAGAGTATTAGTAGACTGTCTGCTTAATATCTGCTAACACTTTATTCTGATGATCCCCCAACAGACATTCTACTAGGGCTGTCACTTTACGTTCGAAAATCGATTGCACAATCGATCGGACCGACCAACACAAGTTTCGAAAACGAAAATAGGGAATCGATTTTAACTGCCTTTTTTTTTTAACCAAAAATGTGTTTTAGGTAGACAGATCAATACAGTACACAGAACATGTAGGATGTTGGAAAATAACAATGTCTTTTCTGTTAACCAAATGCTTTTTAATATTCGCTATTACTTCAATAGCAAGTGAACAAGCGCGCCGTTATTTGTTGCTTAGTGACGAGTGTGTTCAAGCAAGCCAGAAATGCGCGGATTCTGCACAATACGCTGTATTTAATATATCATGAGGACTCACGATTTGCGTATTTGCGCTAAATCCACGCAGATTTGACTTACACGAACTTCCCCAGCAAAGTGAGTAAACATAGAAACACGCCAAAAATTGGCTCGTGATTTGACAGCGTTACCCGCCAAAGTTCATTTTTATCCGAATTTGGCGGGTGTTAATTTCAATCCTTGAATGTTGCACTCCTGTTTGTCATTATGAAAAAAACTTCACGCCAATAAATCATCAGAAATATTGCTGACTTGTGCGCCCTCTTTACGTTCGTCCTAATGCCTGTTAGTTGTCCGTGGATTTGCCAATATTTGGTGTTGAAAATGGAAACGTTTTAGACATGGAAAAATCGATTTTACAATCGATTCAATCAACACATATGTCTCAAAAATCGAACAGGATTTTTTCACAAAAGTGGCAGCCCTACATTCTACTGACTATAAATAACTTAGCAACTACAAGTCAACTTATTCTCCTAAACCGAACCCTAACACCTAACCATAACCTAACAGACATTCTACCAATACTCTAATGAGAGTTAGTTGACATGTAGTTGCAAAGTTACTTCTAGTTAGTAGAATGTCTAAAGTGGACTATCGAAATTAAGTGGAACTGCATAATCTTTTGCAATTGTTGCCTTTTAAGTTGCCTTGCAACATAACGTCAAGTCACCTTTCTTTATATAGCGCTTTATAAAATACAGCAGCTTCACAGTAATAATCAGAGAAATAACTAGGGCTGCAGCAGTCGACTAAATGTTAGTCGACGAGAAGAGGCTTAGTCGAACAAATTTAATTAGTCATTTAGTCACAGAAAATAAAAACTCCACAGGAAGTGGTGGTCACACAGTCCGTGACGGACAGATTGTTAACACGGCTGGTCCATGTGCTAATTACAGTACAGGGCTTCAGACTGCATTTCGCGACCATTTTTCCTGCCGGTGTGACTAAACAATCTAAATAATTTTCTGTTATAAACCACAGATTAAACAGCACTGACATGGAAACCAGGATCATTGTGCCATGAACGAACAAGTTATAAAAGGCTTTTCAATTGTTAGGGGGTAACTGTTTAGGACCCAAGGACCAGATGTTTGAAAGAAGACCCGGAGTCAGAATTATAATAAATTGGAAGAAAAGTTTTACTGAAGATTGTTTGCAGTTTCATCAGCAGAAGTCAGCTTCAAAATCACACACAAAAGGACTAACACAGACACACAGCTTTTCCAAGGTTGGATTTGGCTAACTGGAAACTAACTGGAAAGTAAGGCTTTAACAAAGAGATGGTCCCTTAAACTATAGACTTCATTGACCCCTGTGACCATAGTTGTCAGAGTACCCTAGAAAAACAGATGTATGTATTGACACATGTTGAAGACCTTTCTCAAACAAAACATCGTTCCATATTTCATTTCTGGAAGCCGGGCTAAATGACCAAGCACTGTTACTGCATTCATATCAAATACAGACATTAGAGAATACATGAAAAGAACATTTCAGTGATCACACTGGTAACTTCTATAACAAAGTAAAATCTCACAAGCCTAGAGAAGTCATTCAACTCATTTAGAAGGAAAAATATTAATACCTTGATTATAATCACTCATTACATATACATTGAAGCAGCAGTTTATTCCAAAATCCACCCCTTCTCAATCTATTAATCACCAAAATTCACCATGGATTTAATGTAGCAACGCTAACTGTAACCATGGTATTGTGGCAGAATTTGAGGGTTCGTACAACCTTTTAAGGGTGAAATTTATTCCCTTATTTCAAGTGCTTCACACTTTTTCCAGTACTTCATAGCTCTAAAAAATGATCCCATTTTAATGTTATTTTCAATGTGATGATTTGTGAAACTAAAAGTATAAAGATGTAGGAAAACCAAAACTTTGTGGTGAACAAACACTTTTATATATATTGTTTTAAAGGACATGAAATTTGAAAAAGAAGTAAGTCACAAACTCTCATGAAAAGCAAAACATTTTCTTTAAATTGTGACTGAATTTCTTTTTTTATAATCACTGAAGCTGCCGTTATAATCACTTCGACATGATGACAAACACAGATCTGAATGTTTCAGTGTGATTTTTGTCAAAGGTTTAATAGACACAGGCGAATCGTCAATTAGGAATAAGTTTGCGAGATCGTGATGTAGAACAATTTTAGCAGTATTATCTATAATATTCTTTCTTTTTCCTGAAACCCAAACCATTTTTCAATGCCACCCCCAATATATATTTAAGTAATTCAATTAAATGACTGCTAGTCGACTAGAATTTTTTTTAGTCAGGAGCAGCCCTAGAAATAACAGAATCAATGCTGCAAACTTCAAACATGAGACAAATTCACAGTCTGCTGTAAAGCAGCTCTAAAAAGACAATAGAGTCATTATTCAGCTCAGTTCTGTGTGATTCAGTTCAATAACTGCAGTTCATCAATTACGAAACAAGTTCAATTCAGCTATAAAGACAGAAGACAACAGTCTCATTATTCAGCTTGAGTCAGTTAAATTTTGATTCAGTTCCATTCAATAACAGTGTCGATGTTCAAATAAAGTAAAAGAGCAAACCTGTTGTTTGAAAGTCAGTTATTGAGATAAAGTGGCAAGTTTCCAGCAAGAGGTCAAACGAACATCCTCTGCTTTTCCCAGGAGCCTCTTTAGCGTCGGTGGATAAGGAAGGGTTAACTCCCCTCAGTTGGGCATGTTTAAAAGGACACAAGAACGTCGTTCAGTTTTTGGTGGAAAAGGGTGCAGTTATCGACCACTCAGACAAGAATGGACGCACACCGCTGGACCTGGCAGCCTTCTACGGAGACGCAGACATTGTAAGTGAATAACATATTGTAGAGCTGCGATTAAAGCTCATGGAGGTCGCAGGGCTCTTTTTTTCATGTGAGATACGATTGTGTGAAGTCGTAGAGCTGATGCATCAGATTATGAGAGAAATCGGGTTTGTTAGCCATGTTTTGCTGCTTTAGATTTTGAATTGGTAATAAACTGGAGGCATAATTACAATATGATTTTGAAGGTAAAGTTATCTGACAATGTGGTGCTGTTTGGTGAAGCCAAAATGTATTTTGATGGATAACAATTGGTTTTACTATTGTGAGATGTGTGTTGAGGTAAAAAAAAAAAAAATGAGACCCATCGGGGAATAATTAGTAAAAAATAAAAGAGGTAATTATTTATAAACTACCATTCAAAAGTTTAGGTTGGCAATATTTTTTTGTTTTTGAACAGTCTCTTCTGCACCTAGGCCGCATTTATTTGATCATATTTACAGTAAAAACTGTAATATTGTGAAATATTATTGTTTTCTATGTGAATATATTTGAATATATATTTTTTAAAAATCCTGTGAACAAAGCTGAATTTTCAGCATCATTATTATCAATGTTGAATACAGTTGTACTGCTTTATATTTTTATGGAAACTGATACTTTTTTAAGATTCTTCGGAAAAATAGAAAGTTCAAAAGAACAGCATTTATTTAAAATAGATTTTTACTGTCACTTTTGTTGAATTTAATGCATTCTTCCTGAATAAAAGTATTAATTTCCTTTCAAAAAATGATCTGACTAACCCCAAATTTTCATGAAACTTGTGTTGAAGTAATGAAATTCCACTGAATTCCATTCTAACAAAACATCCCATCTGATGATTTGAAGCGTGTGTATTTGCAGGTTCATTATCTGGTTGAGAAGGGTGCTGTGATCGAGCATGTGGACTACAGTGGCATGAGGCCGCTGGATCGAGCCATCGGCTGCAGAAACACCTCCGTTGTGCTGACCTTACTGAAGAAAGGAGCCAAACTAGGTGAGATCTGCACTTCGACTGGATGATAATGATACATTTTGCTTTGAAATGAAAAAGTGTGATGGTTTTTTCAGTCATAATGGACATAATTGAAAGAAGTAAAATACAGTAAATAGAATCAAGGCACCTTTTTATTGAGTCACAGTTTTGAATTGATTCACTGAAATGGACCATTTGTCAATAGGCCACTATCATCAATAACATGAGCTTGTGATATTTATTAGCCTATCACATCTTTCCTCCTGAAGCTCTTGCATCACAGACCCTGGTGTGTGTGTGTGTGTGTGTTGCCGTGTTTCCACTGACTTGAGCTGATTTAATTAATAAATAAGATGTAATCGCTCTGCTGCGGAATTTTAACAGTATCAACATTGATTCCATGTGACAATATTAGATCTAAAGTATGATGAGTTCAGAATATCTGTAAATGCCAATCCCAATGCATCTTTTCATTATCTACATGTATATTAAAATCACCAACAATTAGTACTTTATCTGCAGCCAGTACTAACTCTTATAGAAAATCAGCAAATTCTTTGATAAAGTCTGTATGGTGCCCTAGTGGCCTGTATACAGTAGCCAGTACAAAACGGTTTTTATCTTTTACATTTTATCATTTAGAGTTCACTAAGCTAGTCGCATCCAAAGCAGTATCTAAAGCCCTTGCATTCTTACTATCCTCGAGTAAAGTTTGGATGCGTGTCTCTAATTCTGAAATTTTCTCCGTCAGCCTGACTATCTCCCTGCATTTATCACATGTGAAACCCTCACCGCTGACAGAGAATGCTATGCTATACATGTGGCAGGGAGTGCAAGTGACAACAATAGGTGATGGCATGACTCACCATGTTTGTTGACTAATCCGACTCACCACAGTCAGTTGATGGACTCGTAAAAGCCGTATGCGCGCGAGAGAGAAAAGACGGATGGCAGGTTAACGGCTAGCGAAATGCTAACATGTTGTGATAGCAAAGCTAGCGATGTCAGATCAATGTGACAGACAATATTAGATAATATCAGATATATTGTGATGATTAAATTATATTGAGCAATATAAACGGCAGGAAAGATAGAAAATAGAGTTTAAAAACAAAGCCATACAGAGCTACAATGTAATTCACTCAGGCAAACCGGAAACCGCGAAATAGAGCCGTTCAAATGAAAATAAAGTGGAAAGTAAAGTTTCCAGCATAGCAAAACTAAAATTATAGTATATAAAATATGAGTTATAATATAGTATATATAAAATAATGGGTTGCAGCAATAAGGATTATAAATTTAGAGCTAATCAAGGATTTGTTCATCTAAAACACAGATTAACAAATCAGTGATTAAAATTCTAATCTATGATTAAAACCTTCATCTGAGTAATTTTGTCTGCCATGATTGATTCGTTTTTGTAATTAAACCGCAACAGTGTTAAAATTCCATTTCCTTTTAACCTCCTGACCTGTACATTTTAATTTAATCCCTAACTGAGATTTAAATACTGAAGCATTTTACTTTCGGAGTGTGAAGTATTAGAGCAACAACATCAGAGTTAATCTATCTTAAATGTAAATTAATACCAGGAACAACATGATGGTTTAAATGCTAGTCTGCTCATTTTAAACAAAGTTTAAAGTTTGGTGCAAGTGTAGTTTTCACAAACTTTTGTCAGCCAAACCCTTTTGATGTTAATTATTTTTATAATTTTAATTATTAAGTTTTTCAGATTTTCAGATAATATGTTCACAGTTCTCTGATATCAGTTAATGGTCACATGACATGCAGGTAAACAAATGAAATATTTAATATTTTTTTGTGTTTTATTTTGATGGGTTTTATTTTAAAAATGTGTTTATTAAATTATTAGCTTTCCAAACGGCACCCTGCAGTTCCCTCATGAACCTTAGCTTGGGATTTATCCCTGATTTATATTATTTAGTTTTGAAGCCAGTGTTTGTGGTCCAGTTTTCTTCAGTGGAAACATGTGGTGTTGTTGTGAAAGTGAAAGAGACTCTCTGTCTCGTCTGGTGTGACTGAGGTGAATGTGTGATGCTGTATTTTCTCTTTGCATGTCTCTTTCTGCTGTTTTTCATTCTTCTCTCTTTTAACTGCTTTCACTAAAAACATCATCAGGCTACAGAACGTCACCTTATGATCGAACAGGTACACTCTTTAGGTAACTTTATTTCACGCCAGTTACATTCTTCTCCTAAGCTGTGTTTTTAAAGAGTGGTTTGATGAACGGACCACCTCTCTCTCTCTCTCTCTCTCTCTCTCTCTCTCTCTCTCTCTCTCTCTCTCTCTCTCTCTCTCTCTCTCTCTCTCTCTCTCTGTGTATCCAAGGTAACGCAGCCTGGGCGATGGCGACCTCCAAACCCGACATCCTCATCATCCTCCTGCAGAAGCTCATGGAGGAAGGAAACCTGCTGTATAAAGTAAGGACAGGTTCAAGTTTTCCTGTCAATAATTTTAAAATGCAAAAAAGGTCTGCACTCTAAAAATCTTTTATTATACATAGGAGAGATAAAGTTGAGAAACGTTTCGGCTGCAGGTCTTCAGGTGATCATGATTAAACAATTAAATAATTAGTCCTCAGACTCCAGTTTAGGTCTGTTTGTAATCATTATCCACTGTTTCAGACGATGTTGGAACAATTACACATCAGAAATAGAAAAAAAAAAAAAAGTAAACATATGAACCCAAGTTTAAATAGTCAAATAAATAGTTCATAGACTGCAGTTTAATTCCATCTGGGTCAGCAAATAAATAATGGGAACAATAACACATCTGGCAAGAAATGCCATTTATAAACATTGTGCCCATATAAAAGAAACGGGAGAAAAAAAAAAGAAAAAAAAAACTTATATGAAATAAGACTGATCATATTCTTCATTTAAACCTAGAGAGGACATGGTTTGTAAATTAAACATCCAAAATGCCTCTCTTTTTAAGAGTTTATTAGATTAAAAAAAAAATTATGTTAGGTGTGATATTTACAATTACATTAAATGCTCCAAATTGCTGTAGACACAACATACAGTATTTTAAATATATTATTTGTTTATAAAGCATTTTTTATAAATGAAGGTCATTATCACCAATACTGCTACTGAAAAATTCCGTCATAATCTTATTACCCGTCATTTTAATTTTCATATTTTAATGATAATAAGACATTAAACATTTTAATTTTCATATTTTAATGATAATAAGACATTAAACAGCTTCTGTTTTCATTCACATTTTAATTTTTATTCACAAATTTACGGTGGCCCAGTAGTGCACAACACAACGGAATTTAAAAAGCAAACATAAGTTCACAACAAAACGAAATTAAGCCACAACACAATGAAATGAATCCACAACACAGCGGAAATAAGCCACAACACAACGAAATAAAGCTGCAACACAACGGAAATGCTCCCGACCACTAGAGGGCTCTCGGAGCGCGATAAAGTTAGTTTTCCTTGCCATTGTTCTATATATCAATACCACGATTAGTTTTAACAGTATGTAACTATTGTATATCGACATAAAATGTTACTTCAAAATCGCCTACATGAATTATAGCTTCGTATTTATACTCGAGAATGCTTTGACGCGGTACCACAGCGCATGATCCCTAAGGGAACGTCTGGCAAATCCACCAAGTGGTTAAAACGTATAATTTATTATAATATAATCTGATAAATAAAAATAAAAACCATTTGGTGAATTGCAGAATTACAGGAAGGTATTGGCATAATTTCACCTTTAATAAGCCAGTATGGTCACTAGGAACCTACCACAAGCTTTAGGACATGAAAAAAAAAAACGTTAGGTGAATCACAGTAGGCCTAATGTTTTTATAAAAAAAATTGTGTACTGTGCTTACAAGGGTGAAACTGAGCTATTGGCACAATTTCACCTGTTGTAAGTCAGTCTGGTTATTAGGAACTACAACATTTGAAACATGATAAAATAAAAAAAACTACTTTTAGAGACATTTCCTAAAAAAATGATCGTTGTAAATACATCAAGGGAGGTATTAGAAAAAAGTAACCTGTAGTAAGTCTACTACCAATACAACCAAGCTTTGGATTTTGAACATGTCTGTTTTTGAATGTTAAAAGTAATTTTAATTAATACAAATTACACGTTTTAACATCTTGGAGGAATTGGCAGACGTTCCCTTAGGGTTCCCTGTGGTAGCGCTCAAAGCATTCTAGAGTGTGCAGCTATAATGCACGTTAGTGATTTTGAATTAATAAATGTCGATATTTGATTAAATGACGATCAATGGTTAGCTACATACTGTTAAAACTATTCGTGGTGTCCATATATTTTTTAGACTGCTATAGAACAATGGCAAGGAAAACTATCTTTATCGCGCTCCGAGAGCCCTCTAGTGGTCGGGAGCATTTCCGTTGTGTTGCAGCTTTATTTCGTTGTGTTGTGGCTTATTTCCGCTGTGTTGTGGCTCATTTCTGTTGTGTTGTGGCTCATTTCCATTGTGTTGTGGATTCATTTCGTTGTGTTGTGGCTTAATTTCGTTGTGTTGTGAACTTATGTTTGCTTTTTAAATTCCGTTGTGTTGTGCACTACTGGGCCACCGTACAAATTTATTCCAAAAAAGACAACCATAGGCTATGCATTTATTTATATTACGAAAAGAAAGTTAAACAAAGACTGAGCGTCATTTTTTTAGTTTTTATCTTGAACAGTTGTCGCGGATCGTGAGTGAACGGATCATTCGTGACCCTTTATTAATCTGTCAAAATTATGGACGACCTTCTGATTTTTTCATCACTACTAAAAAAATTCTGTCAATGACGGAAAATTTACGGTTAATGCGACCTTTGATATATATAGTTGACCAATTGACCAATCATATATTAGTATTCCAGACAGTTTTGATATGTGATATTGGTGTTTGAATGCTTATTTAAATAAAAATGGGAATGATATTCTCCACACATGCCTCGTCAAAGCGGTGAGCTTTAATCCAGGAGAAATGGGACTGGAAATGATGACACATTGAGTGATTGTTATCAGAGCATAAATGAGCAGATGATGTGTGTGTGACATTTAACAGATTGACGTTTGTGTCAGGATGATCTGCACAGCTGGAAGGAGTGATTGATGACTCTTTTCTCTCTCTCCTCAGAGAGGGAAGATGAAGGAAGCGGCTCAGCGGTATCAGTACGCGTTGAGGAAGTTTCCCAGAGAGGGATTCGGTGACGAACTGAAGGCCTTTAAGGAACTGCGCGTGTCTCTGTACCTTAATCTCTCCCGCTGTCGCCGGAAAACCAATGTAAGACACCAGCATCAGAGATCATTACACACGCCTCACCGGACACCGGCTCTCCTTTATTTATGCCTCGTTTGAACAGTCGGCTGATTATTTACCAGGAGATAGACATACAGTGATGTGAATAAGTTAGGACACCCATGCTAAAGTTGCCTAAAAAGAGGAATAAAAAATCATCTTTTGGAAATTGATCTTAATGCCTTAATTAGAAAAATGAGGAAAAATCCAACCTTTAAGGACACCAATTTTCTTTGTGAATGAATAATGTATCATAAATAAATAAATGTTCTTCCTTAAAATACAGGGTGCATAAGTCAGGGACACCCCTATGTTAAATTCCCACAGAGACGGGCAGATTTTTATTTTTACAGGCCAGTTGTTTCATGGATCCAGGATAATATGCATCCTGATAAAGTTCCCTTGGCCTTTGGAATTAAAATATCCCACATCATCACACACCCTTCACCATATCTAGAGATTGGCATGGTTTTATTTCAGTTAGGCTAATAGCTGGTTTGATTTGCATCGAGAGATGATCTTATGGAAAGTGCCCCTTGCAAATCTCTAGATATGGTGAAGGGAATGTGATGATGTGGGATATTTTAATTTATATTTATATAATATTGCAGTATTTATTGATATTTTGAATTAAAAAAAAAAAATTAAAGTTAGTGAAGTTTTAGTAATTTTGTAATGTGCTGTCTTTTTAGTGCTTTCTGTTTATTTTACTATTTAGCTTTATTTTTATTTCACTTTTAGATTTAGTAATTTGTTTTATTTGAACTTATTTTATCTTAGTTAGTTATATTTATATTATATTTCTAATATTAGTCAAACCTTTTTGTTTATATTGTTTCATTTTAAATACATTTCAGATTTATTTAAGCTAACAAAAAATATTTGTAATAAAGTGTAAGAATTTTTTTTGGTTTTTTTGGGGACTATGTGTGAACATCTTGTAACGAAACGTAAAAAAACAAGACATTCCCGACTTCCTAGGTCATCTATGAAAGCCTCTAGACTGTTTTATATGTGAAGGACTGTTTTACCGGGATAATCCAAAGTATGTGACGCTGGCGCTCCCAAGAGCCTCTCTTCCGTTCCGTTGAAACGAATGCTTATACAATGTTCAGGATAATGCCGAAAGAGTAATTCTGTACTGTAATGTCAATGTGTCATGCAAAGAAAAGGGATTGATTCAAACTATAGTCTCACATAGCCAGATATATAGTTTATAGCCTCAAATATACTTAATAATCAAACTATATTAGTGTAATTTGAATGACCTCATCTGTCGACATGATGCCGGTGAATTGCAGAGCTGGTGCAAACATCTCCACATCACTATGATCAGATGCTTTCAGAACTGCTGTTATTTTTGTTGTATGTTTAATTTGTTATTGAGAGGAAAGCACAGCACACATTTACATATTCATCTAAACGTCTCATGGGCAGCATCTAGATGTTCGTTAACAGTATATCGCTGCAAAGGTTCCAACTTTGTTTTACTTCCAAGCTAAGAACAAAAAATAACTTCTTTGTGAGTATATCAGGGCATTGAATCACATACAGTCTCTTGTATGTTACGCGTGTATGAGTGCGATCACGAGCAATAATCTGGTGCTGCAGTTCACTTAACGGCCACCAGTGTCGCTAATAACAAGGGTTTCTGAATTCCACATACAGCCCCTTTAACAATCACAATGCTGAAAATGAAATATAAAAAAATACATTAAGAGAGAAATTCCAAAAATCACATTCCTCAAATAAATGTATTAATAAAATAAAATTTATTATTTGGAGTTTTCCCCACATTTGCGATATTGATATCAATTAATTTATCCCTAATTAAAATTATAGAAATTCACAGTCCTAATAATTATTAATCATCAATTATTCTTCTTATGCTTCATGGCAAGATTTTGTGCCCATCTGGAGCAGTGAGCCGAGGTGTAGAGACGCCCTGCTAGTTCTCCTGATCTGGATCAATCAGATTGTGTTTTTTCACCACTCAAAATGTCAGACACAGCAAGACGAGAAAGATGCAAATGACTCTCTGAGGGCTTGAATTGATTCAAAGGTCTATTCAGAAGTAATAGCCCAGCTCCAAAAGGTGTCCCGACGCAATACAGAGCCAATTTCCAGCCCGCACCTTTGATTGATGACACAATGAACAACAACTGAAGAGTTCATTAATTAAATCGCCTATTATTTGGACCGATTTACAGCTATTCAGCAGTCCTGTGGTGTGAATCTAAATTCAGCAATTCTGGCTGATTGCTGTTCTCAGTTTGTGTGTGACGCTCCTCTCTCTCTCTCTCTCTCTGACAGGACTTTGGCTTGGCTGAGGAGTTTGCAACAAAGGCCTTGGAGCTCAAACCCAAATCCTACGAGGCGTACTACGCCAGAGCCAGAGCCAAACGCAGCAGCAGGTCAGAAGACCGTCTTTACTAGATTTGATCCGTTTCAAACCTAGAGTCATAACGGCATGAAATATGCAGCACATATTCATGTTCTCAGTTCATATTTTTGTGTAAACCGTGATACACTACCATTCAAAAGTGTGGGGTCAAAAAAGAAGGAAAGAAATTAATACTTTTATCCAGCAAGGATGCATTAAAATGGTCCAACTTGACAGTTAAGACATTTGTAAAATTCTTTGGGGGGGGGGGGGGGGGGGGATCACGGTTTCCACAGAAATATGAAGCAGCACAACATTGATAATAATCATAAATGTTTCATGAGCAGCATATTAGAATGATTTCTGAAGGATCACGTGACACTGAAGACAGGAGTAAAATAATTAAACTATTCAAATAAATGCAGCCATGATGAGCATAAGAGACTTCTTTTAAAAAATAAAAATTCCAAACTTTCGACTTTATTATTGTAATATAATTAATACAAAACCCATCCAAAATGGTGGATGGCGTGAAAGAAATGTTGATTATAATTATAAAGAATGATTTTTGTTAACTCTTTCCCCGCCAGCATTTTTTTTTTAAAGTTGCCAGCCATTTTCAGCATTTTGGATCATTTTCACAAAAATTTCATGGCCCCCAGAATATTTTGTTGTATGAAAATCCGAACATGCAATATGATGATCACGTACCGTAAATCCGTAAATTTGCATCAAAGGCGGGAAAGAGTTAATAGTATTAAAAAGTCATCTTTTATTATTATTATAGTTAATAATATTAATTCATTCCATACCAAAAACATAATTGACACTGGTACCCAATTGTTGAGGATAAGATCTCTGAATGATTAGTTAATTTTCCTGGCTCTCTTACAAGGGCAGAATTGTCTCATGTTTTTTTCTCCATGTGTTTCTGAACTCTACGCTCACAGACAGTTCAGCGCAGCGTTATCAGACCTGCACGAGGCGTCCAAGCTCTGCCCGAACAACCGTGAGATCTGCCGTCTGCTGGCTCGTGTGGAGGACGAGTGTAAACAGATGCAGCGCAGCCAGAGCAAACCTCAGGAGCTGACCGTCCCACAGGAGGAAGAGGAGGAGGAGGAGGAACACGTCGATGAGGAAGAGGAGGACGACGACTCTGAGGCCTGGTCGCAAAATATCTACTCGCTAAACAGAACTTCTAACGGCCGCTCGGTTTCCCCGCCTCACAAACTAAGCCTTCGACACCCACACAGAGAATCTGTGGCTCAAAAGAGCCTTGTTTTACAGCCCAGCAAACAGGCACAGATAGTCAAAACCAACACGCACCTCGGATCCACACAGGTGAGTTCCTCTCGACCAGCAAACACTAAAAGCCAGTCGCAATACGCGCCCTCGAGCCCGATCCCTAGCCGGCATATTTCCAGCGTGTTAAAGGCCGGACCGGGAATCGACATCAGCCCGTTACCAAACGCTAACACTGATGCGGGACGCCACGAAATCGAGGATCTTCATCATGTCCAAGTGCACTCATCCCTGGACGGGACGGTCCTGTCCGTGACCTGTGGAGCTCAAGAGCTCAGAAAAGACCCCAGCATGAGGGTTTCCAGCTCCACCAGCAGCCTGGCGTCCAGCAGCAGCTTATCAGATAAAGGCCCGGATGTACGCATCAAGGACAAACCTAAAATCAGCCAGACCGGCTCTGTGGAGTATAAACCTCGACCCTTCATGGGGATCATGGACAAAACGGCCCGATTCCAGCCGCCGGTGCCGGTGTCTCGAGGCTGGCAGAGTCACTCCACTGAAGGTCTTGTCGCGTCTGGTGAGATCGTGTTCCCCAAACCGTCCGGGTCGCATTACGAGCAGCTCAAGGGTCCTGCGATCGGCCTGCACAACGGGAGTCTGCACGCGAAAGAGTTCTGCCGTAAAGAACCCAAACCGGTTCTGGCCATGGCACATTCATTCACAGACAGTGTGCAGAAGCAGCCCGCTTCAGCTCGAGAAAACACCATTCATGTAGCGTCAATCAAACCAAAGAGATCGTTCATAGAGTCTAATGTTTAGGACGTTCATGTGCAACAACCACTCGAAAACACACTTCAGATGGTGGGATGATTCCAGCCCCTGTTTGTTTGTGTGTGTGTGTGTGTTCGCTACTGTTCAAAAGTTTGGAGCCAGTAAGAAATAAATGCATTAAATTGATCAAAAGTGACAGTGAAGACATTTATAATGTTACAAAAGATTCTTTTTTAAATAAATGCTGTTCTTTTGAACTCAGCACAACTGTTCTCAACATTGATGTGTCTTGAGCAGCAAATCATCATATTAGAATGATTTCTGAAGGATCATGTGACACTGAAGACTGGAGTAATGATGCTGAAAATTCAGCTTTGATCACAGGAATAAATTACATTTTACTATATATTCACATAGAAAACAGTTATTTGAAATTGTAATAATATTTTGCAATATTACCGTTTTTACTGTATTTTTGATCATATTAATGCATCCTTGGTGTGCAGAAGACACTTCTTTCAAAAACATTTTAAACATCTTACCGACCCCAAACTGTTGAATGGTAGTGTTTGTATAAGCATAGATTTACAATATACAGTCAAAAAGTTTGGACACACATACTTCTTCTTCATTATTGCTATTTTCCATATTGTAAAAGAATGTTTCCATTCATCCATTTGAAGTAATTCATATGTAGGAAGTGGAAAGATCATGATAAAATAATAAGTGTTATATATAAATTCTTAAAAGAACAGTCAAAAACCGAAATATTCGCTCAGAACAGAAGTACAGTATATGAAAACATCTGTGAAGTTCAGACTTCTGTTGATTGGCTGAGCTGGTGCAGTTATCAGTTGATTTATCAGTCTGTTTCTACTGAACATGAACGAGTCGAGCATCAGGATGGCTTTTTTTATGCCCTTCAAAAGGGATCATAATGACGCATAATCGTGTGAAGTCACTGACTGCACTGAACCTGTGGAGACACATCGAGATCATGAACCTGTGCAGACAGAGATCACAACCTCCACTATGTAAATATCACACGTGTGTTTTACACCTTTATGTGAAGACCATTATTTGACCATTTATCTACAAACAAGTGTATTTTGAGTTTTTCATGCATTTTTGGTTGACATGATGTTTGCTGTTATTAAACTTGTATCTGGTCTGTTTGTTTGTATATTACATTTGAATTTACCCTACAATGTTGAAAAGTTCTTTCCTGCTTGTTATTCCTGTCTAGGTTAATTTATTTGCGGCGCCTCTGGCTTGGTAACTGTCAAAGCAATATATTTTATATAGTTATTTTTGCACAGCTACTTTTAAGATAAACATGAAACGGAAATGTTTTATGAATATAAAACTATGGAGGCCATCTGAGTTTGAATGCATGTTAAAGTGTATGTGAAAGAATAGGAGAAAAATATAAAAGTGATACGTTTGAGATGGGCAGATGTTATTTGAAATGTGTATATATATATTTTTTTTTTCTGCAATTGGTGCCTCATGCGTTGCGATCTGTTAGCTACTGCATTCTGTATTAAAAATGAATTTATTTCTGCCATGATCCATCTACGGGAAATAAAAATCCCAATGGAAAAAGTATTTCTTCATTATTATTATTAATCTCTGTTAAGTGTTGCGCTGTAATTTGGACAAGATATATAAGATTAAACAGAAAAACGTACGCAAATAAAAAAATAAATACATGTACTAATCAGACGTGTACACTAGCAGGCAACGGTTTGGACACATGCTTATTACAATCGCCCGTGTTTAATATTATATTTTATTACCCACAATACTATGGCCCTGTCCCAAATGTCACACTCCGGACTTGTGGACTTCCTCAGAGTCCACACTTCGGTGACGTCATGTAGTGCAGACCTATAGGGCCCTTAGCGCGAGTCCGCGAGGGCGCATTGAGAGGTATTTTTGGGACAGACTCAATCGTCACGCCGGAAACAGGAAGAAGGTCTCAGCTCAGACGTTGAAGCTGAATAAACTTAAAGGTCATCTCATCAGTCCCTTTATTAGAAAAATATCATTAAAAAAAATTACAGTCTTTAGCATCGAGAACAGGATTTATTTTATTTTCCCAAATCTTATGTCCATGTGAACTACACAGCCTGCTTTTACAGTTCTATAATTGTATTATGCCACCTGGGCATTAGAATAGATGTCATGGTTATGTAAATGATCAATACAGTTGTACATAATAATACATAACGTTCAATTTTAACACAAAATTAAAATGTAAATGAGTTTAAGAAAAATGTATAGGTTTCAATATTCATACTACGTTTATATGACTCAGTAAAGCCATGACATTCGGTTCTATTTATGTAATGAATCATAATGCGATCGTATTATTTAACACACTATTATTATGTTTGAGATATCAACCACTGGTCGATAATGTTTGTATAAACTGTAAGTAACAACTGGTAAAATGTACGCCTATATCATAAAGCCATGTTAACAGTCCGTGAGCGAAATCTCCTCCCATCCGTTTTCTGATTGCCAATTTGCAAGGATTCCTGGGTAGTTAAAGTGCGTGGAGCCTGCATCTATGCGGGCTTCACGGAAGACCGCTTCAAGGGTACAAAGGGGGCGCTGCTGAGCACACTTTAGAGCGTTAAAATGCTAAATGGGACGGACTCGTAGACTCCGCGAGCATTTAAGTCCACGAGACCGAAAGTCCGCATGAAGTGCGCCATTTGGGACAGGGCCCATAGAGGGAATGCATTAACGTCACTTTCCCGCCGGAACACGCCCCCTCAGCCGAACTGAGTGGCAGAAGAGCAGCTGCGTGACTGGATTTAATAGGGGAAACTGCGAAAACGCGAGTAAAACAAACGATTATCAGTTGTTCCTTACAACTTACTAAAGATCCAGTGATCCATGGATATTGACATGCAGCCAGGAATCGTGTTTCCTGACATTTAATGCCTAATTAAATTTAGTGCCTAATTTCGACACCGGGGAAATACATACAGCAAATTTTCCTGTGAACGCTTTATATAAATACAATATAGCCAGGTCTAAATCCAGGTGATCACTTATATCAATGTTATATATACCATCATATCGTCTAGACTTAAAACTTGTATAGTTTTTTTGTCAGTGTTTATTTAAAAATGTCAAATTATACAGAATATACAGTGGTAAATATTTGATTGATGAGTTGTCACTACAATATATAACAATACAATATATAGAGAATGATTTTACCACTAAATTAAGCATATTAACACAAAAATGATAACTGCAAATCCACCTTTCGCTGCCTGGAGTCCAGTTGTTTCTATGAATTGCAGCGATCTATTTGCTTCTCTGTTCTGTTGCTTTCGGTAGTCTGTAAAAATATACCTCATATTTCTTGTCAAATCTAGTTGTACAGTCAGTCTCAAAGCTCTTTCCCGTTTTAGACGCGTTCTGTGTGTTTTTCCGCAACATTCAAGCTGAAAACCAATGCTGCCGCTCAGTGTTTTTGCCCAGTGGCGGATCTAGAAAATTTTACATGGGGGGGCAAAGGGGTGGCAAGAGGTCTTGGCAGGGTGGCAGGGGTAGACGGTGGGAATCCCTATGTGAATTGCTTTAACAAAACAAACACAAAAACACTGTAGTTATTGTTTAATCATGCCCTTACACACTACAAAGGTTTTTAATTCACAACAGGAATAAGCCCAGTGCAGTGTTCAAACAAAACAAAACTGTGCATCTTTTAAAAAGTAAAAGTATAAAAAGCTAAATGAAGATATTAAAAAAAGTACAATAATTGTGTCCAAGGACTTTTAGCCTTAATGGTTAGGCTCCAGCTACTTTCTTCAACTACTCTTGCCTGCAAAAGTCAATATGTGAAAACCTCTGGTTATCCTTGTATTACATTACACTGTAGGGCCATGTAGCCAATAATAGCCTATATAACAAATATAAAATCAGAAAGATCACATGCACACACACCAGTTATGTTTAGACTACTTAATATAATAATCCTAATTGTATTTGTTATTTCCCCAGTTGTAACCTGGTTTCATTGCTGTGATATCTGAGAGGAATTGGATTTGCTTAGCTAATCAAATGATCGATCTCCTAACTGGCACTGTATTGTGTGTTGTAACGTAACGTCGGCGAAACGGCGACGATCAGTAAACATTATGGATACAAACAATTTATATTTTTTATTAAGCTGTTCTTGTCTTTACTAAAATCAAATTAGGCTAATCAAAGTGAAGAGTGCTCTTAAAATCACGAGGGAGCGTTTTGACCGCTGATTTTGGCTAACGTAATAGACTCGCTGTTTTTGCTGATGCTGAATCGTCTTTAGCATGTATACATTCATTACAAATGTAACTTTAAGTTAAACGTGTGTTTAACTACACCTGGGGAAACTCACTTCACCTTCAGAGGCTCTGGGCCAGCTCAGTCTCTCCAGTCGGGTTGCAGGGCCACCGCACCGCAGCAGACTCGCTGTGTGTGTGTGTGTGTGTGAGCCAGACTGAGCGAACGGCGCTCTACGTTTGAATCAGGGACGTACTAAGTATTTGAAGGGGAGGGGGAAAGGGCTTTAATAAAAATTTAATTGTTCACTTTTGGTAAATGTATCGTTTAGTTCACTGTTTTGAGAAGCTTGCAGGTTGTTTTTACAGGTACAGTTTTTGGATCATCAAAGTTAGGGGGGCAGCTGGGGGGGCAAGGCTCTAGAGGGGGGGGGGGGCACCGGCCCCCCCTTGCCCCCCTATAGATCCGCCCCTGTTTTTGCCACTTAGTGGGCGTAACCGCAGTCACTCCGGCCAACGGTGACGTCACGTGCATACCCTCTATAGCCATCAAAACTAAAATCTAGTTATTTTTGTGCAGCTACTTTCAAATAAATATGAAACGGAAATATGCTTTATGAATATGAAACTATCTTTAGTCAACTATAAAGTCAATATGAAATAATTAAAGAAAAATATATAGGCCTGCAATTAATTAGCTATATAACAGGTTACATACGTTTTAAATGGTACATATGTTGTACGCAAAAATGTATATTTTTTTGCAATTGGTGCTTCATGTGTTACTGCATTCTGTATTTAAAATTACTTTATTTGTGCGGTTGTCCATTTAACTGTTAAAAAAAATTCATGGTTTGTCATCCCAACTTTCCACAAACTCCGTCCTGCATTTTGGCATGACACACTTCCAGGCTCTGTCTCACACTCACTCTGCCAGAGTAAATCTCAAGCCACAGTTCCAACCCTGCTTTTGATATGAAACAAAGCCTCAGCTTTCAAATTTTCTAAGTTTTAATAAGAAATTCAAACAATAAATAGCATTTTGGCACACTTAATGTGGCATGACAGATCGCTGTAGCGACTTAAAGCGCAGTGCTTAAAAAAGTTAAAAGTTAAAGAACTTAAATGTTGGCAACCCTGCCAATATCAATTCTTAAATCCCAAGAATCTATCTTTTAATCTATGCTGTTTTCAGTTCATGAATAAACAAAACTTGTATCCCATCTAATATATCACAATAAGCTTTGTGCTTCGTTACTTTTGATATAAAACAACTCCGCTTTCAAATTCTGTCCATTTTATTAAGAAGTTCAAACAATAAATACCATTTTGGTGCTCTTTAATGCGCTCAATTCAAGCGGCATGTGACCTTCAGGGGCGGTTTTTTTTTTATCACTTTTACTCACGGCCATGCTATCCGGCAACAAAGGATTCCATTCATTATGCTAAGCTAAGCTAGCGTCGGCACTGCCAGACTAAGAGAATGCATGCACTGAGACAAAAATGCATTTGCACACCTATCTTAATGTAGGGGAGACGGTGAATAACCCCTATTTCAAAAAACGGCGGCGTGTTACTTCCTTTAAAGAAAATCATCCACATTTACACAAATCAAACTGCGTTCACTGGCTGGACTTCCAGCGCTGTATGGCGTCTTCAAGCTTCTGCTGGTGGTTTGTAAAGGCATTAAGGTCGTCGGGCTTGAGCGAGTGGGAGTTAAAAAAAACACACACCGGTTAAACAAGAACATGCATTGCGCTCATTAAACAATGTCATTGTGATTTGCAATTTCCCAAACTGATTTAGTTTGGAATCTGAGTGAACTTGAATGACATCAACTCCTGAAAAATTCAAGGAGTAAAGGCCATTGCACACTGAGTCCGAAATTTTCGTATGCGTTTTTTCGTATTCGTGATTCGGATGGCTCTGAATTGTCAAAACAGCATTCAAACTGCTTGCTACGGATGCGAAAAACGCAGAAAATCGAACCCGATCCGTTTTTCTTTTATGACGGACGAAAGTTTTGTAGACAGTGTGCAAGCGTGATTGACATAACGTGAGGTCGAATTTTTTTTTGAACATGCGAAAATTTCAGATGCGAATTTCGGACTCAGTGTGCAATGGCCTTAACAACTGCATTTATATTAAGTCTGATTAGGGCAAACTAACTTTAATCCACGTCCTACACCGACCTGTTTTACTTCTGTGAAATTCCACATATTTGGCGATCACAGGTTACCAAACAAAACAAATGACAGAAAAATGCACCAGTTTGTGGACAGAGGAATTTTCCTACTGTTGCTGTATGCAACTGACATTAATATAAATGATCATGAACACTGCAATGTTTGAAGCTGATATCAAAATAAACGTAGACCGGGAAGACTTTAAAACGAGTAGTTCATTCATAAATCTGGAAGATCTGACCTTCATGCTGTGGAAATACAAACTGATGAAAGTGGCGGAGCTACATAAGGTCTATACGCCTATAACTATTCAATTTACAGCATCTTCTTAAACTGAATCAGAACATAAAACAAGCAAAAACTCACCTGATGCACATTCTTTATTCAACATTTTGAAGAAGTGAACTTCTGATGAAAATGTGAGTGATGTCTGCCAGTGCAAAACTCACTGTCACAATGCTAGGGTGTTCTAGGTGGTTGCTAGGGTGTAAAATTAAGCAATAATAATAATAATTGTAAAATATTTGAAATGTTTGTGAAGGATATTCAATTGATTTCTTGCTTTCTAGAACATGTAATAAAGCATTAAAGAAAATATCTGAAATAATTTGTGTGTTTCCTCACCAGTGTTAAATGCAGTGGTCAGTGTCCCTGTGTTTAAGGTCATTACTTCGGCCTGTCGATGTTGTGGGCCCTAAATGTGTCCAGCAGAGCTTCAAATCCTAAATCACGAGCCACTCTCTCTCACACACACACACACACACACTTCTCCTCTGACCAATCACTGACCAGCGTTCTGGAGTTTCCTTCCTGTCCAACACACACAAACAGGAAGTGCTTTATTATCATCCTCAATGCTGAACATCTCTCATTATGTTGCAAACAATGTGTCCCTTCCGTCCCAAAAACTAAAAAAGCCTCTCCTCTCAGCCTGATGAATTATTCATACCAACGTGCCTGAACAGATTAAAAACATGTGGCTTGCTCATCTTGCTTATCTTGTAAATCTACAACATTGTGAATGCAGTGAATATGAATCAAGGACTGCACAAATAATCGAAATTACAACCAAAATTGTGATGATTATTACACAGCAAAAAAGACTTAACTAAACAAATATAGTCTGTTCATGTGTCTCCTCTAATTGCAGATTGAAGACGGTATCAAATAGTTGCCAAAAAACATCTATGAGAAATTCGACTCATTTCTGTAAATCGGTAACCATGATTCAAGATGAAAAAATGTTTGCCACATTTTAATAAAATGCTGTTTTAAAACGCATGTGAATCATACAATTAAGTAAAAAAATCATTTCCATTATTGGCAAATCCTCTGTTCACTTCAAATGCTCTTACTATAAGCTGATTTATCGGTTCTCAACACATTATGAATCAGACATGTTCAAAAGAGACTCGTTTGATTGTTTGACTCGAGAAGAACAGTTTTGTGAACTACTGTAGTTTAACCGGTTCACTGAAAAGATCCGACTCAAAAGAATGATTCGCTCGTGAATCTTGTATTGATCGAACTACCTCCGGTCGCAGACTGACGAGGATTTGAATATCCTGATTTTTGTTGTCTCAGACTCAATCAGTTATATCTCATCCGTTTTATCGTTAATACGCTGATTTGTTTTATTTGTGAGTGCTAATGGTGAGAAGCTCTCACAGTTCCATTGGACTAACGGTTTCAATGGTTCAGCTAGAAAATAAAGAGAGAATGAGGCACTAAATTTGAACACATTAATGTCACTTTAATGACTCTGTAAAGACTTTCTGTTTATCTTTACATACACATTCTGTAACCACACAGCGAGAAACTGCACTAGGGTTGCGTGATATCAAATATTCATCATCATTTTTCTGGCTATATAAAATCACAACATTGGAGTTGATGCACTTTTATTTGGCCATTACGTTTCTTTAAAGACTGTCTCGTTACACTAATTTCACGATTCTTTCATTATTTGCAAGTATAGCGTATTCAGCACATGTTTTATCAGCTCATGACTTAAGCTTCAGTTGCAGCACAGCATTGAAGTCGGAAAGTTCATTAAATGTTTGTGATTGAAGTGTGCAATATTAACTCTTTCCTCGCCAGCGTCTTTGAAAAAAGTTGCCTGCCAGCACCAGTATTTGTTGATCATTTTTACAGAAGTTTCATGACCCACAGAATATTTTGTTGTATGAATATCTGAACATGCAATGTCAAAAAAAAATATTCATGCTTCATGCATTCTTTTTTGATCACTCTTGAATGTGGATAAGTTTAATAAAAAAGCAACATTTTGAGCAAAAAAGCGGTGAAAAAAATCACGTGTTTGTCAAAGACTACGTCTCTCTGGATCGGATTCAGAACGATGATCAAAACACAGATAAAGTAGATCGAGTCCATCAACATCCTTAAAGCTTCACAATCCTGTCAGTCGTTCCGGGTTGACATTTCATTCTGTAACATTACGCAGTTTTGATTTATATGCTGTTTAATGTTGATGATCACGTTATTTTACATATGCATCTGCTTACATATGATATCGCTTGTTGTTTCTGCTTCTTTTTCACATGTTTTGATCAGGAGATTCAGTATTCTTTCATTTTTATTTTTGTACAGGTACCCCTTATCTCTTTTTAAGCACTGAAAAAGACCGTCCCAATTAAATGACTACAGTTCAAGGCTGTACTAGAGATTTTATAAAGTGATTTTATATAAAATTGTACTTTTGGGGGCAGTAGTTGTGCTCATGTGAACGGTTGTTACTTGCAAAATAAGATTTAATATCCGTTATAATTTTTATTTATTTTTTGCAATGCCATGATTATTGTGTAAATAAAACAATAGTTCAGCTCCCAAAAATTCAGCTATTAAGTCATAAACAATCATTATACAACAAATTAGCAGCTGTTCTGTCTGAGCTGTTTTTGCTTGTAAAATTAGATTCTTCATATTGTGTGTGTGTGTGTGTGTGTGTGTGTGTGTGTGTGTGTGTGTGTGTGTGTGTGTGTGTGTGTGTGTGTGTGTGTGTGTAATCCATGTTTGGCTGGTACCGTCTAATGGCCGGACTGTGTGCCATCTGTCAGAGATTTAGACCTGCAGGACACGGACACCCAAAATGCCCGTGGGTCACGCAAACACAATCACTACATGCTCATGCATACACAAATGCAAGAAAAATGGGTGAAACTTTATAATAAGGTTCATTATAAAACAACAAAAGCAGATGAGTGTGTGCTTACATACTTGAGGATTTCCATCTCCAATCCTCCAGATATTCACCGTCTTATCCATAGAGCCAGATGCAAACATCAACACACAGAGAGAGAAGACTCACGCAGTCACATATCTAGCAGAGACACACACAGAGGTATATGTGGAAAACACAACAAATTGGTTCATTTAGTCCAGATACACACTGTACAGAACACAGGAGTCACTCCAGAAATTGTGACGATTAAACAGCAGCGTTTGGCATCACAAGAAATATGGATGACAACAGTTTAAAACGTTTGGTGCTTGACAAAAGAGAAGAAATGAACAAACACTTTTTAAAAAGTCAATCACAAATTACATTAGCACAACGCAAGTTTTGTGACATTATTTTTTACTATTAATGGCTATTTATTTCCATTACTATGGAATATATGGAGTACACCTTTCATTCATTTTCAATAGACTTCATTTTTAGTGCTCCACCATATTCCATAAAATAATTATAGACTCTTCCTGCCCATTACAGCATTTCACCAGTAGGTGGCGACAAGTGACTGTCTTAATAAACGAGTCACGGAATCATCCATTCGTTCAACGGATTCATTCAAAAAGCATTGATTCAATTCAGGAATGATGCCAGCACCTGTCTATGGGAGTCGCTGAATCATTCATGCAAACGATTCATTCAAAAATTCATTCAGGAATGAAACTTATGAGTGAATCATAGAATCATTTACTCAGCCAATTAACTCAAAAACACTCAGAATATGCCTAATTCCATACTATATAGCAGGTGAAAAACAGTACGTGAGCAGAGTATGTCCGAATACACAGTACTCAGAAAACAGCTGTTGAAAAGTCCCCGGATGACCTACTTCTTCCAGTGAGATTCGGAAGTGTGCTTATGATGGACACTTTACTATCCCATGAGGCCACAGGAGAAGATTTGTGAATGGCAGTGAAGTGACACAACTGATGCTGGCTGGTCACATGATAATGACAACATGGCTGATGTAGTACATACAAATTTCATTAATACTACACACATTTATACTATATACTTTTTTAATTCATACTATATCCTTTTTTTTTACTACATAGCATGTGATTTCAGACACAGCGACTGATTCATTCAGGAATGAAACAAGCCGCTTTCAATATGAGTGAATCATGGAATCATTCTAGGGATCCACCGATAAGGTCATTTTGACCGATAACCGATAAATTTTTATATTTGAAAGCCGATTACTGATATATTGGCCCATAAATCTAAATCCAAATTTTTATATAAGTTTTGAGAGCCTGATTACAAAAACAATAGTTTAATCATTAAAAGCCTTGTCCCAAGCACACAATTAAATAATGTTTTCAATATCATTTTAGCCAAATACGACAGGTGTGCACAGCATGTTGCACTTAATCATATTTTCCTTTTTGAAGTAATTTCAATCATATTTCAAGCAATTCAGAACCATCATGTTGAACAGTGTGCATCTGAAGTGCCTCAGCTGAAGGAAATAATCCATTATTTATCGACTTTAATATATCGGCCACATTTTCTTATCAGGCCAATAACGATAACATTAAAAATGAACATATATCGTCCGATACCAGTATAGTGGCCGATATATAGTTCATCCCTAAATCATTGACTCAGCCGATTAATTTAAAAAACACTGATTCATTCAGGTACGAAACAAGCGACTGTCTAAGTAAGTTAGTCACTGAATCATTCACTCAGCTGATTGGTTCAAAAGTCATTCACTGATTGGTTAGTCAACTTGTGTTGCAGATGAGACTCACCTGTCATTCACACACACACACACACACACACACACACACACACACACAGAAAGTGTTTTTAGAGCATTAAACCTCATACAGCGCAGATGATAGATGGCACAGCTCTGCCGTGAGCATCCTTGTTGATCAGTTATTAAGCAGATACAGACAGATAGATAAATATATAGACAGACAGACAGACAGATAGATAGATATATAGACAGACAGATAAATGGCTAAATTTATGATAAGCACACTTTATAGGCTGCATATGAAACCTGTTCGCACATGGCATTCACAAAGACATCACTCAAATACAGATGATACCACAGGTTTTAAACACAAATCATGATTGCACTTTGGTAAAACCTCTACGTTGGATCTCAGAATCACATGGTTTTGGAATATTTTATCATCCATTGATCATAATTCTCGAATGAATTGAACTTTGGTTTCTTTCCCGAACTTTGGCTGGGTAATTATGCAACTATATTAAGGCTTTGGTTAATGAATATGCATGATTGTTCATTTAGCCAGGGTTAATAAAGAAAGCCCAAGAACTGTGCAGGTCAGAGGTCAAGACTCTACAGTTTTTCACATTTCTTCTGATATATCTGGTGTCATTAATGGATGCACAACCTCAAGACAAACATAAAGGTGTCAATCACTCATCGCGTCATATACCGTCACGGTTTTATCAACAGACCTGCAAATAAAGAGCAAAGATAAATCCATATTTACATCGTTTTGTGTTGTTTGTCACTAGCTTCTGAGCTCAGACAGATTTTTGTCCCTTAATATAGTTCAAATCCAGCATGTTATGGATTTTGTTGGTTTTTTGAAATGATTTTTGTTTTCAAGACTGAGATCAGAATCTGACAGCACAGGTCCCTCTGCTGGTCAAACTGTGTCGTGTGTGTTTTGTGTCACATGCTATTTTATTTATTATTATTTTTTAAATAATAGCAGTGCCGTTATTGTTTACTAAAACTATTAAAAATCGTTTTTGTTCATTGAAATAAAATATTAGATGAAACACTTAAACTTAAAAAAATTAGGCAACTATAAGCTTAAAAAAAGTTTAAATCTAAAACTGATTTTTTTTTTAGCACATAACAAAAATTACTAAATATAAACAATATATAAATAAGTCAATTTAAAATATGAATAAATACTACAATAGTATATAAATAATACTGAATAGACTGCAGTAGGGTGAATACAGGTCAAATGGGACATTTTGTGATCATTTGTCAATGGCGTTGTTTTGAAATATGATCAAATATTATGTCCTTTTCACATAGTACTATTTTACATCATAGTAATATTAAATACATAAATACATTGTGGGAAATATCCAGCTCTGTTGTGTCCTGAGCTGCCCTTTTAAGGGATCATATGTCCTGATGGAAAGGATGTTTCAAAAGGCTGTGCTTTTTAAGAGAACAAATACTAAGAGACAGCATTATCCTTCATGCAAGAGGCAATCCCATAATGCATTGTGACAAAATGGATCCAATATGCAAAAAAACAAAGCTGAAAAAATGTTGATTACAAAAATGCATTCATGCGATTCCGATAAATACTTTAAAATATATATATATTCTGTAAATGTTTATAATATATAAAAAAATATCTATACTATTTTGAAATTTAAAAAACTTCAGCAGAAGACAGGTAAAAGTTTGTTTTTAAAAAATATTTTATTATTGTTTTATTAATTATAAATAATTTTTATTTATATTTATTTATTCTTTTTAATATTTCAAATTTATAACTTTGTATTATTTTTTGTTCTTAAGCTATACCGCAACAAATGTAAATAGTTCAACAATAATAGAAATATTTCTATGGTTTCACAGACAGGGCTTAGATTAAGCCAGGATTAGGCCTTAGTTCACTTAGGATATTTAAGTATCTTTTATAATTATGCCTTAGAAAATAACATTAGTGATGTGCATCTTGAGACAAAACAATGGCACTGATGTATTTTAAGATTTCTCAGTGCAACTTGCTTTCAGTTAAAACAGCTCAAACATGCATTTTAGTCTGGGACTAGACTTAAGCCTTGTCTGTGAATTTTATAATGTTATAATGAAGATTTTATAATATTTAGATGGAATGAAGACCTTTTCTCTGAGTTATGTCACCTATGTAGGGAGCTCATTAGGTTTTGAGACAAGTCCTACTATGTTTGTGTAAGCAATGAAGACTACAGTGATACAGTCTACAGTGATATTTGAGCATAATTGAGATACTATTACAGTTTTTATTAATATTTTGAATTGTTTTTTATTTTTCTATTAGTTTTAGTTTCAGTTAACTAACACTAAGACCACAGCTGGACGCAGCAACAGCTCCACGACGCTCGGCTAAACCAATTACTTTAGTTCAGAATTCACTTCAGATTAACTAAATGAAATCAATCTTCCAGACAGGCAATATAAAGAACTGTGAAACACAAGTGAGCTGGAGTCACTGATAACACCAGTCAGAATATAAACATCATGCATATTCTGCTTCCACATATACGCCGTCGCCAATTTCCTGCAAGACGATGAGAAGCAATATCCCAGAAACCCCTGTGATTGACTGCTGCTTATCTGCATGTGTGTGTAAAACAAAAGTGTGTATGAACCGTCCCAGCAGGCAGTGACACAGTCAGCCATGACGGTTGCCACGGTGACAGACAGACAAAGCCGACACCGGCGCCAGTGCTGAGGATTATAGATTACATAGTCTTCATTTAACTAGTGGCTGTTCACTAAAACTATTAGAAGCAAATCAATCAATAACAATGATTTACTCACAGTCACATAGCTCAAATGCTTCAGATCAGCTATACATTCACACCAAACTTTTATTTTTCTTCTTCAGCTCACAATCTGTAAATTATACCTTGTTATTGATATGCCATTTGCTTGAATCCCTCTTTGTTTGTGTCTTTAACCTAACTTTGCAAGTGATCTCTGTATTTTACTTTCTGCACTTGGCATGTGTATCGCTTTTAACATAGTAGTTTACATAACATAGTAACATAGTTTAACTAGTAAGTGCTAAATCCCTTTTACAAAGGTAGCCTACGTCGAGAACGGCAGTATAGCGCGAACGGCAGACACACGCTGCTTGTAGCAAGAACGTGCTACGATTGGCCAGCTCAATCTGGCCGTTATCTGATTGGCTTAGGTAAACGGTGGGTGGAGTCCACTTATTTGTGGATTTTACCAGAGCCCGTCTAACGGAGAGCCTTGGCACTTCCTATTAGCCCCATTGTATCATCTTGGTTGCAGTTCCATTAGAATTCCACTGGAGGTGATCGCGGGCGAGTGCAGAATGAATGGGAGTCTATGGAGCTAGACGGCTAAATGTGTCCCTTTCTCCTGCTTGTCGTTGAATCAACGTAGATTGTATTGTTGATTCCGCAAGTTCAATATAGATTATAGTCCAAAAGTCGAATGAACGAGTACTTATGTCCTTTCGATTTCTTACAGGTTAGGTCGTTGTTGGCCGGAACACGCTAGCATTCTGCTATTATGTGACGTCATCACATTTTTGAACGGATTTTTAGAACAGATATGTGAACTTAAAAACGCAATTTTCAGCTGAGTATATTATCTTAAGCCCAAAAAAAAACCTTACTTGACAAAAAATTACATCCTGAGAAAAGTGGATTTCTGGGGGTGAAACCCCATAGACTCCCATTCATTCTGCACTCGCCTGCGAGCGCCCCCGCATGGACAGAGACGTGTTACTGCAGCCAGTCCAGAAACCGGAAGTAACCAGACAGTGCCAATTCTCTTCTATTAGACATTCTCTGATTTTACTGCACGTTTCAAAATCCACAGATGCTGAGGGGATTTACAAATGAAGCACAAGCTATTCACAAATGTGTGCCACAATTTACAAAAATTCACAGAAAGCGGTTCACAAATAAATGCCAGGCAGTGTTGTGTTGTAAAATAATATTGCATTTATACAAATAAATGCAAATATAACATTTGTAAATATTTTTTTATTTGCAAATCTCATTTGATTTATTTGTGAATTTTATAAATTTTTGTTAAACTCTTTACATTGATTTGTGAATCCTAATCTATTTATTTTGAATAATGCAACAATTCTAACCCCATACTCTCGGCCGCTCTCTACGCTTTCTCCGGTTCGCTGTCAATCCCACAATGCACCGCGCGAGCGTGAAACTGCCAGCGTAAATTAGCGGACTAGATTTGAGCTCGCTGATTCTGTGTCTTGGCTACAGTTTGTCATACATTTATATCTATCATATTTTTCACAAACTGGGTGCATTTAATATTTCAAATACACAAATATTGACAATTTCTACACATGATTTATGTATGTATTTACTTATTTATTGCATGTGTGGCTCATAAACTGTGTTCTGGATACCACATACAATAACTACTCTGTACTTTATCTCCGCATCACTCGCGCGCGAGCTAATCGCGCATGTTTGCTAACCATGTGCGCAGAGTTTACAGACATAGCCTACATAACACTCTCATATACATCGGAAAACAATTAATACAGTGTACAATCCTTCTTATTAAGCTATTAGAACAATGATGATGTGTGCATGTTATACATTTGATACCTGTAAATGATGATTTTAATTAATACACGTCCAAGCTTCATCACCGTTGCTTTATCGTGAATGAAGCGTATCGCGAGAACTCCTTCTACAAATGCACGCAATGACGCACACACGCACGTATAACCAATCACACCCATGCATCTTTAACTATAATAATAATTTGAATTAATTCGAACCAATAGTGCTTATTATAGAACCCAAAATATTTGCAACAAGGATTTAAATGAAAACAATAATGATGATAATTATATAAATATGCAAATAATCTCTTAAAGCATCTCTTAAACACATGAAAATCACAGAAATGCATAAGAGCTGATAGAGATAATTATTATGCACTTATCAGGGGGGGGGGGATATATATTTTATATATATATATATATATATATATATATATATATATATATATATATATATATATAAAGAAATAAGCTGTTAATTATAGTGAGGATTATACCACACATACAGTATGATACTGACTCACTTTCTGATCCAGTTTCAATACAATATTTGCTAAAAGTCAATGTGTTCAGTCAGTCATGCTACAGAAAATATCTACCTGCTGTTGCATGCTGGGAAATAATCCATATCCCCAGTTGGTTATCCTGCCCACCAGAGGCCAATCGAAACTTGATTGTCTGGCCATCTGAAAACACACACACACACACACACACACACACACACACACACACACACACACACACACACACACACGCACAATGTTTGACTTCCCTGTAAAGATAATTACAGTATATTCAATCAGAGAATCTGGATAGTTCACAATAATAACTAGCCTACTGTAATTTAACCTCACAACAAATGTGAATATAATTCCACTTATATGTATAAACAACAATAATCCTGAACAGATGGCCGTGAACAGAAAGACAAATGGACTGTGTGGCTGAGACAAAAGCATTTCAAATCTCTCTAAAAATGACTCATTCAGTTTTGTTCAGCCAGACTTTGGTTAATTGCCATGAAGTCTGAACAAGTTTTCAGTGTATTTTGAACCACTTTAAGGGCTTCCAGACTTTTTTAGCTCTATTCACTTTAATTCATCCGCAAACATGGGACAGCAAAAAATGCATGCAAGCACAGGCCAAAATATTTCATTCTGACTGTTGACTGCAAAGTGTATGTTAATATTTTTGAGTTTATATGTGTTAGTTCTGATGCATTATTTATGGAAAAATACAACAACAACAAAAGATTTAGACAGGAAGACACTAACTGACATGTTTCTGTTGTCTAGGGGTGGCTTCATGTAAAATAGTTTGTTCCACAAGACAAATGTGAGAGTTTCCCACATCTCTCCCCAGCAGAGGGAGTCATAACACTAATAATCCACAGCAGGAGAGAGTTTATATCGTTGTGTTTTACCAGTGCTCATCTGAGGGCTGAAGTTGACTCCTAGATCATGTGCTTCTCTCTCTCTCTCTGTGTGTAAAGGACCCAGAGTGTGTGTCCAGATGTGAAGTTCTCCCAGACTGGAGCCGAACATCTGTTCACACGAGGAGAAACAGCCGGCCAGGACCGTTCCCTCACACATCTACAGGTTACACACATTAAACAGCACATACTGTTGGTTAGACTAAATAAACAATAAATCTCATTCTTTAATCAAATATTTTTATGGACCTCTGTATGTTTTGCATTCATGAAAAGATAATCAGCTATATATATATATATATATATATATATATATATATATATGTATGTATTTTTTTAAAGCATGATGTATACAGTGGTAACACATTAAAATAAAATTTAAAAAGCATTTATTTTAGTTTTATTTTAATATTAACTAGGGTTATTGCACATTTTATTTGAATAATTTCACATTCAATCTCCAAATTAATGTAGAAACAACATAAAAGACAGTATATTTTTAATATTTGACCTAACAGGTAGGAAATATACAGAAATGTAATAGTTACTAAACACTTCACAGTTTTCACTGCATAAATTATAAATTACATAGGCCTATAGATTTTTATTAAAGCTACAAAAGTTATTCAGTCGAGAGCAGAGAGTGATTTTCTTGTCTTTTGTTCTTTGATTAACATTAATGACAGACAGCAGTAGGTTTATTAGGCTGTCACTTTGAATTAACACATTAAAAATATTTGACAATTAACAGTATCCATTTTCAGTATCCTTTGGCTAGCATTACATTATATAATCTCGCTCTTATTCATGCAAATGCTTTTAAACAATTCAGTTTGAGTCAACTTAAGTTCTCTTTTGAATGGGCAAAAACAAAAAATTATGCCAAAAGGCCAGTTTTGTCCAGTATCCTCACAAGAGTCTTAAATGAGTTAAATAATGTCTTAAATATATGTAAAGAGTTATGTAAGTGAGATGCATGTCAGATCCGCATCATGTGCGGCAAGTCTTAAAGTAACAGCAGCCGAATAAACCTGATACGGTCTGTCATTAAGAAAAAGTCACTCACTGCTCGACTAAATATAGTTCTCTTACGAGAGTATCTCTCGTACTGCGTAATATCTTACGCTACGGGAAAACCTCTTTTCCACGAGATATTGAAGCCAAAAATTATCCTTAATTTTGAATTAATGTAAAACGCTGTGCAGCAGCATGCAGACATAGGCAGGACAGCTCGCGCGCCTATTGGCTGCCCTGCGGCAACAGCAGCAGCCTATCGAGAGAGACGCTGCGTGACACATATCCAATGGGGGCATTTCGCGCCCATTTCGTCACGTCCCGCCAGAAAAGGCGTGGTCTCGCCCTGTAAATATTGCTCGATAAGGCTGGTACACTGATTTTCATCTCTTCAGCGAAGCATCACGCATCGCTGGATCTGGAGTGAGAAGCCACGCCGTCTGAGAAAAAGCACACAGCGGGACGAGCCATTGAGTCTGAAGTCGCTGGCATCGCCGCCTTTAGCCGCCGTACCTGCTACGCTTTCCGGCGTTATATCCTTTTCAAACTGTGTGTGTGTGTTCGCTGCTGCGACACACATTTTTTCACTGTCTCTCTCTCTCTGCTAAAAGAGCTGCGTCTTTTTCAAGATGCAAAGATCCTCCGGCTCGTGCCGAGCCACACTCAGCGAGGGGGACCGTCATGTTATCTGCGTTTCCTGCCTGGGTGAGGATCATGCGGCTCTCGCTCTCGTCGACAGCGGATGCCCTCACTGTGAGCTACTGCCTATGGTGACTCTGAGGACTCGCCTGGCATCCTTCTCAGAGCCTGCACTTCAGCCCGCTGTAGCGCGCGCCGTAAAAAGCGCCGTGGTCAGCGGGCTCCCGAGCCTTCTCCTGCCCGCCAAAGCTCGCCGGTTCGCCCGCCAGCTTCGCCGGCATCGCTCGAGTCCCTCACCGACGGACAGCGGCCACCGTCTGCCGCCGCTTCCTCCATTGAGGTCGACGAAACAGCCCCGAGCCTTCTCCAACCCGTGATAGCTCGCCGGTTCGCCCGCCAGCTTCACTCAAGTCGCTCGCTGACGGACAACGGCCGCCGCGCGCCGCCGCTTCCGCCATTAATGACGACGATAGCTGCATCTGTAGAGAAGGCCAGCTTCAAAACCGCGGCTAGCTTTCTTTACGTTATAAGAAAGCTACCCCGCCCCCCGTGGGCATGCGTCACCGGCAAAATGAGGAAAGAGTGTGTTTTTAGACCCGCCGAGGCCAGACCAATCTCCATTTCTCAAACATTTCTCAGCTCCTCTTAGTTTGAGCGGCTGAAAATGTCAATGTTGCAGCAATGAGCCTGTTGTATTACACGCACGCCTGCAAACAAACGCCGACACACACAAAACTGTGATGATGCTCTTTATCGGCTCGGGCTATTTTAAGCTTTTGTCGTTTCCCCCTGTGGCTCAGTGGCGAAACCCAAAGCCTTTGCACGGGAGACCCGTGTTCGAGCCCAGCTCTCGCAGCGGATAAAAATTTAGTCTCGCCGCAGCCAGACTTACACCCAAACTTTTCACTCGTTCAGTTCCGAGAAAATGCGACTGTTCCAGTGTATTTTGCAGTAAACAAGCCGGTACCATGGCCCGCTTGCCTGCACACAAGTGCCGTTTCCATGGCGACCCAGAAAAATCATGTAAGCAGTGTATTTTCTGGTATTCCGGCCACATCCGATGGTGTTATGAGTGTATTAAAAATGCCACAGCCCAGTGTTAATTTCTACACACAAACACAGCCCGCCAAAGTGCAGGGCTCGCACAAATGAGTTCGACTCATGTCAATTGTGCATTAATTATAGTGAATGTGCCCACAACCCAGTGCCCACAAACACTACACACTGCATGTGCCACGTTTTCTGTAAAAGAAACCAACACACATACAGTCAGCTAAGGCCCACGGTGTTTAAGTCTCGCCGCGGCCAGACTCTACCGAAACTTCTCGCTCGTTCAGTTCCAAACAATGTGACTGTTCCAGTGTATTTTGCAGTAAACAAGCTGGTACCACAGCCCGCTTGCCTGCACACAAACGCCAGTTTTAAGGCGACCCAGATAAATCCCAAAAAGAGTGTATTTTCTGGAATTCCGGCCACGGCCGATGGTGTTATGAGTGTTGTAAGAATGCCCACGTCTCAGTGCCCATTCCCACACGCAGACACAGCCCGCCATAATACAGGGCTAGCACAAATAAAATCGACTCATGTCGATTGTGCAATAAATGTAGTGTACGTGCCCACAACACAGTGCCCACAAACACTACACGAAGCATGTCCCACGGTTTCTGTAAAAACTAAACCAACACATTTTCAGTTGGCGCGAGCCGACAGTGTTCTCAGTGCAGCGAGTGTGCCCGCTATCCCGCACCCACATTCCCTCACAGACATGCCGAACCCCACGGGGCTCGTCCCGCTTGCCTTCTCTCCACAACCCGTCAGAGAGAAGCTGAGCACGGCCAGGCTGTCCGCTGTGATCAGCGCACCCCCCGCCTCGCACACTACAAACACAGTGTCTATTTCTCAGCACACCGGAGCTCTCCGGCCGCTGCTATACCGCGGCCAGAGCCCAGATTTCATTCTACCTCTAGCTATTCATGCAGATGCGTGGGCAAAGCTTCCCGGGGTATCAGAATGGGTGCTGAACACTATAAAAAGAGGCTATTCGCTGCAGTTCGCTCGACGCCCCCGCCTTTGCGCGGCGCGAGTCGAAACGACGGTAAAAAACGAAGTACCTCATCTACTAGATAGCGAAACTACTGAGCAAAGGGGCTATAGAACCTTTATCTCAGGCTCAGAGTGAAGGGGGTCTATACAGCAGGTATTTTCTGGTACTGAAAAAAGACGGGGGTCTCAGACCAATTCTAGATCTGCGACGGCTGAACAAAACGCTCACGAAGCGCCAGTTCAGAATGATTACAACCAGGAAAATCTTCGCGCAAGTGCGCCAAGGAGACTGGTTCATGTCAATAGATCTGAAGGACGCTTATTTTCAAATACAAATAGCGTTACGTCACAGGCAATTCTTGAGATTCGCCTTCGAGGGCCAGGCATACCAATACAAAGTCCTGCCGTTCGGCCTGTCCCTGGCCCCCCGTACTTTTACGAAGTGCATGGACGCGGCTCTCGCACCCCTGAGACTTCAGGGCATGCGAATTTTGAACTACTTGGACAATTGGCTGATTCTAGCTCAATCACAATCAGAGCTCATAGAACACAGGGCCACATTACTCGAACATCTCGAGAATCTGGGTCTCACAGTCAATTGGGCGAAGAGCTCGCTGTCTCCCAGCCAGAAAATATATTTTCTGGGAACAGTGCTGAACTCGCTATCTATGACAGCGCATCTGTCGCCAGAGCGCGCACGGGACATTCAGCGCGCCGTGAAATCTTTTCGCCGCTGCTCGACTGTCCAGCTCAAGAGGTTTGAGAAAATGCTGGGTCTCATGGCCTCAGCAGCTTCAGTGCTCCAGCTGGGTCTGCTTCGCATGCGCCCACTGCAGCTGTGGCTGAAAGCGCGGGTTCCAACCAGGGCATTGACCGCTGGTCGGTTTCGCCTCCGGGTCAATCTGAAATGCGTCTCAGCTTTGGAGCCTTGGAAGAAAACCGACTGGTACCAGTCAGGTGTGAGTCTGGGGACATTCCTTCGAGCGTGAAGGTGGTGTCCACGGACGCCTCCACCTCGGGATGGGGAGCGCTGCTCGAGGGCAGACCGTTCTTTGGCCAGTGGTCAGAACGGGAAAAGCTCCTACATATAAACTGTCTGGAAATGATGGCAGTCGACAACGCGCTGCGGCGCTTCTGTCCCCAGATAAGGGCTCACCACGTCTTGGTCCGGTCGGACAACATGTCAGTGGTGGCGTACATAAATCGCCAGGGCGGCATCAAGTCCCGAAACCTTTACAGGCTAACAGAGTGCCTCCTGGTCTGGGCTCAGCACAACCTGCTTTCACTGAGAGCAGCGCATGTGCCTGGTCACCTGAATCTGGGACCAGACAGGCTGTCCAGAGACAATGTCCCAGCAGGGGAATGGTCGCTGCACCCGCAGAGCGCAGGTGGACCTGTTCGCGTCCCGCGAGAACGCTCACTGTCCGAAATATTTCTCCAAGAGCAAGGACGCGCTGGCCCACGTTTGGCCCCGCTGTCCCCTCTATGCTTTCCCCCCCATCTCGCTCCTGCCTCAAGTGCTGGAACGGATTAGGGAAAATGGGTGCCCAGTGCTGCTTGTGGCTCCGCTCTGGACAAACCAGGCGTGGTTTCCAGTCCTGATGCGGCTGACCAGCACTGCCCCGTGGCCAATACCATTGAGGAGAGACCTCCTCTCCCAGGCCAAGGCCTCGATTTGGCATCCTCGCCCGCAACTATGGTCCCTACACGCATGGGCCATCAACGGGTACTCACTATCCTCCTGGAGGGAGTGCTAAACAAGATCACGCAGGCGAGGGCCCCGTCTACAAGACGGCTCTACTCCTCGAAATGGTCTGTGTTCTCTGCCTGGTGTCAAGCTCAGGGCTTTTCACCCGTAGACTGCGGGGTCACGGAAGTAATTTCCTTCCTTCAAGAGCTGCTGGATAAGGGCAGGACCCCATCTACGCTCAAAGTGTACGTGGCGGCTATAGTAACGTTTACAAAACCTGTGTCTGGCCAGTCACTGGGGAAGAACGACCTAGTCGTGCGATTCCTCAAGGGAGCTCGGAGGTTTAACCCTCCTAGACCTCCTTCAGTCCCGGTGTGGGACCTTTCTACGGTTTTGGAAGCCATGAAAGGTGCCCCGTTCGAGCCAATCCATTTGTCAGACATGAAGCATCTGTCTTTCAAAACGGTGTTTCTTTTGGCTCTCGCTTCAGTGAAGCGCATAGGGGACTTACAAGCGCTTTCAGTAAGCGCATCATGTATGGAGTTTGGGCCTAATGACTCAAAAGTCATACTCAAACCGAGGCACGGGTACATGCCCAAATCCCTCAACAGACCGTTTCCCTGTGCGCTCTCTCGGTTCAAGATGAGGAGGAGGATGTGAGTCTCCTTTGCCCTGTCAGGCCACTGAGAGCTTATGTGTCCCGCTCGTCTGCCTTCACGCAGACCGTTTTGTTTGGCTGACATTCCAAGGGACTGGCCGCATCAAAACAGGCCTATCCAGATGGATAGTCAACGCCATAGCACTGGCTTACACTTCTAAGGGCCTGCAGTGTCCTTTGGGTGTCAGAGCGCACTCCACGAGAGGCGTGGCCTCGTCGTGGGCATGGTATAGTGGCGTTACCTTGCAAGATATCTGTACGGCTGCAGGCTGGGCCTCGCCGTCTACATTTAAAAGGTTTTATAACCTAGAGGTTCCCGCCTTACAAGCCAAGCTTCTGTCGGTATAGAATTCAGGGTTATCTGCCCCGCTGTGCCGGCCCAGATGCTGAGTTTTGCTTGTGCATCGCTCACTGAGCGATAACACGGCTCGATGGGTGTTGAATAACCCCCAGGACCTATTATGTCCAGGACCTGTAACAAATTAATCAAAATTAAGTGATTTGATGCTTAAAAAAAGCTAAATTATCTGCTAATGGGGTAAGAAAAATAATCTTAATTCAAACAGAAACAAGATTATTTTTCTTATGCTATTATTGGCAGATAATTTAGCTCATTTTAAGCAAAAACTCACTTAATTTTTATTTATTTCCCCAGAAAACAAGACTTGATATCTTATGTCATTTTTCTACTTAACTAAATGTGTCTTGATTTAAGAAATGTTTGATATTTGGACTGGAAAACAAGACAAAAATACTAAGTTAGAAAAGCATTTTTTGCAGTGTGATTACTGAACCAAGCACTATGTCCTTTAGAGTGATGCAAACAGTTACTAATCTTAAAATCTACTAAAGATGACTAATCTTAAGATCATTCCATGCAGAAAATGAAGCATCAACAATACACAAACACAACCAGGTTGCTTGAAAACATTTTATTAAGTATTCGACACAAACTAGAGAAAAATAAAACTCCTACAAAACACAACGCTACACCTTCATTGCAATATCTTTACACAAGATAATTCAAGTATTCTGACTTTAGTTACATAAAAAACACTGCAGCTATCTATCGTGGAGACGCCGTGTCTGATTGAGGCATACGGAGAGAAATACCTCAGAATAAATATAATGTAAACTAGATTTAGTTTTTTTTAAATTGCAGCAGCATTTTTTGCACATGCAAACTTTGCTGCCACAATGCAATGGTGTTGCTATGCGGTTGCTTACTATTCCTAGTCAGAAAAGACCATATCTGATATGTTTTAGGTGGGATTTTTCACCCATTTTATCGTATCGTATATAAACACTCGTGATGATGACCATAGCAAGCACTGGATGAACACTTGTGGAGTTCAGACTGAGGTTTGAGGAGTTTTAAAAGACAAAAACGGTGCGTTTTGAAAGGCACTGCTGTTTTCAGAAAGTGCCCCGGCCGCCCGATGTGCTGCACAGAATCGTCAATACACTGGATTTGCCGTATTAAAACATATGAAAAGATACAACTATTTAAAAGGCATAAACAATACTGGATGCCTGGAGTCTTGTGCGCACATTATACAATATTAAGAACCAATATTAAACATTAATAGTCGTTATATATGCGTTTTGGACTTTGTGATTCAAAACATACATGAATGCAGTTTTATAAATGTAATCATAATTGATCTTCTGACACCCTAAGAGCTCAGATTTATGTAAACATTAAATTTTTTCCTTATTTTTGATCATGAAAAACATCCATTGAAGCAGTTTCTTGCTTTTTTGCCTTTTCTTAAAAAGTGAAGACCTTTTTAAGTCATAAATAATTAAATACAGTACATTCACTATAATATTAATGTTTATTTAAAAAAAAAATCCCCAAATATATTTACAGGTAGTGGAAGGATATTTTCGAAGCGCTGAAAGAAAAGTTATTTTGCTCTCAGTTGTCCCTGTACTTGATTTAAGTGTGTCCTCCAATGAACCAAATCCGGCCTGTAAGGTCATGTGAATGAGGTGATTCGGTGTCTAATGCTGGTCCGAGTGGCTCTTACACATCCAGCGGATCTGAAATGAGCCGCAGAAGCTGGTCTCATGTGTCCAGACCCGGTTTCAGGGAGTTCTGCCTCAACATCTCGGTCCATCTCCTCTGGAAAAACCTTCTCATCGCGTGTCCCGCTCGTCCAATGTCGGAATGATCCTCGTTGAACTTCTCACAGTTATCAAACACCAGATTCACATCAATAATGAAAGTCTCAAGGTTCAAGTACCTGCAATAAGAAAGGTCAATTGTGATTACAAAAGCAAATTCTGAACAACACACACTGGATGTTAAATCAAACATTCACAATAATTTTGCTGGTAAACGTGGATCCTTTTCACATCGTCATAGTTGGGTAAGTTTCTATATGGGTGAACGGAAACTACAACAAATATAATTTTTTGCGTTTCCAAAAGAGGAATAAAATATGAAGAGATGGATTACATTGGTCAGAAGAAAAGAAAGTCTCTCAGTCGTTGTTAGAAACACTCACACTGCAGCATTAACTAGTTTACTGTCATTTAATGTAAAGGTAAGAAAACATCAAGTTATAAATGTACATTAAATTCGTAACAAATGACCAAAAAAAAAAAACCTTCCATTGTAGTTCACCAGCTATGAATTATTATAATGATGCATATCAAAGATTAGATTTCACTTTATTAAGTGAAAAACTGCAGAAAACATTATATTATTATTTACATTATGTTATTATTTTAACTAGATTTGTACTATTTTACTTCTTCTAAAAATTATTTTGATTCTGCTTGACTACAATGACTGTTTGGTTAAAAGAAAAGAAAAAAGAAAATTTAACACAAAAATAAAAATTAATAAAAAAATATTAAATTATTATGTAAAAAATTTGAATCTACTTGACTATAATGACTGGTTAATAAAATACAACAAAAAAACAATTAATAATAATAATAAAAAAATTATTATTATTAGTATTGCCAAATATACTATAATGACTATGGTTAAAATTATGGCTCCATTGAAAATAAAATAGAACACAAAATTAAAATGAAATTAAATAAATAAATACAGATTTAAATAATATAAAATGAAAAAATAAAATATTTTATTATTGTCAATAAATATAGCACCAAAAGTCTGAAAATACCGTGAAAGATATAGAAATATTTATATAAAAATATTTATCTTTATAGAAATATTGTTTGCTAAAAGTGTCCAGCCCTACTAATAACTTTAATTTCAGCATCAAAAACTTTTAGTACCGTGTTTAATACCATTCAGAGTGTGTTTGAATATATTCCCTCCATTAATATAAATGACTAGTTAATATTCTAGCGATACCCACTGGCCGTTGATGAGCTTGTCTCTGATAGTGGAGAAGTCCATGGGCTTCCTGATGACCTTGCGGTATCCCGGGACAGATTTGGAGTTGACGGGTGTCAGAAACGGCCCGGCGTCCTGATGGCTTTCCAGCTCAGCCAAGAGTATCCTAATAAACAAATCAATCACATCTGATTCATATGCACATCAAAATATAACTACTTCTGCAGGGTTTCCGGCTCTGGTACTGTACCTGCACATGGCCAAGTCTTTACTGTCATCTCTGACGGTTTTGGGTTTCTTCACACACGCTGGACTCTCTTGCTTTGCTGGGTTTGGGGAAGGATTCTCCTCTGTCCTTCTATTTTTTATTTCCTTTGACACTTTTTTGGGAGTGCTGTTGGCGCTGCCTGAATCGTCCTCGGAGTCGTCTCCGACTACAGATGTTTTCCGGTGGCGTTTGGCCTCAGCGGGTTTCCTCAGGCCTCCGCTTGAACGGTTCAAGGGCTTCTTGGTCTTCAGGGACTGAATGCTCGCCTACACACAGCCAAAACGGTTTAGTGAGGAAACAAAATCTCCAAACACAAGCCAAAGACTCTGATGCCTTCACTTTTGCAGGTAAGATGTTCATTCTGTAGCATTTAGGGAGCTTTTATACACGTAAAAGTATTTTCAGGGATGCATGTCTGCTTGGGAATTGGATAAGAGGAATTGGAAGGAATAAACATTTATGGTTTTAAGTGGAATCTCAGTCAAGAGGTCCTAATTATATATTAAAAAAGTAAACAAACAAACATTTTATTACTGTAACATACTGTAAACATTTATTATTATGGTTGGGCGGGAGCATGAAGAATCATTTCCACACATGAATTGGCTCTTCTAAGTCAGATCTTTAAATTCACTGAAAGTCTTTGGGATGTGCTGGAGGAGACTTTACAGAGTGCTGGACTCTTGCATTCTCAATACAAATACAAAATTATGCCCCCTTCCAACTATTCTTTCACAATTTGAGCCTGATGAATCTTGACATTCTCACCCTTGAATATTTCCGTGATGTGTTCTCCTACATGGAGTGTGTAGCTTTTCATTTTTTAAACAACCATCAATAAGGGTCTGAAGAACTGTTGCCAAACATCTAACATTCTAGAAACTGATAATAATGATCCAATCATAGACTCTTAAGCATTTGCCTATTTAAATACAAACAGTGACCTTTTTTTTTTTTTTTTGGCAGGGCAGTGTATTTCACACATAAAAATGACATATCAATGTGTTGTGCCACATTTTACACCATTGCACGGCAGGTCAAGGCTTAAAAACACAAGCCACATTTTATTGTGGTTTTTGGTCATTAAAGGATTAGTTCACCTCAAAATGAAAATTTCCTAATAATTTACTCACCCCAATGCCATCCAAGATATCCATGTCTTTCTTTCCTCAGTGGAAGAGAAATTAATTTTTTTGAGGAAAACATTTCTGGATTTTTCTTCGAACAATGGACTTCAATGGCAACCAACGTTTTTGAAGTCCAAATCAATGCAGTTTCAAAGAAGTGCTTCAACAGTCTGTGCACGATCACAGCTGATGAAGACGGTCTTATCTAAAAATATATATATTACTTTTGAACTACAATTGTTCGGATTGAGCTGATCTGCAACGCGCCGGGAACTACGTCATTACGTTGAAAGGTCACGCTCGATGTCGCCGGTGCCGGCGGAAGTACCGCCCCACTGTTTACAAAGCGACCAATACAATTTGAACTATCCTCCTTCGCACGGTCGAGTGGGGCGGTACTTCCGCCGGCGCCATCGAGCGTGACCTTTCAACGTGATGACGTAGTTCCCGGCGCGTTGCAGATCAGCTCAATCCAAACAATTGTAGTTCAAAAGTAATATATATTTTTCTTTTGAAAATGACCTATCGTTTCGCTCGATAAGACCCCCCTCCTCAGCTGCGATCGTGCACAGACTGTTGAAGTACTTCAAAGATCTTTGAAACTGCATTGATTTGGACTTCAAATTGAAGTCCATTATTCGAAGAAAAATCCAGAAATGTTTTCCTCAAAAAACTTAATTTCTCTTCCACTGAGGAAAGAAAGACATGGATATCTTGGATGGCATTGGGGTGAGTAAATTATTAGGAAATTTTCATTTTGAGGTGAATTAATCCTTTAAGATCTTACATTTTGTATAAAGATTCTGCAGAAATTCTATGTTTTCAATTACAAAAAATACCCTGCATACCTGTTTGGAAGGACATTAACTTTCCAGACAGAAGGTCATAAGAGACAGAAGGTCTCATCAAACGCAATGTTAATGATCTTCACCTGGGATATGCAGGCCGGGCAGAACCAGTCTCCGTCTGGTATAGTGGTGATCTTGGGTTTATGGCAGTACGTGTGGCAGCCTTTTTCACATCCATCACACAGCAGCAGGAGCTCCTCGTTGTCCCCCTTATGGCAGATCTGACAGTACTGAGCGATAAACACATCCAGGATTACTTCAGTCTCCAAAACTAACTAAGATCTCTGAACCACCAGATAGATTTGAGCTATTATGTGTGTATAACACACTCTCAAGCTGAAAACCTGCTGAAAAGCTGGTTCCCCGAGAACTAATGGCTCCCCTATGAACGTTTTCCTGTGACTTTTATTTTGAAGGTGCTGAGAAAGCCAGCTAGAGCCACACAGCGCTCGCATTCTCCGTGTTCATTAGTTTATGATCTGTCCAACTGTCCTGTCGAATACATTACTAGATAGAACTGTTATACATAGAAAGTAGACAGTAATGAAAGTTATTAGCGTATGCCGTGTGGTTTCTGGTTTATGTCCAGTGTCGCTGAGCAGAAATACATAATCATGTTTCTCTTGGTCCCCTCAAAGTTGTGTTCGATTGTCTTATCTTGTATGTAATGTATGGTTAATTATTTCAGCGGAAAGGGTTATAATGGTGGGGAAAGTTCTAGCTTTCTGTTAATGTTTGGAAAAAGTTTATAATAAATTAAAAAATTTTAAAAAGTTGCGTTGGATTTTGTCCTCAGCATAAAGGTTAAGAGGCCCATCTATCACTGTTTTCCATGTGAATAGAGTTAGTTTCTGGAGTAAATACATAGGCTATAATCTGTGTGTTTACACAGCTTTTTAAAAATGGCGGGCGTTCGGCCAATCAGCGTACACTTACATCATGGATAGCTCCTATAGTGTAGTTTAGACCCTACTCTGAAGTAGGAGCTAAATTATTTTAGTCCTAGAGCTAAAATCATTCCTTGTTCCTGCAATGCGAACACGCCTAAATCTGGGTACTTCCACCAATAGTTCTAGGAACTAAGAAAAGGTTCCTCCGGTGCGAAAGACCCTAAACAATTTCAAGCACAGTGGAAACTACATAAACTGCAGGACTATCTCAGCACACTCACCACTTTCATGATGGATCTCTCCCAGGCGATGGACTTTTGCAGCGTCTGAACACACAGAGAGAGCTGACTCGCACTGCGCACCTCGCTGAGAGCTTTACGCCACTGTCTCATTCCTGGAGCCACATCTTCCTCAGCCCTGCCAGAGAGAGATTACAGTACTACACACTGCTCAGAAAAACATATATTTTTAAAGTGCCCCCATTACGCTTCTTTAAAGGCTTCTAGTTTTGTTTTGCAGGTCTCCTACAAGGTCTCATACATTGCAGCATCACCAAATTTCTCTAATTAGTCTGAAACGTTTGATAAAGGATTTGGTTTCTCTTAACTCCTCCTTTTCTAGAGCCTTCTCTGCTCTGATTGGTCAGATGTTCCAGACTGTTATGATTGGTCGACCGCTTACAGCACGTGCCAGAAACCAAACATCCATTACCATATCTGAATTTCAGCTGTTGATACACCATTGATACGAACAATAACGATAGTGCCGTTTTTTCTGTATCAGTTCCAGCGCGAGTCTCATCGCAAGTGCATCAAAGTGGATTTGCTTTGGCAGCGCTGAAAACAGCGTCTTCTCGACATGTCGACAACATGAACCACACTCTTCCAGTCTCAGCTACAACTAGTGTTTGAGGGTCAAAGTAGAAGTTTTTCAACAGCAGCTAATGAAGTCCATAGACTGGCATTATGCAAATTCATCACAAACCTACGTAGGTTCCTGCAGGAAGTGAGACTGGAATTACTGATGACTCATTTCAGCAAATCAGATTCAGTTCTTTCTTTTGGGAGACAATAACTTACTTTATCTGCACTTTGATCTTTGAAACTTTGCAGACCTTTAACATTCACAAACAGCTGTATTACACACTGCATTAAAGATAATATCCTAAAAAGCATAATGGGGCACTTTAAACAATATGACCAGGGTCCAAAATTAACTTCTTGCCACTTCTACCAATTGTGACAGCATTTACAGGTCATAAATATTTCTTATTGGCCATGAAACTGTATTTTTCATTTTTTTATTTAAAATAATAAAATGAAAAAATTTGCCTTCACCCAATGAAACAATTTAGCAGTCTTTCCTTGCATCAGTGATGACCAGATTATCATCAACTTGGTTTAAACTATGTAGTTTCTAATAAAGTTACCAGCTAGCTGGTGAGAAAATTAGTATGGCAATTTCTATTCTGATTTAGTGCATGTTAATTTTGGAGCCTGGATATGACGGTCTTTCAGAAAAAACATGAACTGATCAATAACCCACATTCATGCTGATAATAACCCACAGTGCACAAGCTGAATGAGCATTCAGATTCAGAAGTGTTTTGGCATTTTCCACAAATAGGGTTTATTTAGGTGTCCCATTACTGTATAAAAAAACAGTAATGGGACATTTTGTTTTCTTTCCAAATGATTTTTGTTCTAAGAACTATTGGAGTTTAGTCTGTAAACCCTATTATTTTATATAATAAGATTTATATAATTATCTATATATAATTATTTATGTAATATTATCAAATATTAGTATATTTTACAGAACATGTAAGCTGATCTGTAACTAGGGTTTATTATAGTGAACAAACTAAAACCATTAAAAAACATTTTCGTTACTTGAAATAAAATAAAATATAAAAAACCTTTAAACTTATTGTATTTCAGCTAACTGCTGAGACAACATTTCTAATTTTCATTTAGTTAACTTCATGTTCTAAAATAGTTCAAGCTAAAACTGAAATAAAAACTATATAGACACATTTTAAAAAAACAGGACACAAACACAACAAAATTACTAAATTATTAAAATTAAATTGAACCAGAAAATATAATAAAATAAAAACTAATTAAAAATATTATTAAAAACTATAATATATATATATATATATATATATATATATATATACACACACACACACTCAATGATACAACAATAACACTGTCAGTCACTACAAACCGACATTTGATCTCAATTCTCTACTTAGTGATGGCTTGATTTATGCTAAAATGAATCATCACATTTTTTTAGAGAACTATTAGATGTTAGTCAGTAAACTCTTTTATTTAATATTACTTATTTAATAACATTTATGTATAATGTATATTTATTTACATAATATTATTTGTATTGTATTTTATTTTATGTGAAATACTGTACAAGTTGATCAGTATATTTTGCTTTCCTACTAAGCGAATTCAGGCTAAATTTGTAAACTTGTTTTAGCAACAGATCTTAATTAAAAAAGGTTACCTAGAAAATAGCATCTCTTCACTGACCATTCGTTAAAATAAATAAATGATATATTATAATTACCAACAACTATTATTATTATTGATAAACTAAAATAATTAAATAATTAAAATATTATTACAATTTTCTTAAATTATTCCAATTATTATTAATATTATTATTATTTTTTAAAGAGTTTAAGGCTGTATTTAGTACCCTTTTTGTGGAAGCCTTTTGAAGAAGTACGTGTTTGTGTAAAGCAGATGACGGGTTATAATGAGGCTGTGGTTATTGTGATAGTGCCTCATGCCCATGCTTCATGTTGCTATGTAAATGTGAAACAGACGCCACAACCATAAAGCCATAGATGCACACAGCGAAGGTAAAGCATGAAGAGAGGCAGAAGCGAGTGAGGGACTGGCGTGAATCTGGATGACCTACCCGTCACCATCAGCTCTAGCAGGTGATGGGGCAGGGGCCGGTACTGAGACCGTGCCCACGTTATCCAGTCTGATCTGAATGGTGCTGCTTAAAGGGCTCTTCAGATACCTTCGCTCAATGTTCCTCTCCAGCTCTGCCAGACGCGTCACTGCCATATCCAGAGGATTGTTCACATGACGCACGATGCCACAGCTGGACTTGTCGCTTCTTTCTTTGCAGTTGTCCAAGACAGGTTTGTGCTCGTAATACACCAGGTCTTCACTTTGTGACTGTGGAACTGGATGCATCCAGCCCTGTGAAACAAACATAATGCTTTCATATTGTCTTGATTTACTGCAGTTCAGAACACAGACATTGTTAACACTGTAAAGCCTGACATATTATATAATTGTCCAAAAAAATCAAATTTTTTGAAATGGAAGTTTAATTAACCTTTAGACAAGAAAATTAAAAAGAATCTAAAATACGCATATGTGATTTTTGTTGGGCATCATATTTAATGTTATGGCTCATATAGTATGAGATAGTGAGAATATGGAACTCATACTTGGAGAAAAAAAACACCTAAATTTTATTATTTAAAAAATATGCAGTTTGGTGCAGTTGCTTATAGTTATATGGCCAAAAAGATGAAATTCTGATCACTTGTAATGTAAATCAATGAGATCTTTATAACAGTACAGCAGTCACTTACATATAATGCATATGAATATCAGTTGTCACTCTATACCACCCAATAATGTCTTTAAGAAATTATATTTAAATGCCTTGTTTTATGATCAAAACTCTGTAGTTTTAAAACATATAATGCAATGCAATGCAATGATGATTTAGAGAATAAACATTACTCAAAAGCCTGATGGATCACATTTGATGCATTTAAACATGATTTTTATTTTATTCTTAAAAAAAAATCAAGTAAAGAAAGTTGCTTCAGTCCAATATGTGTTCATCTTGAAATATTACTGACCATTTAAAAGTTATTCTTATATTTACTGTTACTGTTATGATCAAGTAGATCATTTAGAGGCCAAAATTTGCATATCAAATATGATACAGTAGGCTTTATAGGGTTAAAATGTGAATCCTCTTATATGCATAGACAAGAAAAGATGGCCAAAAAGTCCATTAAAATATCTTATCTGAATACAAATTGAGATGTATATGTCTTGTTTTTTTTTTTTTTTTACATGATGTTGAGCATTTCTGTTAATCTATGACGTATTTGCCTGCTGTTCCTTGGTCTGTCTGTCTTTTTTTTCTTTTGTCTAAAAAAAAAAAAAATCCATTAAGATAAAGATTTCCTACCTTAACCTGCAGACTGGCTGAAGTGACTTTGTGTTCCAGTTCCTCGACCTGTTGCAGGACACCGATGTCCATGTCCATGGCCTGTTCTTCCACACACCAGCTTTGGATGGTGTCCTCAGAGACCTGATTCTCCTCCAGCTCAGAGACGGCGATTACAGTGACTAGACAAAGAGCGCACACTAAGAAGCGCTGCACTCAAAGCATTTCAAACAGCCTTTAAGAGACACAGTGAACATCACCAACCATCTCGGTTCCTGCTGCAGACCTGGCCGATGTAATCCATGTGTTTCTGCAGTTGTTTCTGGAGCTGTTTCTCTCGGATTCCTCGGGAATGGCATGCTTTCTCTATGGATCGTAACTCCTCAATGTCCGTCACCTTCCACCAGCCAGTCAACATCTCTACAACACAAACATGCATTTACACAGGTTTACTGGGCCACATGCACAGACATCTAAATGTAAAAACATAAATCTACATATTTTTCATTTTTCAATGGCTTATAATCATTTCAATTAGAGTATCAAACATTCATTGTAATAAAAAAAAGTAGATTTAAAATTATTAAGAATTCTAATAAGGTTAAAATACAATAAAAATATTATATATTAATATAACAATTTGTAATACACTACTGTCACATTTGATCATTTTAATGCATCTTACTAAATAAAAGTATTCCAAAAAAAAAAAAATGTACTGACCCCAAACATTTGAATGGTAAAGACATTTATGATGTTATCAATATTTCTGTTACAAATAACGCTGTTCTTTTGAACTTTCTTTTCATTAAAGAATGCATGAAAAAAAATTATCATGGTTTCCACAAAAACAGTTTTCAACATTGCTAATAATAAGCAATGTATCTTGAGCAGCAAATCATCATATTAGAATGATTTCTGAAGGATCATGTGACACTGAAGACTGGAGTAATGATACTGAGAAATCAGCTTTGATCACAGGAATAAATTACATTTGAAAATATATTACAATAGGAAACAGTTATTTAAATTGTAATAATATTTCAGAATAAGAGGCTTCTTTCAAAAACGATAAAATCTTACTGAGCCAAACATTTTAAATGGTAGTAAAAAAAAAAAAAAAAAAAAAAAAAAATATATATATATATATATATATATATATATATATATATATATATATATATATATATAGGTCCTTCTCAAAAAATTATATTTTAGATTCATTGCACACCAACTGAAATATTTCAGGTCTTTTATTGTTTTAATACTGATGATTTTGGCATACAGCTCATGAAAACCCAAAATTCCTGTCTCAAAAAATTAGCATATTTCAGCCGACCAATAAAATAAGTGTTTTTAGTTATGCACTCAATAGTCAATACTTGGTCGGGAATCCTTTTGCAGAAATGACTGCTTCAATGCGGCGTGGCATGGAGGCAATCAGCCTGTGGCACTGCTGAGGTGTTATGGAGGCCCAGGATGCTTCGATAGCGGCCTTAAGCTCATCCAGAGTGTTGGGTCTTGCGTCTCTCAACTTTCTCTTCACAATATCCCAAAGATTCTCTATGGGGTTCAGGTCAGGAGAGTTGGCAGGCCAATTGAGCACAGTAATACCATGGTCAGTAAACCATTTACCAGTGGTTTTGGCACTGTGAGCAGGTGCCAGGTCGTGCTGAAAAATGAAATCTTCATCTCCATAAAGCTTTTCAGCAGATGGAAGCAAGAAGTGCTCCAAAATCTCCTGATAGCTAGCTGCATTGACCCTGCCCTTGATAAAACACAGTGGACCAACACCAGCAGCTGACATGGCACCCCAGACCATCACTGACTGTGGGTACTTGACACTGGATTTCAGGCATTTTGGCATTTCCTTCTCCCCAGTCTTCCTCCAGACTCTGGCACCTTGATTTCCGAATGACATGCAAAACTGAGCAACAGTCCAGTGCTGCTTCTCTGTAGCCCAGGTCAGGCGCTGTTTCTGGTTCAAAAGTGGCTTGACCTGGGGAATGCGGCACCTGTAGCCCATTTCCTGCACACGCCTGTGCACGGTGGCTCTGGATGTTTCTACTCCAGACTCAGTCCACTGCTTCCGCAGGTCCCCCAAGGTCTGGAATCGGTCCTTCTCCACAATCTTCCTCAGGGTCCGGTCACCTCTTCTCGTTGTGCAGCGTTTTTTGCCACACTTTTTCCTTCCCACAGACTTCCCACTGAGGTGCCTTGATACAGCACTCTGGGAACAGCCTATTTGTTCAGAAATTTCTTTCTGTGTCTTACTCTCTTGCTTGAGGGTGTCAATGATGGCCTTCTGGACAGCAGTCAGGTCGGCAGTCTTACCCATGATTGCGGTTTTGAGTAATGAAACAGGCTGGGAGTTTTTAAAAGCCTCAGGAATCTTTTGCAGGTGTTTAGAATTAATTAGTTGATTCAGATGATTAGGTTAATAGCTCGTTTAGAGACCCTTTTCATGATATGCTAATTTTTTGAGACAGGAATTTTGGGTTTTCATGAGCTGTATGCCAAAATCATCAGTATTAAAACAATAAAAGACCTGAAATATTTCAGTTGGTGTGCAATGAATCTGAAATATATGAAAGTTTAATTTTTATCATTACATTATGGAAAATAATAAACTTTATCACAATATGCTAATTTTTTTTAGAAGGACCTGTATATATATATATATACACATACATAAACACACACACACACACACACACACACACACACACACACACAGTCTTTCATATATATAACATATTTTTACTAAAATACTTTAATATACAAAAAATGCCACCTTTTGAACATCTAATGTAGATTGTTGAGAGAATTTCAACGGATTAAAAAAAAAGTGAATCATACACGAATGAAATATAATAATAATAAAACTCTTAATAACACACTCAAGATGTCGTCGCGGTCTCACCTTCAGGAATAGGTTCAGGTGAAGGGTAATCCTGATTTCTAGCCACCTCGATAGCAGGTGAGGGTGTGGACAGAGGTTTCTCCACTGGAGACTCAGGGGAATTGCTTTTACTGGTGCTCATACTGACGTCTGCATTGCCCTCTGAGAGTGAGGGAACGCCACTGAGAATCTGGGCCATGGAAATCCCAGAGAACGTCACATTTGGACTCAGATTTCCATTGGACCAAGCATAGAACGGCAGATCTATTACGGGCACACCAGACTTCATCTGCAAACACAGAGGAGCTGTTATAGTCAAAGAACACAGACACAAAAAGAGCAGAACAAACTGTGTTCCTACCAGGGTTTCCCAAACGAGGGCTTCGCTAACCCCGGGAGCTTCATGAGTGAATGGCAGCTGGTTTGCAAAATTTACTGTTTTCACAACAGTAAGTACGTACATGTACACGCAGTAATGTTTAATGAATAAATGTGGCTGCACAAATAATTAGATCCCCCTTTATATAAAGTGGCTTTAAGTACTGTGTACTTACAATGAAATTAATAATTTGATACAATGGACTAATTGTGTACATACATGTTTTTACATTGTACTTATATTTTAAAAATACCTGCATGTAATTACAGCTGTAATTAATTTATGTAATTACATTTGTAATTACACAGTTGACCCTTCCCTTACACCTTAACCCAACCTTAAACCGACCCATAACACACACACACCTGACCCTAACCTTACCCGTATCACACCTCAATAGCAGCAAAAGTGTTTTACAATACAACATGAACACAATAAGTACATTGTACTTATTTTTCGATGTTAGTACATAGCACTTAAAGCCACTTAATATAAAGTGGGACCAATAATTGAGATAAAACTGAAAATGCAATTTAGCTTAGTTTGATTATCAAATAAAAGGCTGTGATTTAAATATATAGTATATAGTCTGTTGCGCTGTTACATGTGTGCCGCTTACAGTGTTTCAGCATCAGCGCCTCCTTCACAGTAAATGCTGTATGTAACTCCATCTCTGTATGTGCAGTGAGCTTAATGTGCATTTTGGGAGTTTGCAATGTTCGCTAGGATTACTTCATTTACATTAACGTAATTTCCAGCATTTGGACAGAAGTTTTACTGGGAATTTTTACGATTTGAACGTTGTGGCGAGCAGGACGAGGCCGAGGGACGTGAGAGAACGGCACAAGGCCGGTGGCGTGATTGGTAATGAATGACACCTGCGAGACGCACCGGTCTCGCATCTCTCACGGAAGCATAAAGGGGGAGCGACGACAGAGGAGATCGAGAGAGGACAGGCCTGTGTTTTAATTGATGTTTTGTGTCTGTTTGGTGTGGCCAGCAGTCGTCTGTGAGGGGCTGCTGGCAGTTTCTTTTGTTTTTGTATTTGTATTATTAAAAATGTTAAATGTTTGCCGGTTCCGCCGCCTTCTTCCCATAACATCTGAACCCCGTTACAAACGTTTAAAAGGGAATTATGTATCATAAATATTAGTATTGTATTGTATAGCATTGACGTAAATATTAGTATTGTAACTTTCAGTGTAAAACAAAATCTAATTAAATTAAAATTATCAAATATAAAAAAAAATTATTTAACAGGACAATTGTCAATTACAACAGTAATCTATTTACATAATAAATTATATAATCTTATTATTTTTAATTAGTTGAAACAATATAATAATAATAATAAGCCAAAATAAAAGCTTTAGGATTTGAATGTGTTGTAGAAATTTTAATAGTCATTGATCCGTAACAGGTATCATAAGAGAGAGAATTCAATGTATAAAAATATATGTGTGTACGTGCTTGTGCGTGACGTTTCAGGAACATATGGGACAGGACCTCTGACCTTAGGCACGGTCAGTTTTGGCCAGTTTATTTCAGTACCAGTTTGTGTCTTTAAGTAGAAACTGAACAGCAGTAAGGACCTTATCTGGGTGGGTGAAAGGTACAGCGGGTGAGGAGGAACCTTGAAAAGAGTATAAAGGCTGTCTCATATCTTCCTGTGGTGTGTCACTCTCTTGCACAGCGTAACTTCTGTGTACTAGACTGAACCTATTCTTGCAACAATAAATACTTCTCTTTTTATTAATTTGACTCTGAGTGTCTCTTACGCAGTGATGATGTTTAACAGAATTTTTGCCACAACAAATGCTTGAAAGAGAAGAATTTAAGATATTAATATTAGCATTGTAACTTTCAGTATAAAATATAATTACTAAAAATAATTGTTATAATTAATACATTTTAAACAATTGTTATTTACAACAGTGATATATTTACATAATATAATTAAATTTTGTATAGTTAAATAGTTTTATATTTAAAACGCTATGTTATTATTATTATTATTATAAGCCCTATGTATGTGCAGCTCTAAATATAAATAATTAAAAAATAAAACAAATCTAAATACAACGCTTACAAAAAAAATATTATTTTATCTTAATATTTTATCTAAATATTAACTTAAAATCTGTGAGTTTGGCTGACAAAAAATAAACGTTCCACACGATCATACCCGCAGTGCTGCTAATGAAAAGTTATTGATTCCCGCAGTGCTGGACGGACAGGTGGCAAACGGGGATCGGGCTCTGCCATTGGACGTTTGTGGTGAAGAAGATGACGGCGCTGAATGTGGACCTTCAGTCAGAGATGAGGCGTCACAAGGACAGCGTGGCAGAAGACTGAACCAATGAGAGTTCCTCTCGGTCAAGACCTTGTAGAGCTGGTCGTTGCGGATCTGCTGCTGTGCATTAGTGAGGTAGGTGTTGTTGAGAAGACAAGGGTGATCAGGATCAGGGCTGCTGGTTAATGCATTCTTCTGTTTTGGACTGCCATTTTGGCGACAAGAGACCTCGGAGGACATCTTGGCCACTTCCAACAGCTTGTTGAGCTTGGAGAAGGAGCCAGGTTTCTGTAGGAAGAGGTTTAGTGAATCTAGATCCTGCGGGAGTTCACGCTTCACCTCAGCGGGGCCGTATTGTCCATCGGGTTCCTCTGCCGGCTCCACTTTGACCTGGACGAGGTGAGCGTTCTTCAACCTCTCACGCTCTCTCTGCAACCCCACTGGACCTGAAGGAACACAAGATATCAGCAGCAGAAGTACATTTCTACAATGGATAGTTCCAATAAAATAATATTAAAAAAACAGTAAAAAAACAACAACAAACTGTTCTTCCCTCCAAAAAAAAAAGAACAACAAAAAAAAAGTAATCAAATCTTTTATATAGTCCTTATATATTGCTCATGTATTCCTTACATATTGTAATATTGCTTATAAGAAAGTTCAAAAGAACAGCATTATCTGAAATAGAAAGCTTTTGTAACATTATACACTACCGTTCAAATGTTTGGGGTCAGCAAGATTTTTTTTTTTTTTTGGAAAGATATTAAAGAAATTAATACTTTTATTCAGCAAGGATGCATTAAAGTGATCAAAAGTGACAGTAAAGACATTTATACTCTTACAAAAGCTTTTTGGATCAATTCTGTTCTTTTGAACTTTCTATTCATCAAAGAATCCTGAAAAATAAATTGCACACAACAGTTTTAAACATCTGCAAATCTGCATATTAGAGTGATTTCTGAAGGATCATGTGACTCTGAAGACTGGAGTAATGATGCTGAAAATTCAGCTTTGATCACGGGAATATATTACATTTGACTATATATTCAAATAGAAAAGAGTTATTTAAATTGTTAATTAATTAATTACATTTTATTTATTACTCATTTCATTTTGTGTGAACTATTCCACCCATTTTCTGTCTTTTCCAGGATGTTTCCTGTAAGCTGAGAGATCAGTCCTACAGAAGATGCCTTAGTCTTCACATTATAATCTCATTTATTCTCGTTCTCACCCTCTCCACTCTCCAACGCCTCCACAAAGACCCCGCCACACTGCGGCAGAACCCAAAAGCGTCTCTTATAGCGGTCCTGGCCGAACATCACCGAGCGCAGGGAGTGCGAGGCCTCCAGCAGCTTCCGACGGATCTGAGTCTGTTGCTGCAAGAAATCAAAGTCAAAATCGTTAAGACCGGTGTATCTATTTCATTCAATATTTTTTCTCTCTTTACTGAAAATATTTGCTTTATCTGTGGAAAGGTGCAAGTGAATCTGTGCTTTTAGCACATTTAGTATATTACATTTAGGTAAAGCAAGTATAGGCATGTTATCCTCCTGGGACCAAGCTTTTCATTTTTGTCCTCTGTAGAGGACATGTTTTTAATGAATTTAATGAGATTTTGCCTGTGGTGTGTTGCTTTTTCTTAATAACTTTGTTCTATATTTCCTTTTTGTTCTATATTTGCCATGTTTCATGAACATTTAAATTACATTTGTTACAGCATCTCATGTTATGTGAAATAACTGGAACAGTGTCTAATGTGCTATGTGGGTAACACTTTACAATAAGGTTCATTAGTTAACTTTAGTTAATGTATTAACTAACCATTAATACATTTGTTACTGTATTTGTTAACGTTAGTTACTAAAAATACAGCTGTTCATGTTAGTTCACAGTGCATTAACTAATGTTAACTATTACAACTTTTGATTTTAATAATGTATCAGTAAATGTTGAAATTAACAATAACAAAAATTAATAAATGCTGTAGAAGGGCAGTTCATTATCAGTTCATGTTAACTAATGTTAACTAATTAACCTTATTGTAAAGTGTTACCGTTATGTAAATGGAACAAATGGAATAATGTGTTATGTGAAACAATTGTAACATTAACAGTCACAAAAAAGTAGACAACTGTCTTTCACATTCATCCGTTAATATAATGTAGGGGAAACGCCCTGATAAACAACCACTTGAAAGAGACACTGACAATGTTTTTTATGTTTAATACTGTAAAGCTGCTTGCTTTTAAGCAGTCTTGACTGGAGTGCCGAATTGCAAAGCTTGTACAAACATATCTACATCGCTCTGATCAGATGCTTTCTTAACGGTTTTCTCACCCTCGTCATTTTTGTTGTGTTTATTTTGTTATTAAGCGGAAAGTGTGCAGCACACATTTACATTGCCGCTCTCAGCAGTGTGTGTGTGGTGTCGGGATGTTTACTAACAGCATACCGCTGCTCATGTATTTCAAAACTATTTTCACATATTTTCCAACTTTTTACCCCTAAGCACAGAATGAAAGAACTTCACAGTGAGTATCTCTGGGCTTTAGGATCCTCTTGCTGATGCTCATTTACCTTGCTGAGCTTCTCAATCTGTTTCTCCAGCTCCTCAATGCTTGTGGATTGATCACCTTCATCCTGCAAAAAGCAGCTTTTAATATATCGTAACAAATCAACCAACACTGAGAGCAGACATGCTACTCAAGCATAGTACTAAAACAGTGGTTTCTGTTAATAGTAAAGAACGAAAACAAGAAGCTTTGTTTTTAATTACAGCAGAAATACTGGAGGAAATATCTTAGCCTATGTGGGGGCCCTCGGAAATTGTGTAGGACAATGAGGATCCTTTGAGTCAAAAAGGGTTTTTTTTTCTATGGAAACGTATAACTTTTAGGCTAGGTTTACACGGAAACGATCTGAAGAGAAAACGCAAAAGTGGCGTTGCGTTATCACTTTTTATTCTGCGTTTAGACGAGCGTTATGGGGGGGAAATCTGCGTGCATATGGTGACGCAAAAGTGTGTGAAATTCGATGTAGTATGCACTCCAGGCGGCTAGGTGGCAATGTGAAGCACTGCCACACAACAACACTAAGTCCGCGCGCCTGCGTACAACCTTCCTTCTACTTCTCTTCCTAGTAGCGCGAAATCAAAACATGGCGAAGCGAACCGCAAAAAGACTCTTGTACGTTTATCAGAGCTGCTAGGGCAACTTGAAGGTCCGACGTATGGAAATAATCCGACATGTTGGTTGTTATTTTCCTGTACTGGCGCATGCCTGTGACGTAAACGCGTACGCGACGAGAGCTACCGTGAGCAGATTTGCGTTTTTACCCTTTAGACGGGAACGCGACGGTGGAGCATTTTTAAGATTTCAACTCTGGAGGGTGGTTTCACTTTTTGCGTTTTTAAGCCCCAAAAACGCCGTAGCCGTGTAAACGAAAGGTTAGAATGCAAAACTACTGTGGAAAAAAGGGTATTTACTGAAACTAAACTGAAAAAAATCACTCATTCTGAAGTTCTGACATTTACATTAGATAAAAGCATCTTCTAAATGCGTAAATGTTAAAGTGACTAACATTGCATTCAAGCTATACAATTATTCAATTCATGCATTTGATCTACAAGTAAATAAGATCATTATACATGACTTTTACACAATGATACATTCAGAGTCACGCTCTACCTCATCTTCACACGCCTCGGCTTTCTTCTCTTTCTTCCCACCAAAATCATCTTCGTCTTCATCCTCCTCTCCATGTTCATCGCTGTCATCATCTTCCTCATCATCCTCATCACTTTCCCCTCTTTTGCGCTTGCGTTTACGGCTGTTCACAGGCGTACCAGCGGCTTGACCCTCCTCTCCTCCAACACTGCTTTCTCGCTTTCCCGTCCTCTTAGCGTAGATGCTCCTTAGTCTGTACAACAACGGCCAAAATAAAGCATGCATTGCAATCTAACCAAAACATAATAATCACATTATAACTAGGTTTGCATTTCCTGAACGCAGAAAAAGTATATCACTGAAATTTCAGGTAAGTGTAGGTTTTTATTCTGTATAAATAAAATAAAATTTAATTCTGTTATGAATAAAAATCATAAAAAATAGGAACTGTATATTATGGACCACATGAAGACTATGTCAAAGCTAATAGCGATCCATAGTGTGTGTTTTACATGATCAGAGGTAGGAAATACTTGTGTTTATGTGATGGGCGTAAACAAATCTCTTACTTTCGTAGGTTCCCCTCAATCACCCATTTGTCTCGACGCAGGTTGGTCATGTTGTCAATGTTTTTGTCAATCTCACTGTGACAGAAAATAAACTGTATGCATTAAACACAACATAATTATAAGCACCTACAGAGTTGGGGTGTATGACCAAAATCTTACATTGTAATTTTATATCACAGTAATAGTAGTATATCATGATATATATAGGAAATTCAAAAAAATGGTTGATATTCTAATAACCATTTTTTTTCTCAGTATTTTCCAGTAAACCAAATAAATAATGTGTATAACAATCCTTAAACCAAGACACATTTACCAGGAAGCAAAATTACATAAAATATTAAAAATAAAATTGACAAATTGTTTCATTTTTGGAGATTTGTATTTAAAACAAGATTTTTTTTTTAATTATACGTTTATATTATAGTGCCCATGTTTATAATTTATTTTTTGGGTCTGCTAGAAAATATTTGCATGATTTAAAGTAAAAAAAACACATTATTTTTCATCATCTGCCTGAAAACTACAAAAGCTCTTTAAAGCCTGCCTTTCTGAAAAGCCTAGTCTGCTCTGATTGGTCAGCTGGCCCAGTCTGTTGTGATTGGCCATCTGCTTAGAGCGTGAGTTGGGAATGTAACGCCCCTTACAATTGGGTTTCAGCTTCTCAGGCTTCACAAGCAGCTATAAACAGTTTTATATGTATGATAACTATGGTGTCGATATTGGAAGTCCAACAATGTCTATTGATCAACCGTTTGATGGCGGGCCAAAGCAGCCAGTAGGTGCGCATTATGCAAATATTTAACATGGTAATGTAGCCAAGTCACAGAAATAATGGCAGGACTACAAAGAGGTGTTTCAGGCAAGTGTTTTCTGAACAGACCCAGTCTATTTGGTGGAAAATGTACATATTAAACAATAATGGAAAGGTTGAAGTTCTTTCGAAAATTTCAAGTTGAATTCAAAGTGTTACTTGCCAATTCATGTAATAATTTGTGAAAAATATTAACAATTTATGTAGGAAAAATTGTTTCTACACCAATCAGTTTTACACTTCAGTTGTACCATAAGCATGCAGAGCTAATGAAGTGAGATGAGCGCACCTGACCACAGTCTTGCTGCAGGACAGCTCATTGACCAGGAAGGCCAGTATAGTGGCTTTCTGAGAGGGTGTGTGGGCCTGGAAAGCTTTGGTCTTCAAGCTCTCGGCCAGCGATGCTAGCTCAGTCTGTCCACAGTGAGCTTCCATAAAGATCTGTAGCACCTCAGAAACATTGTGTCGGTTCAAGCCGATGTTAGTCACATGGTCTCCCAGAGCCGTCTTTGCCTGAAATGTTCAAAATACCCAAAAAAAAGAACAAAGTGATACAATGAGGAATTTGGTGTGACAAAGGCCGCAAGATAGTGTTGAAAGGGAATTGAATTATCATGGTAATTGAAAGGCACGGTTAAGTCGGTTAATTTAGGAGTTTCTTAGGGGGAACAAAAGGCTTTTTATTAAGACTGTGAACGCATGTGAGATTAGCACAGGAAATCTGCTGAGGGGCTGAACTGAATTCTTGCTCTTTATTGGAGATATTGCGCTTGAAGGCACAAAGAAAACCATGCTTAAAGAAGAGCAGCAGGAACTGATTGTGAGTGAGGAATACAAGAGAACCAGACAGAATCTACAGACTTTAACATACTTGTAAACTTGAGAAGATTTTAAAATAAATAAATAAATAAATAAATAGTATTGTTATTTAATATAATTGCTATATATCTAAAAATATATCAGGCTATTTGTTCCAAGTGTAAGGTACAGTAAATGATTCTCCATTTGTCTTTGACGTGGAAATATATATTTAATAAAAATATGTAATAAGTAATAATAATAAGTAACTAACTAAAATTCAATTTCAGGCCATTTTCCATCAATTACTGATTGCTTTTTTAAAAAGTAAGTAAGTCAATATATTAGGGCTGTCAAAAATTAACGCGTTAACACATGCCATTTATTTGCAGTTTAACGCATTAAAAATGTTTAACGCAATTAACAAGGCATCTGTTTTTCTGTCATCCTTTGGCTAGTGTAATATTACATTATATGATCACGCTCTTATTCATGCAAATGCTTTTAATCCATTCAAGCGCAACAAGACACAAAAGAGAATGTAGTGCAGTACTGGCGTGCGTCTGTGAATCTGTCTGTGTGACACACACACACACACAACTTATGCACACAGAAAGCCACTTTAGACAGCGCTTGAATAGACAAAAACACACAAAATTATGCCAAAATGCCTGTTTTTTCAAGTATCCTCACAGGCATAGTCTTAAATTAATTAAATTAAGTCTTAAATGAATGTAAAGAGTTGTGAGAAAATGTCTGTCATTAAAGATAATCAAAGAACAAAAGAAAAAGAGAAAATCACTCACTGCTCTTGACTGAATACATTACATTAATTTGGAGATAAAATGTGAAATTATTACAATATAAAAATATATTAATCGCGATTAATTACAAAAAAATCTGTGATTAATTAGTTCATTTTTTAATTGCGTAAAAGGTAAATAAAAATAACAAATACATAAAACAAATACATAAATAATTAAATTAAAATAAATTTGTGTTTCTCATGATCTCAAAAATCTTTTGATCTGAAGGCTTAAATGCTTGAAATTACACAACAATTGTGCAGCAAACATGTGAACTCATTCAATACCCAGTGGAATCCAGACAAACCCAAGCACACAGTATAGCAGCTCTCCTCTCACCCTGTGTCCTGGAGGGAGTCCTGGGTCACACACAGCAGCAGACAGCATGCGCACCAGCAGGTCTTGGATGAAGCCCATGCTGTCCCCCACATTCAGCAGCCCCGCCTGCAGCACGCCGAGTGACGGCACGTCAGCGTTGAGGTCAAAGCCCAGGACCTTTCCAAAACAGCGCAGGAACTGCATCACCATTAGACAGTCTGAGAAACATCCTCCCGGCAACACCAGACCGGCGATCCGTGACAGCACTGGCAGAGGCTGAACATGGACAAAATTATAAAGTACTTATAATTCATTTTTTTCCCCTTGCTTTTGAAGCATAGCTTTATGAATCTGTTTTGATTGTATGCCTTGATCTGGATGGCTGCTAGGACCTTTCTATGTGGTTTATATGTCACTAGGTGGATGCAATTTGATTGTCAACTACAGGAAAACCAAAAATCTGATTACTTAAAGTTTAATGACACAAATAATACAGAAATCATAATGTATAAATTTGCTTATGCACACACACACACACACAAAAAAAAGGACTTTCTGTGTGATTCACCTTCAGGTCCGACAGACACATGTCTTCAGTGGGTTTGTTCAGCTCTTTGGCCATTTCCAGCTCAAGCCGCCTGATCTCCAGTTTGCGCTCTTTATTCAATCGTTTCTCATCTCGTTTCTCCTGTTTCAGTCGCTCCTTCTCCTGCAGAAACATTTTTGAAGAGATAACAAACCTTGTGTGCCATCATGGAGACTGATCCACACATTCATAGTCTATGTGATTGAGAGGAAGGATGATGAGAGGAGAAAAGAGACATTGAAAGAGAGTTGATGAGATGGAACATAAGAGGAAATGGTGAGTAATGGGAGACAAATAGATGGAGAATGGAAAGGAGGGGTAAAAGAGAATGATGAACTGATAAAAGGAGCTGTATAACACACCTCAGCTTTCTTCCGGGCCTCCACCGCCTTCATCAACATCACATGCTGCCGATGTCTCTCCCGCTCCTACAACAAACACTGAGACATTAGAGGAAGAACAAACAAACCAAAGAACAAACAAAACTACATAGGAAAGAGAGAAAGAACAAACAAACAAAAAATTAACAAAATAACAAATGATGAATTACAAAAACAAGATGGAATGAAAGAAGGAACAAATAAAATTATGAAAGAAAAAAAAACTAAGTAAACAAAACAAACAAGAAATAAAAATGTAGAAAAATAAAAACAAAAGAACAAAAGAACAATGAATGAATGAACGAACACAAAAATGCACAAAAAGAAGAAAGAAACTAAACAAATTAAAGAACAAACAAAATTAAATAATGGAACAGCAAAAGATCTAAAGAAAACAACATCATAAAAAAAATAAAAAAAAGAAAGAACAGAAGAAAGAACAAACTAAACAAATTAAAGAACAAACAAACAAAATTAAATAATGGAACAGCAAAAGATCTAAAGAAAACAACATATCAGAAAAAAGAAAGAAAGAATGAAAAAAAGAACAAAAGAAAGAAAGAAAATACAAATGAAAGAATGAACCAATGAAAGAGAAAAAGGAAGAAAAAATAAAAGGTACGAAAAATAAAAAACAAGAAAGCAAAAAAATGAAAGAACAAACAAGAGCAAAAAATAATGAACAGAAGTACATCAAAAAAAAGAAAAAAGAAAGTGAACAAAATAATGACATTCAGAGTGAAGATGAAAGAATATGAATGACCGAATAAAAGAAAGAATAAAATCAAAAGGATGTCAGACGTACTGTATCGTGAACAATGAACACTGCTGAAGCATGAAGCTGCAGAGATCAGTCTGTCTGAAGGCCGCTCACAACAGTCAATAACTTAATATATCAAAATATTATAAAGTCCACACCGAAACTATAACCATAACAGCGTAGAGAAATCACTTTGAGCGATTTATTCCTGCTGATGAACGATAAAAGCATTGACAGCCAATCAGAATCCATCTTGCTTTAAAGAGCTTGAGCATTTAAAGTGGCAGACGACAAAAATAACAGAAGGATATTGTGTGCTGGTGTGGACGCTGATATAGTTATAGTTATCATGGTGTGAACGTGCCTTCAGACCACCATAACAGATCTGTTAACCAGCGCGGGTCAGTTCCTAAACATCTGGCGGAGAGTTATTCCAGGTGTTACAGATTAAGCTTTAGGTCTTTAGTGCAGGACAGACTGAACGAGTCCAGAGAAGTCTCGAAACTTTCTCAGTATATCAAGATTTTAACAGACTTTGAAGCAGTTCACAATTACACGATGATCCAGACGGAAAACTGGTTTCAGTGACACTTTATACTTTTCCCATAATCTTTAGGAGATTATTTTATTGTCGGTTTTAAATCTAAATCAAAACAAACGCTTCAGGGGCTGGATGTTGTTAAATATCACGAACAAATGAAGAACAAGCACGAATCAGAATGGATGTTTATGATTAAGGCTTGATGATATGAAGCAGCGCGGTCGTCGCACGCGATATTTAGATTATGACTCTGTTCCAAAACAGTGAGCTGCATCCTAACAGAAATGAAACCCTCTACGTCCTTCGTATAACTAGCACTCCACAAGAGAAGAGGAGACTTGACTCACAATTTCAATAGAGTTTAGCATGTTTCTAAACAAACGGCTCCCTAATTTGCATGTAAAATATCTAGCACAAACACAATTATCAGGTAAAACAAATTGGATTGAACTACTTTAATAAATTATTTTCAGTACTGTATGACAGTGTTGTTTTAAAAAATATTAAAACTAGCTTTCTTTAAATTAAATAAATCTGATTTTTTTTTTTATATATATACACACTCACCTAAAGGATTATTAGGAACACCATACTAATACTGTGTTTGACCCCCTTTCGCCTTCAGAACTGCCTTAATTCTAGGTGGCATTGATTCAACAAGGTGCTGAAAGCATTCTTTAGAAATGTTTGCCCATATTGATAGGATAGCATCTTGCAGTTGATGGAGATTTGTGGGATGCACATCCAGGGCACGAAGCTCCCGTTCCACCACATCCGAAAGATGCTCTATTGGGTTGAGATCTGGTGACTGTGGGGGCCATTTTAGTACAGTGAACTCATTGTCATGTTCAAGAAACCAATTTGAAATGATTCGAGCTTTGTGACATGGTGCATTATCCTGCTGGAAGTAGCCATCAGAGGATGGGTACATGGTGGCCATAAAGGGATGGACATGGTCAGAAACAATGCTCAGGTAGGCCGTGGCATTTAAACGATGCCCAATTGGCACTAAGGGGCCTAAAGTGTGCCAAGAAAACATCCCCCACACCATTACACCACCACCACCAGCCTGCACAGTGGTAACAAGGCATGATAGATCCATGTTCTCATTCTGTTTACGCCAAATTCTGACTCTACCATCTGAATGTCTCAACAGAAATCGAGACTCATCAGACCAGGCAACATTTTTCCAGTCTTCAACTGTCCAATTTTGGTGAGCTCTTGCAAATTGTAGCCTCTTTTTCCTATTTGTAGTGGAGATGAGTGGTACCCGGTGGGGTCTTCTGCTGTTGTAGCCCATCCGCCTCAAGGTTGTGCGTGTTGTGGCTTCACAAATGCTTTGCTGCATACCTCGGTTGTAACAAGTGGTTATTTCAGTCAAAGTTGCTCTTCTATCAGCTTGAATCAGTCGGCCCATTCTCCTCTGATCTCTAGCATCACACCATTCTTTGTAAACCCTAGAAATGGTTGTGCGTGAAAATCCCAGTAACTGAGCAGATTGTGAAATACTCAGACCGGCCCGTCTGGCACCAACAACCATGCCACGCTCAAAATTGCTTAAATCACCTTTATTTCCCATTCTGACATTCAGTTTGGAGTTCAGGAGTTTGTCTTGACCAGGACCACACCCCTAAATGCATTGAAGCAACTGCCATGTGATTGGTTGATTAGATAATTGCATTAATGAGAAATTGAACAGGTGTTCCTAATAATCCTTTAGGTGAATGTATATGAAGAAAAACTTAAATAGAAATTAGACATGTTGCCTTGGCTACTAACCGAGTTAGTTTTATCTGAAATAAAATGCATTTAATTAAAAATAAAAATAAAGCTAAATAGAAATATATATAAAAAATTAGGTAACATTTTATTTTACAGTGTCCTTGTTACATATAATTACTATAAATTGTGCATAATTACACACAATTAACCCTAAACCAAACCCTACAGTAAGTGCATGTAGTTAATAATTATTACTCAGTATTTAAATGTATAATTACACTGTAACAAGGACACCTTAAAATAAAGTGTAACCAAAAATGATAAATAATTAAATCAAACTAAAATTACAATTAAAGCTGAAAATATAAAATAAATTCCAATTCAAAATATGAATAAATACTAAAATAGTATATAAATAATACTAAAATAACACCACTGCCTGAACTATATTTAAGATGTACTTATAATTTACTAGAATGTCTTTTTTTCCCCAATGCATTCTTCTAGCAATGCATCATGGGATTCCCTTCTCTGCAAATGATTTATGCAATGCCGTCTAAGAACATATCTTAAAAGGCTTATGCTTTGTTTTTATGATGCCTTAAAATGCTGCCTAAATAGGCAGCTCACTAGGTTTTGGAAAAGAGCCTATTTCTCTCTCCTTTGGCAAGCAGATGAAAGCAGATGCAGGGCGTCATGCAAGAGGAATGAGAGCGAAGTCCAAGCATTAAGTTTAAGTTTGCAACATGGACCAAAACACCAGAATCAAGCATTTCACAATGTGTTAAATGTTCAAAAGTAAACATACCCATACCATATCTAGTCTATGTCTCTCCAACTCCTGGCAGAGAGAGTTGGCAAAGGCAAGAACAAAAATAAATCAATGCAACTCCCCATTAGAGTGATTACCCATAATGCATTTAGAGGAACAGTTGAGCTAAAAAAGAACATTCTCAACTGTTTTCATTTTTGGGTCAACGATTCCTTTAAAATAATCATATAAAAGAATAAAAGCAGTAGAGACTTGAGGCATTATTTAGTGAAATGCTGTTTGTGTTTGTGAAAGAGCTCTTATATGAAGGAGATTTGAAGACGTTTGCTCATACCTGGTGCTTCAGGATGATGGACTGCTGTCTACGGAGCTCCTTCTCCTACAGACAGAGATAAAAATAAATTAAAACTGCAAATGCTGCCTTATTTCCATTAGTGAGGATGGGAGAAAGAGATGCAGATGGAGGGATGTCATAAACGGATAGGATTTTCTGCATTTATTCCCACAGTATATTGAATTGGCTGGGTTTTGATTGACAGGCGTATCGTCGGGGGGCACCTGAGTGTTAATGTAAAATGAGAAATGGAGTATCGGCACCGTCTCGGGTCTCACTCAATCTGTGTGTGTGACTCACAGAAATGCATCCAAATGGATATTAAAAACGTGCACTAGTCCAGTTTCAGACATTTTGCCCCCATAATGTTTCTAACCATATAAAATGGTGTCATCAAATATGAACTAAATCATTTAATAACTGAAATTATTTCTCAATTGTAACAATTATTCACTGTTATCTATCAAGTCAAAACACCAATATGATGTATTTTTGTCCCGAGAAACTTAATATCTGACCCTGCACTGTTACTGACTTTACTCTTATTTTTAGTAAAGTAACTGATCCAAATAGAAATCAGTCTTGTAAACTATGGGAAAAAACATGGAATGACATGAACAGGTCATATAGCAGATATAGGTGAAAGAGACATATTGAGATAAAATGATTCAGTAAATCAATAAAATGCATCAATTACTAAAATTAAAACCTTTATTCGTTTTTCAGCTTCTAGTATTTTGGCGTTGACAGCCTCTTCCTTCTTTTTTCTTTTAGCCTGTGAACATAAACATTACAGTATATAACTTAATACAATATCAATAAAACAATGTAATATAAGATTTTTTTTTACATGGTTATAAGTTAACCAGTAAGTGTTTAAATGTGTAGTACAGAATTACCTAGAGAATGCAATAGTTAAAAAAAAACATTTTTTTTTTACATATGCATACATATATATATACACTGAATAACATTTTTTTTTTTTTTTTTTTTTTTTACATTTTTGTTATTTTTTAGTGTATATAAACTTTACCTCCAAAATTTGCCGAGCACGGAGTTCTTTCTCCATACGGACCTGCTGGATTCTCTTGAACTTTTCCTGTGGAAAAGTGGACATTTTTTAATTGATGAACTGTAAAGCCACAGGCATTTTATGCATCAATACATAAAGGTAAAAGCTAATCGGAAATGTCAAATGCAACGATGTGCATGCACAAACATAAACAAGTCAGCATGACACGACATAAGGCAGTTACTGGCGGCATCGGCTGATTTCTGACCTGCTGTTTCAGGATCTTCATTTGCTCCTTGTGTTTCCGCCGCTCCTCTGCTGCCATGATTGCTGAATGTTCAGAGGAAAATGTTGAGCAGATTTAGAAAGTGTACTAGAAACCAGAAACATTTTAAACACCTCCAGCTCACCTTGCTGTCTCCTGGCCTCTTTAGCCGCTTGTGCCAGCGCCTGCTTTTCCAGCTTACGCATCAGCTTCATCTGAGCAGCCTGCCGTGCGATTTCTGCCACATACGGGAGATCTTTAGAGCTAATCTTTCATCAGCAATTCTATACAAGTTCAACTATCCAAACGATATTTTGCAGTGAGGAAGTAAGCTATTATCCTTGAATGTGCAAGACTTCCAATTCATTATAAATAACTAGAAGAATTGCAGTAAACAGTAAAACTATTTGCATTACAAACCAGTATTTATTATTACAAGAATAAAACAATAATAATATGATATGCAATTTCAAGCAACATAACAGACTGTTTTTGTACAGCTAAAAAAATAACTGGAAGTGGATGACACCAGAAGCCAGACACAATCAAGTTACAAATGGCTGCATATGCTCTTACTTTAAAAAAAATAATGTGGAGAGACAGCAAACATTCAAAGTGTAAATAAAGACAGAATTTCAAGGTGCAGTGTGTGATTTTTAGCGGCATCTAGTGGTGAGGTTACGAATTGCAACCAACAAAAGTTACGGTGGCCGACCAAAATATGTCATCGTCTGAGACAGCAGAGAGTAGCAGTTCAGCAATGAGGTTTCTTTACAACGATAAATTAAGAAATTGTTTACTTAATTATTCAGTAAAACTATGTTATTGCAAATATTATTGTTACTTGTTCATCATTGTGTCAGTGTTTTATTCGCTGAACTAAGCTTGCTTCCTTGCACGAAGAACAACATAGTAACAAAACGCGTTTGTCCGTTTAGGGCCACTGTAGAAACATGTCGGCGCATTCAATGTAAGGGAACCGCGGTGTGTGTAGACAGAAACCGCTCATTCTAAGGTCATACAAATATAACAGTTCATTAAGTAAGGTCTTTATACACCACTGAAAACTTATTTTTCAAGGTAGTGAGGAAACGCGCTCTGTAGCGCTGTGTGTTCGCTGTCGGCTACGCTAGAAACATGACCACACAATATGTAGTCCTCCATAGAAGGGGGCGCCCGCGGTTATGGAGATATAAATGTCTCATTCTAAGGTAATAAAAACATAACGGTTCATTATGCAAGGTCTTTATACACCACTGAAAACATAGTTATGGATCTTATATTGCATTTCTGTCAATAGATCCTCAGAAATATTACACATTGCACCTTTAAATTTTGTGTGCACTAAAACTTTTAAAACATCTCAAATTGAAATAACATAAAAGAGATAAGATAATGTGTGCATTTGTGTCAGCGGTACCCTGGGCCTCCAGTTTGCGCAATAGTTTTGCCTCAGAGGTGCTGAGAACATCAGCTTCACTCTCGTCAGGCACTCGAGAGCGAGACGGGTCAGGATTCCTCGAAGAGTCACGAGTCTTCAGACGACCCCGTCGACCTTCCATCGCTAGGATATGTGGAAGGACTTCCTCCTCTTTCATTAAGCACCACTGTAAGCCCTGAAGAAGACAACAACATTGTTTAGAAAATTATTTAGGGAATAAAGGGGGGAAATTATATTATTGCTTTGATGGCTTATTTTATTATTATTTTTTTTTATTTTATATTTAAAACACTTAATCTTGAATAAAATCCTTTTTAGAAAAAAATAATAAAATAATATTTATTTTATCAATAACAAATCATTTGATTTATTATTATTATCATCATCATTTTTATTTTACTATTACAACAACCACTACTACTAAAAAATATAATTATATATATATATATATATATATATATATATATATAAAATTATATTTTTTAGTAGTAGTGGTTGTTGTAATAGTAAAATAAAAATGATGATGATAATAATAATAAATCAAATGATTTGTTATTATTATTATTATTATTATATTGCTTAGATGGCTTATTTTATTATATATTTTTTAATATTTAAAACACCAACACAACAGACAACAACATTGTTCAGATAATAAATTATTATTTAAAAAAAAAAATAATAATAATATTGATGATTTTTATTATATTTATTATTATTATTATTATTATTATTAGTAGTAGTAGTAATAGTAGAATAAAATGATAATATTAAGAAAAGACTAATATCTAAAATTATTTGTTATCATCATCATCATTATTGTTTAGATGGCTTATTTTATTACATTTTAAATTAATATTTAAAACACTTTAACACCAAAGAAAAGAACATTTAGAGAATAAATATTTTTTTATAATAATAATATTAGTAGTAGTAGTAGTAGTAGTAGTAGTAGTAATAGTAAAATAAAACAATTATATCTAAAATTGTTATTTATTATATTTTTAATCTAATATAAAAAACTGCACACTTTAACACTACTATGTTACCCTGCTCACCCAAAAAAGAAAATCAAAATTACATTTGTTCAACTTGTTTGACTTCACAGTCGTGTAAAACTATAATAAACAGTGGAACAACTTGCCTGTGGTCCATCTCTGGCTTCATAGAAGTCGCCAACCTTTATTTTAGCACTGAAGCTAAAGTGATCACGTGTAATGTCGCTTATTCCGTTTCTTGTCAGATACTGTGAGGGGTGAGAACATGAGATTAATATAACGTCAGGAGCATCGGTCATAAGAAGCCCACAGCGGTCGAACACAAGTTCTCTTGCCTTGATGACATCAGGGTACTGTCTGAGCTTTCGGCCACATGGAGAGAAGTACGCCACCTCTCCCCGTAAACGCCCAGACATGTTTGTGATGCGCGTCTCTCTCTGCCATCTGCAAACAGAAAGAGTTTTCAATTCATGCTATAGACAAGTCAGTCATTTGAAGGCTGAATTTTTTTTGTCCAACCATTCAATTATTTTTTCTATTCCTTTTAGACACTTTAGCATCACCATGTTTTCAACTCAGTTAAATAAGTTAGGGTGTTTTTAGATGCATTGGTAACACTTTAGTTTGGGGAACAATTCTCACTATTAACTAGTTGCTTATTAGCATGTCCTACCCAATACCGTAATTTAGGAGTTTATTGGCAATTTAGGCAAAAGTCGAAGTTAATAGTGAATATGCGTTTCCCAAACTAAAGTGTGACCCACTGCAATTAGTCAAGTTAAGTCAAGACATTTATTTATATAGCGTTATATCCACCTTATTTTTAACGTAAGAGCGGTGCGGCCATTTGTAAATTGAATGTGTCTGGCTTCCAGTATCATCCGCTTCTGGTTATTTTTAGCTGTACAAAACAGTCCATTATGCTGCTTGATATAAAATGGTATATAAACTGGTATTTCTTTATATAAACTGGTATTACTAACCATATTAATGTATTGTCAATTATAAACACACTGGTTTGCAGCAGTTTACTGTAGTTTTACCGGTTTGCATTGTTATTTTTCCTTGTAATTTGCCTATAGCAGCCAATGAATCGGAAGTCTCACACATTCACAGAAAATAGCTTACTTCCACATTTAAAAAAAAGAGATGGATACAATACAGATTGTTTCAAAGGAGCTTCACAGTAATAAACAAGAAAATAATAGTATTAATGTTCTTCAATTATGAAACAAATTCAGCTGTAAAACGCTCTAAACAGACAATAGTGTCATTATTCAGCTCGAGTCAGTTCAGTGTTGATTCAGTTCAGTTCAATAACTGTGCCGATGTTGCAAAGTTCATCAAATATGTAAAAAATTCTATTCCGCTTTAAATCAGCTCTACAGAAGACAATAGTGTCATTATTCAGCACAATTCAGTTCAAGTTTTGTTCTCATCCAATAGTATCAGTGCATTCAAATGAATAATATTACTGAATATCAACGGTCTTTTAATACCTTTTAGTAGAAATGTATCAATTCTGTAACAAATGTATCAAACTGTAACCATTTCAGAATCGTATTGTTTTTGTGCCAGTCAAATACTGATGTGCTAAAGGAATTTAAAAACTCAATCCAAATAAATATGATTACCGGTATATAAGTTATTGCCCCCTAAGATGGCTTTGTGTTTTTTTTATAAGTAACTTAACGTGTAAATGACAACAAGTCAAAGTACATTGCCCAGAATGGTTTCTCTCTAAAGAGAAGCAGCTGCAGAAGATGTAAGGCTGTTAATGATGCATGTGTGCAGTGCACTCAAGTGTGTGCAGTCTTGTGTACATACTTCACGTGGATTATTGCATTACTGCGGCAATAACAAACCTCTGTACTCAAGGGGGCGATAGAGTGTCCTTCAAATGTCTGTCATTAAACCAGATGTGCTGTTGTTAAATGGAAGCTGCTATAAACATGCTGACTTTAACTAACTTATTCTCTTCAAACTGTATAAGACTGTTTACAATAACACAACTCTAGTGTATTGCTCTACACAAATTTGCTTCTAACTTTGCGAATGCTGTATGTGCCAGAGTACGATCTAGGCCTAAAAGAAGTGATACAATGCCTGCAAATGAGTGACAGCATGAATCAAAAGAAATGCATCATAAGTGTAACATGATATGGCTTTATGGTCATGACCCACCCGTATTCTAGAGGTTTCCGTAGTGCACATTCATCTGTGACTCTTCTCCTTTTCCCTAGGGACATGGAAGATAAGCAAATAAATAAATCACAAGAAACATGCACACTACCAGTCAAAAGTTTGCAATCATTCATGTTTAAGAAATAAGTTTCTTATGTGCATCAAGGGTGAAAAATACAATAAAAACAGTAATATTGTGAAATATTATTACAATTTTAAATAAGTGTTTTTCTATGTGAATATATTGTGAAATGTAATTTATTCCTGTGATCAAAGCTGAATTTTCAGCATCATTACTCCAGTCTTCAGTGTCACATGATCCTTCAGAAATCAGTATAATATGCTGATTTGCTGCTCAAGAGACATTTCTTATTATTATCAATGTTGAGAACAGCTACTTCATATTTTTCATACATGTGACACTGAAGACTGCTGAAAATTCAGCTTTGCATCACAAGAATAAATTACATTTGAAAATGTATTCAAACAGAAAAGAGTTATTTCAAATTGTAATATTGCTGTTTTTACTGTATTTTCATTAAATAAATGCAGCCTTGGTGAGCATAAGAGACTTCTTTCAAAAACATAAAAAAAAAAAAATAATATTCCAAACTTTTCACCGGTAGTGTACTTGCAGGTTTAAAATCAAAGTGAAATGATGTACACAATAAGATCAGGAAAATTTTGTTTCAGTGTTAACTTTAACTATGTTGGTGTTTTTTAATTAACTTAAAAATAGATATTTTTAATTTCAAGTTATTAATATCCAAAAGAACAACTGTTTACAATACCTGGGGGTGCGCCCACACTGTAAGATGAGAAAAGAGGGCTGTGATTGGCTGAATTCCCAGAGTTGGTCACAATGGTTGTTGTGGCTGTGACGGATGTTTTATGAACCTGTAGATTGAGAGGGGCGGGGCTAGTGTTGTGGGAGGAGTCCAGTGCAGATGCTGAGGATTTGTTGAGTTTGAGTGGTGTTCTGTCCATTTCTGAATCTGTGTCCATCTCTTCATCCTTACCATCCTCATCATCAGAATCACTGTCTAAATTGCTGTCAGAATCTGCAAAATAATAATAATAATATAAGAGTCTGTTTACTCGTGTATGAATATATGGAAAAATACACATTTGGGATCATGAAGATGCTCGCAAAGTTGACACCATGTGTTGTGGAATTTGCATACAAAATTTCTATTATGCTTATGTTTCACAGTTAAGGCAGCTACACAGGATCAGAAAATATTTTATGTATTTTCTTATGTCAGTTTCTCAACAACCATCTGAGGTTGTTTACGTTTATGCATTTGGCATACATTTTTGCCATACAATTTCACTGTGAATCGAACCCATGATCTTGTTCTTTCCCACACTACTTCTGTTCAAAATGTTTAAAAATATATATATAAAAAAAAAATACTTGCAATACTGTTTATAAAATGTACAGTTTGTGAAAAAATAGTTGCCAAACAGTTTTTAAAAAATCTTTTTTTTTGTAATATGTGAGAACTATTAATGTTAAAGGTATGCTTTTACCTATGATTATTTGGTGAATCCAATCCAGTTCAATTTGACCTGTACCATAAAGTGTGTACCCATATTTTTAACAAAACAATGGCTAAACTGCATAGATTTTTTTTTGCCACTAAGGAGGACATTTTGAGAACAGTTTGAACAGAAATTTCATAGTACAATTAACTTTTATCTCAAAAGATGATAATACTTTACAGTAAGGTCCTATTGGTTAATGCATTAACTAACATAACAATGAGCAATACTGTATATTATTTCTAATATTAATCTTTGTTAACATTAGTTAATAAAAGTTAGCTCAGGTCCATTAAGAAAGGGATAATTCATTAAAAAGATAAGCAAAAATGACCTCAATTAAATATTTGATCTGAATGATTAATCATCACGCTGACCTGAGAGACTGTCGTTTGAAATGTCATTTTCATCCTCATCCTCCATTAATGAGTCATCGGAGTCTTTATTGTCGGGGAGGTTAGACTCCGCCCCCCTGAAGTTCTCCACCAATGACGGCCTCTCTCTCTTCACCATCCTCTGTGCCATTTTACAGGCCTTCCCTCGACCCGCTCTCAGAGTGAGGCCGGGTGAGGGAGCGATCGGACCCGTCTCTCTGGTGGTGAGGTTGATGGGGGTGTTGTATGTTGGGCTGGTGGCAGCCAGCAGTGGTTTATCAGGAACACGTGCGCTCTGGCAGCGAGGTTTGGTAATCAGGGCCAGAGGAGCGTCCTGTACCGCGCCGGGATGATGGTTCTCATTAGGAAGAGACGGGAGGAACGGACTGTATGGTGATTCCTGTGCGTCTCTCAACGGTGGAGGAAAGGCTTGTTTGATCGACTTCTGAGGTAGTGATGGCTGATGGGACAGAGAGCGGAAGTGAGATGCAATTACTTCATCTGTCATTCATCGAGACTTATTCACTCGCTGCCTTGATTTGCACAAGTATAGGAACATATATGTAACTAATATATTCAAAACAATATTTGGAATATATTGTTTTTATTATATTATAGAAGATTGTTTTCGTAATAAACAGTCAAGCTGAGAATTGAATTATGCATATGATATACACTACAGATAAAGAATTGTTGGTAAGAATGTTTTTGAAAGAAGTCTCTTATTCTCACCAAAGCTGCATTTATTTGATCAAAATACTGTAACTATAATATTAAAAATACTGTAACAGAAAAAGCAACAACATCTGACCAAAAGTATACAAGAATTAGAACATTCAATAAATCAGAATCAGTTCTGGGATATGTGGAATAATCTGAGCACAACAAAACCACAAGACCTACCAATACAAGATGGAGAAATTTGGACAAATCATTTTGAAAACTTATATAAAGAAATCCCATCAAAACAACTCATTGACAATTATAATCTGATCAAACAAAATCTACAAACTTATGAAGAGACCCTAATAATGTCAGAGGCATATGTGTGAGGAGTAATCTGGGGAAGTTATTTACAGTAGCAGTATTTTAAACAATAGAATTGAAAGCTTCCTTAACGAACACAATGTCCTGAGCTCGAGTCAGATTGGCTTCGTTCCAAACCACAGAACAACTTACCACATTTACACCCTACACACCCTAATCAATAAACACGTAAAACACATATTTGCATGCTTTGTAGATATCAAAAAATCATTTGATTCTATTTGGCACAACAGATTACATTACAAATTTTTACAAAGTGGTGAAGGGGGTAAAGTTTATGACATTATAAAATCAATGTATTCGATACGAATGTGCAACAAACATACAGAATTCTTCACCCAGAAAAGAGGAGTGCGTCGAGTCCAACGCTGCTCAACATCTACATGCAGGTGACCTGGTGCTGCTGTCACCCACTGTGTGTGTGTGTGTGTGTGTGTGTGAGAGAGAGAGAGTATTGTACAATATTGTACAGTCATGCCAATAAAGCAATTTTTGAATAGAATATTGTGCAATATTTTTATGATTTAAAATAACTGTTTTCTATATTAATGTATGTTACAGTGTAATTTATTACTGTAAATTTTCAGCATCATTAACTCCAGTCTTCAGTCACATGATCCTTCAAAAATCATTCTATTATGATGATTTGCCGCTCAAATAACATTTCTGATTATTATAAATGTTGAAAATAGTTGAATAGTATAATCTTTCAACAATAAAAGAAAAAGATTCTTGTTTTTTGATAAAGTGAACGTTACCTGTTTGAGTTTGCTGCTGTTGTTAATGGTCAACAGGGTCTGGTCGAGGTAATTCTTGCACGTCTTCAGACGCTCCGACTGCAGAGGAGTGGATTTCGAGGAGATCGGTGCGGGAGAAAAAGACTTCGGTGATGGGGTGAGGGAAGGTGGTTTTGGAAAGGATGAGTGCGAGACGGTTTTCGTGAAGGACAGAGGCAGGTGTTTATGGGACGGTGCGTCCCGGTCTCTGCGCCGCTGTGTGAGTAACGCAAGAGGTTTTGCGTTCGCTGCTAGACCTGCAGTCTGGATGACACTGGTTTGTTTGCTGGGCTCCTCCGCGGGCCTGACGGCCTGGATGTGTGATGGCGGCTGGGACGAGAGTGAAATAACTTATTTATAATTTATTAACTTCATATTTTGCAATTACATTTTTTAGAATAATATTTCTTATTAATGTCTACTAAATCAAAGGCCATCTTCAGAATAGCATACTACCAATTTTTTATGATATAAAATTGTATAAATGGTTTAAAACATGTGAACCTAAATACAAAGATGACATTTTTTGAAATTGATGAATAAATAGATTAAATTTCTGTGTATCTGTAATTTATTGGTAATACTTTACAATAAGCTCCCATTAGTTAACATTACCTAACAATGAGCAAAACAGTATGCAGTTAAAGTATTTATCTTTGTTCATGTTAGTTCATAAAAAATACTGCTGTTCATTGTTAGTTCATGTTTTCTCAGATGCATTAAATAATATGAGCAAATTTTCATTTTAATAATGTATTAGTAAATGTTATAATTTACAACTAATGTTTTAGAAGTATTTTAGTTGTTTACTATGTTAACAAATAGAAATTTATTGTAAAGTGTTACACATTTTTGTTTCAGTTTTAGTTTAATTCATTTCAATACTCCAACTTAACCTATTTTATTTCACTTATATCTATTTCAATTAATTAATTTTTTTAACAGTTTAAACTTTAGATAATATTAACAACACTGTTTTTCACTGACACACATACCTTTCGGATACCTTTCGGATCTTTTCCACACTTTTCCGAGTCCACACTATCATCACTCAGATCATCATCATCATCATCATCGTCATTATCCTCCAAGTCGTCTGAGTCAGAGCTGCTAAGAGCATCGCTTGAGCTGTCAGAGCTGGATGCTGACTGGCTGTCGCTGTTGATGGAGTCATCTGGCACTTTGCTATGAACCTTCTGTCAGGAAGAGCAATCTCAGTCGACAGGATCAGCCAAAACAAACAATTCCTTTCTGTCACCCTTCCAGTTGACATGACAAACTAAAAATAGTCCCATAAAAGGTGAATGATATTTTTTGACAGAAAGTGTCAACGGCAGTGAGTGGTTTCGCAGCATACTGATACGATATGCTGCATATATCAGGAAAATATTAACAGTTTATCTACTAACACAAGTCAACTTATGTACTGAAATTTGAGTTCCACTAGAAAATACAATATACGGGTTTAGAACGACATGATGGTGAATAAATGATGTAATCCTTACCTGGTCCTTTGTTTTGATTCTAGTTTTCTCTTCTAGCTGGTTCAGTGCTGGTTTTGAACTGGTTTTCAGGCTTTTGGTCTGAACTGGAGGTTTGAGGGCTGGAGAGGGTGTGGAGGCCAAGCTCGAGTTTGTTCTTCCATTGACGGAGCCATTCAGCCCTGCTTCAGAAAATATCATGTATGATATGAAACAAACAAATCTTCAGTTACAGTATGACTGTACAGTAAACTAGATTAAGCAGGCAAAATATTTTTTGGTTATATCCCAAATACCAAGCTCATGTCATCTAAAAACAGTGAATGTGAGATGCCTGTGAAATCAGTGAGGGTTATTTTCAACACAAGGACAGTAAGAGGTGTAAATAAATAGATAGATAATAGATAAATGTGTTTATTAACATGTCACAGTCACAGAGTATATGTTAAATACTGTAAAGCATCAGCAGACTGTTTCAGTCCTGTGAGGCTAGACAGAGATTCACAGTAAATACTTGAACGTAGACACGTCGTATACTGCAGCTGAGGTTTAGTGTGGAGGAAAACAAATCTTGTTTACCAAAGTTACCCACTTATTAAAAAGAAAAACATGCTTAAAAGGTGCTGTAAAAGTTGTATGCTTTTTGCACTTCAAATAAAGCAAACAATCCAGAATTTAATTTATGTCCAGGAGACAATTAAATAGAAAGCAAAAAAAAGTAAATGTAAACAATTCAGCAATATGACGATAAGACAGGCATCTCACATCAGAACATGTGCATGCCAGCAGACTTGACTTCATGTATTTTATATTTAATATCAAAGAGTTAATTCCAAAAGTATATTTAGAATTTCTGCTACTGTGAATTTTAGAAGGATAAAAGCAATTCTTCCTTAAAATTATCGCATGAAACGCACCAGCCTAAAATCACTCGCTTGCTCGTTTCTCTACACAGCCTTTTTCCGAACTCACTGCCTTAGCCCTATAACTGCCAGAGCTAAATAAAATAATACTCTTATTTTATAATATAAAACTCTTTATATTATAAAGAGTCTGTGTGCTATAGTACTTTGATTATGGATGCACTTGCACTTATTGTTTGCACTTAATAAGACTAAGAGAAAACTGTTATTTATTTTTGTTATTTATACTGTTTTTATTTCTGTTCAATTTGTGGAAAGGAGTTCAATTATGAGGTCACACAGAGCCTCAATCAGACGTTCTGGAAGCTCATAATGTATGTACAGTAAGGTCTGAAGAGACTCATGAAATCATAAAGGAGAAAAGCTAGTTAGTTGAGTTGGTCGCAAGATTATTAGTTGAAACATTTCAAAATGCACCTGCAGACTATTTTCCAGTCATGAATTTTGTCATTGAGGATTTCCATAAAATATTGTGCAAAAATCTCGTCTCGTTCTCGTGAACCCAATCTCGTGTCTCGTCTCGTGAGATAAGTGTCTCGTCACACCCCTATCATCTACCATATTCGAGAGAAAGAAGATAGTGAGGAGAGCAGTCATGAGGAAAGAGATGATGACAGCTTATGTGTGTAAAGTGTAAAGTGTGAGTACCGGCAGCATCTCCAGGCATAGCCGCGGGAACATATTTTATCAGGGGTGCTGAGGGCTGCTGGTAGAGTATTTTAAACCAAATCCTAATATTAAACATCCCAAACAAAAAGATGAACATACAAATGAATGGAGGACAGAGTTATGTGAGAGCGCTCAGAACTCATGATGAATTTTAAAAACACAGCACAAAAATCTGCATCTTATCTTATGATGCACGCTCAAGAGTTAGTGCCGGTTCACACAGAATGCATAATCTTTCAAAGCGAAAACGCAAGACGCCAAACGCAGGCAGTGGAATGAGGGGAAAACGCAAGGTCTCGAGGCGCGTTTTAGTTTAACTTATTTTAACTTGAGTGCTGCGTTTTGAGAACGCTGTGTCAAGCGCGACAGTTAAACACGGCTAGTGCGTTCACACTGAAAAACAATGGAAAAGTAGCAGAGAGGAATGGAAAAACACGGTCCGTGTGAACAGCACCTAACGCCAAAGAATGCTTTAATCAAGACATCTATATTTAATTTTTTCACCGACGTCAGAACATGCATTAAATGAGTGTCAAATGAGTTCTGAGATGCTGGTCCTCAACCAGTGTCATGTCACTCACTCCATGCGAGATCGGCTTTTGCCTTTTGATATATTACAACATATAAAAACGAAATAATCTTTATAGTAATTTTATAAAGGTAGAAGGTGTTCTTGAAAAACAAAAAGTTATTTAAAGTCATGTCATCAGGTGGTGACGCACCCCTAGTTCTCCAGGAGATCCCTTGAGAACCAGACCAAAAAATGTTATGTGCACTCCTGTTTATATTGTCTATATTATGGATCATCCTTCATGACTGGAGCACAATGATGCCATCAAGGTAAGCAGCTCACTACCTTTAGGAATGAAAAAATATGAGGGGTAATTAATAAACCTTTGGCAGGAGTGCGTCGGGGAGCATGAGACTGGAGGAGGGTTTGCTCATGGTTCAGCGACGATGTGCCGAATAATGCCGGCAGACCCAGAAGATGAGGGAAAAAGGCAGCTGCCCCTTGACCCTGAGCATCTACAGAACGCCACCAATCTGAGGAAACACAGAGGAGCACATACAATTTAACATTTCATAGGATGTGTGAGACTCTCTCCTTAAACTGCATAAAGGCCTAAATAACCTTCAGATTTCAGTTTTTTTTTTTTTCAGGCAAAAATTTGTCGCCAGCATTCAAAGTTTCTCATTTTATTTGCATCGTGTTAAAGCCAAAAAGTGCTGTTTCTGTATATTGTTCTCATTCTCCATATCAATAACACAGCACATAAGCACCTCACCTTTGCTTGAAGTGTGCATCAAACAGCACAAAAATAGCTTTAATTTATTCTCAACTGTGCCATAACCACAAACAAACTAGCTCATAAATCCTCAGTGAGCAAACAAATCTATACAAACAGCCACTGACTTCATTCAGGAGTAATGCTAAATGATTCAGAGCTACAGAAAATCCATCTTGTGATTACAGGCCTCTGCTCTTCAGATTGTGTGTTTTCAGTCTAAACATACTGAAGATGGTGAATCTAAATCAGACATCACATGCTATTTTCTCCAAAAGTGGTTACACGGTTCTTGTAAACATACACTTTATGACAAATAGTACAGCATGTCCTAAGTAGCAACCTTAAAAGCATCACTTTAGATCTATTTTAAAGTTTCAGTGTTTGATAAAGAGATCGGTTTAATCCCGATCTCTTTTACAGCAACAATCTTGCTCATCTGCTCCTGCTAAGAAAGAACTATTGTGTGTCAATGAAGCGTTTAAAGTCTGTGAGGGGCTGAAACCGCTTCAGGAGGTTAAAGCAAAGCTCTGACCCGAAGCATTCAGGCCTTCATAAATGTCATGGCCTCAGTGTGGACCGCTGGACTGATGGAAAGCACTATAAAGGTGATGCATGTTGCCCATGTGCTCACAAATACATGTGTAGTTCACATATAACTCCCAGCCCAAACTAATTTATAAAAAATTACATTGTGGTATTATTTTTAAGCATTTTCCCCAAACATTTTTTTAAAGCAACATATTTAATAACATTTAAACTTAGAAATATTTATACTTCATGGTAGTATTCGTAGTGTTGCTTGTGGCCACTTTATTAGGTATACCTTTATAGTAACGGGCTGGACCCCCTTTGGCCTTCAGAACTGCATTCATTCTTTGGCATAGATTCAACAAGGCACTGGAAACATTCAGAGATTTGTGTCCATATTGACATGATCACATCACACAGTTGCTGCAGATTTGTCAGCTGAACATCCATGATGTGAATCTCCTGTTCCTCCACATCTCAAAGCTGCTCTACTGGATTGAGATCTGGTGACTGTGGAGGCCGTTTGAGTTAAGTGAACTCACTTTCATGTTCAAGAAACCAGTTTGAGATGATTTGCCCAAAACAAATTTCCCTTAAAGGGACAAATCAAGTATTATGTTATGTTATTATGTTATGATTTGAGCTATGTGACATGGTGTTATCCTACTGGAAGTAGTTATCAGAAGATGACTTCACTGTGATCATAAAGGGATGGACATGGTCAGCAACAATACTCAGGTCGGCTGTGGCGTTTAAACGATGCTCAATTGGTACTAAGAGTGGGCCAAGAAAATATATAACACACCCCTACACCAGCAGCAGCCTGAACCGCTGATGCAAGGCAGGATGGATCCATGCTTTCATGATGTTTACGCCAAATTCTGACCCGACCATCTGAATTTCGCAGCAGAAATCAACACTCATCAGACCAGGCAACTTTTTTCCAATCTACTATTGTCCAGTTTTGGTTAGCCTGTGTGAATTAACCTTTCACTAAGCCACGCCCGAAAACCGCCACTGGCAAATCGTGTCTTAGTTAGCAACCGTAACTAGGCGCGGGAGGTCTGGCAAGCTTTCGAGCAAGGGAAACATGCCGAAGCGTTGTGCGTATGGATTGTGCAAATCTGATACCCGGTATCCTAAAAGTTTGGACGGGGGAGTGGAATTTTTTTCCTTCCCGAAAATCTAAAATCCAAGGGCAGAAATGATGTGCGTGGATCAAGCAGTTTGTGAGACCCCATTCACAACTAAATGTCCACAGGATTAACATAAACACCTATTGCTTGGAAATAATGACGGTTCTTTGTTCATAATGCATATATTTTAACGTAAAATAAGACGATTAAAGACAAGACGGAGGCTCACTGACATACTTTAATATATATTTCAGCATTTTGTTAATCGACGGCCTACTACCCCTGACTGAGTAACTTTAACCCAATTCGAACGCGGCTCTCCCGGTGTTAGTGTTATTCCACTAGATTTATGGATGATAAGCTGTATGATTTATAATTATTAGATATTTTCACATTTCACTTACCCTCCTGTGCACGAACATAGCTGTTCCTCAATTTGTGTGTTTCCCATTTGAATGGTCAGCGTATGAGGCGGCGGCTGCTTGCGCTGGGACTATAGGCTTTAGCTTAAATTTTTATGAAATTATTCGCTAATCGGTTGCATATTATGTCATGGATATATCCCTCGAATGCACACTGCAGTCCCTTTTGTCTTGCTCTCTCAGATATTTCACATGTTTGCCAAAAATTACTAATAATCTCATTGGGAATGTCTGACACCGGTGCATACACACTGTAATAGACATGCCAGGCGCGAAAGCATGTCAGGCGTAGCAACAGTAAGGCCGTGTGTACACCAAAGCGTTTTTAGCCGGCTGAAAACGCTAGGCGCTCTGCTGAAAACGCCCAGCTGTGGGCGCTTGAGAGCGTTTTGGCAGCGCTGCGTTTTTTCAGTTGAGACGATTCGTTGCTATGATACAGAATATCCGCACAGTTTACTTGTAACTGATTTCGCAGATAATTTGTTTCATACTAAAAATTTATTTTTCATCCATTTTGTTCGGTTAGCTCTGCTGGTTGATGTCTTTGTACAGAAAGAATGTTGTGACAGTTGGTCAGTGTGATATTTGTCCCGCCCCTCCTCCACTGTGATTGGATGGCTGTGTAAAAAGTGACAGTGATGAGCGCTGCGTTTTACCCAAAGTTGAACATTTTTCAACTCTCGGCGACCAGTAAAAAACGCCGGGCGCTCAGCGCTTGAGCGTTAAATAGACGCTCAGCGCCTCGTTACGCTCATAGCGTTTAAAAAACGCGGCGCTCCCATTGAAAACAATTAGAATTTTACGCCAGGAGCGTGAAAAAACGCTTTGGTGGACACACGGCTTAACTAGGGAGGGTGGGGCTTAGTGAAGGGTCAATTGTAGCCTCAGTTTGCTGTTGTTAGCTGACAGGAGTGTCACCGGTGTTTCTTCTGCTGCTGTAGCCCATCTGCGTTCAGAGATGCTTTTCTGGAAACCTCGGTTGTAACGAGTGCTTATTTGAGTTACTGTGGCCTTTCTGTCAGCTGGAACGAGTCTGGTCATTCTCCTCTGACCTCCGGCATCAACAAGGCATTTTAACCCACAGATCTGCCGCTCACTGGATATTTTCTCTTTTTCGGGATCATTCTCTGTAAACCCTAGTGATTGTTATGAGTGAGAATCCCAGTACATCAGCAGACAAATCATTGTCTTTAAGGAAGAAGATCACATGCGTGTTTGAATGGAGATCGTGATCTTTTAACGATTAATCGTGCCGCTCTAACAGACACATACTAGCAACATTTCACCTGAAGCTTATGATATTTTTTGGCCAACATACTGTACCTGGCAAAGCGCCGAGCTGAGAGTGGGCAGCCAAAGCAGCCGACATTCCCAGAGTTCCCAGACCTCCGAAATCAGATCGGACAGGAGAAGAGGAGAGCAGACTGAAGGCTGGGTGATTGATCATGGGAAAGGCACCGGACACTGAAGAAATTCCCACGCCCTGATTGCCAACCATTTGGAACAAATGACCTGAAGAGAGAAATCATAAAATATCTCATATGCATGTGTAACAGTCGGATACATAAAGCCTGTCAGAGAAATTATCAAACTATTCACAGTCATTTGTGTAGATTTACAGCACATTATGTTAAAAAAAATATAACAGAATTTTTTTTTTTATTATTGTTTTCGACTAAAAATAATAAAAGCGAAAAACCAGTCAGATATCTCATGTCACTGTTTTTCAGTAATGCACACTACCTCTATAAATAGCATACATAAATTAAAAGCCCTTCATACATTTACTAAACCAATGCATTTTTCTTCGTTGCTTAGGTGGGCAGAAGGCTTTAATTTTTCCTGAAGTCATTTACGGCTAAACTCCTGAGGGATTCGCAGAGAATAGAGTACGACCATAGAAGCTGGACACAGGAAAAATTCCCTTCAAGAGACACAAAAAAGGGCCTCGTCCCCTGAGCTGCTGTGATTGCCACTTGCATGCGAAAAAAGAAAAAAAGAAAAAAGAGGCACATCTTTGCTTTGAATCTTATTCTAATGAGCTGCATATTTAGCGTCAGCTCCTTTGAGGCCTGGCCTGTCGATACAGGAAGAGACGGTGAAAATAAATGGCTGGAAAAAACGTCTGAAAGGCTGGTTTTCTCCCCACTGTCCCCCCTCATCTCCACTGCAAGAGGCAAAGACAGCCTTTAAATATTAATGCACAATATTAATGCAAAATTGACCCGCAAAGAGGCAAGTTAATTATTATTATATTTTTTTTAAGTGCAGGGTTAACCCCAAGTACAGTATGTGTAATTTATTTGCTTTACCACAATCATCTTTCACAAAAATCACAGGAATAATCCAGCCAAAATTAAACATTTTGTCATAATTGACTCAACAGTCACATGTTGTTCAAGTCCTGTATTTTTTTCATATCCTCAGATTCAATATAGTACACAATTTTAAAGGTTGTAAATATGATCAGCTCAAGTGTAGCATTTGTTATTTTGTTAGGCTCATGAGATTTTTCTGTCAATTTATATAACCGTAAATATTATAAATCATTATTCAATATGCAAATGTGGTTGGCTACTTTTGCCAATGGAGATTTTTACATTTTCTCAGAATTTTTTTCAAGACTGGCAAAATCTGTGATTTTGTCAAGCAGTTCAGGATGAATTTTTCTTTGTAATTGTGTGAAATTGATCATTATCAATATATCAGCTCTAATATACACACAGAACTCAGGCCAAAACAGGTTAGCTTTTGAGTATGATTGTTTTTGTGTGTAAAAAAAAAAAAGAGAGATTCAGATACATAATGCATCAGTGAGGAAGAAACCTCTAGTAATTACATGGTGGAAAAATGCGAGATTCTCTCTTGGCATTTCTTATGAGAGAGAACAAAGAGTAGACGTAAAAAGAAGCACAAATCACAATTTATAAATTTGCATATTACTCTTGCGGTCAGGGTAATGTGACAGCCGCCCCGCATATAATGCGTTTAGGAAAAGGACACAATCTCTCTGATGAATCTCTCAGATCGCACAGGCTAAACGAGAGCAAGAGGTCATCAGCAGAAGAGGAGGAGTCAGGTTAGTTGTTAATGTTCGTTTATAAAGCTGCTCTTTATACTGTCCAACTGTCAGTGTGTGAAACTGCTGAACTCAGCTTATTAACAGAGCATCAGTATGACGCTTTGTAAGTGTGTGTGTGTGTGTGTGTGTGTGTGTGTGTGTGTGTGTGTGTGTGTGTGTGTGTCTGCTGAGCGCACTGATAAAACTGAGCTTGTCATCTAGATCATACCGGAATAATATTTTGCTAGAACTCAGAGCTTGCTCTTATTTGTCATGTTTTTGATTTTACTTTGTTTAATTTTTTCACGAATTCAATTAAAATTCTGTTTAACTGGTTAACTACAATTTTGATAATCAAAAACCATGTATAATTAATTTATTAAAAGTTTAACAAAAATTAAATTATGGTCTTATGATATCGGTTTTATTTTTGCTTTACATTTTTCCCAGGTTCCATATTTTCTGTTTTAATTTAAACTTTTTTTTTTCAATAATAGGAATCCACGATATTTGTATCTATGTATTGTTGTTATTATTATTTTTTATTCTATGTTGTCTGTATTCATTTTTCTGGATTTATATTTAGTACAAATTTATTATCGGTGGTAAAAGATGGAAGAAAAATTGTGTGATATTCCTTCAAAAAATTATTATGTTGAGAAGTACATTCTAATGTACAATAGTAAAGTATTTTTGTCACAATTTCAAGTTAAACCAATCTTTTATTTTCACAAGTTGTTTGCCAAATTCCATTACATTCTACTCTATACTGTAAAATTTTAATGACTGGATTCCGTGATTCTATAATCATAGGGCCAAACTCAATCATGAAAGGGAGTAAATTAAAGTTATTTAACAAAAATGGCAGATAAAAGATGTTTGGCAATGTCATACTTCATTTGAGCCAACCCCAAAGTATTATCCAATCCAATTGTTAGCATATTTTACTGAAAATATGAGCTTGTTGAGGGGAGTGATCAGCTCGAGGCTTTCTGTGTTTGATAAACCTGTGTTTTCTTACCGCTCTTGCTGTGTGTTGTTGCCGGCGAGTCCTCTGGGTTTGCCGCAGCTCTTATAGAGGTCTGACTGGAGGTCTCCATATCCATATCTGAAAAAAACAACACGAGGAACAATCAATAATCAATGCACACACACCAGAATCACACAAACATAATCTGTTTAGCCTAATCTATCAATAATCATGCAAACGGGCATCAGTGAGAATACAAAAGCATCTCAGAAAACATTTCCCATGCTTGAGCTCCTGTGGCGTAATGTCTAAATGAAGCAACAGCCTTGTATGAACGTGAGAGACAAGCACATCTATCATTCATATCTTGTGTTCTGGCATCACTGCTCAGTAGTGTGTGTCTCTGGTGATGGACAATGAGACACACTGATGCTGAAAGAAAACAGCAGCATCACAGACCATCAGCTGCAATCACACTCTCACACACCACATTTATGGTTTATATGCATGGGTAAATCTCACAAAACCTCTCAAGAACATGTCCCAATCATATTGTACTATAGAACTATATTTATAATATTTAATGCATAAGAAAATATTTGAGGCTAAGGCTATCTTTAAGATTTTTTTTTGGTGCATTTTCATGACAATTAAGAATATTTTTCTCTATTATTTAAATACCAAAAAAAACTAAGATATAGTATGATTTACAATTTTAAAATATTTATACATCATGATAGTTTTTTGTTGATAGGTAAAATAACTATCTCAAAAAAGAAGAAGAATTTAACAGATTTTTCTTCACACTATGAGCATCTAAACACTTTTTATCACGACAAAGCTTTTATCAAAGCCGAATCATATTTTACTATAAAACTATATACACTTACTAAATAAGAAAATATAACAATTAACAATTGTATCAATTATCATGACAATTAATAATATTAAGTATTATTTTAAAGCCAAAAAACTAAGATATGTTATTTAAATTTTAAAATGTTTATATATTGTATTGATTTTTGTTTTACAGTTTTTACATTTATTCATATTTAATAAAACAAATTTAATTAAATAGTTGTATTGAAATTAAATGAATACTAAATTTAAATACTTACTAAATAAGAAAATATTTTTTAAAACAAATCTGCTTAAGACGATTAGGATTTTTTGCATTATGACAATTTATGACAATTTGAATATTTTCCTTCAATTAAGTATTATTGAAATGCCAAAAAACGATTTAAATATTACAATATTAAAGATATACGATTTAATTTTTTTTTTACATAATTACAGTTTTTATTTTACAGTTTTAAAATGTATACATATTTAACAAATTATATATAAAATAAATAAATAGATTTAAAATGAAACCATCTCACTGATTTTTCTTCAGTGCTATGGCCATGTAAACACTTTTATCATAAGAATGCTTCTTTAATCTTGACAACAAGAGAGATTAAAAAAAGAAAGACATGAACACACACACACACACACACACACACACTCTAACTGTATAATTCTTGTAGCAGTGTACTGAGATGCATCTCCTCCAGAATGCAAATGTCAGCATCATTATCGCTTAGGGTGCATCTGCATTACAGCGAATCACACCGACTGACAAGCTAAAGTAATTTGTGATTTTTCATGGCCTGCATATGAAAAGCGATACCAGGCTGAGGGCGGTGCTGACACGCACAAATAAAACGGACTCTATCTAAATGACCTGATCAAATTTGCATGCATATTTAAAACCAGTCTTATTTTCCATAACGGTTTGTTTTTCCTCTTTTTCTTCTTCCTCTGTAAAATCTTAAACGTGATTCTTAAACTTTAGATGAAAACTGAATTTAAACACACTGCAAATAATAGCCAAAGAGCAAACAGGTGCAAAAATAATTACCATGTTTACAATTCATTTTTTTATTCACATTTCTTGTACAATACAAGAAATTCTTCTCAAAGCACAGACAGAGATAGATATAATATTTCTACCGACATTTACATTTTTAATTGCCTACTTATTATCAAATACACCATGTGTGTTCAGAAGAAACCAAGTGTTCACACATGTAAACATTTGTTTGCATAATTACTCAGTTTTTATATATTATGCATATTACATTTTTATTATTGTAGAATAACAATGAGTTATTAATGAGTTAAAATAAAACATAAAAAAAAATAAATTCTGCATATTGGTTATAATGATCTGCAAAATCCTTATGAGTCCTAAAAATAATGAGATTAGACTACAGACAATAGAATGGCTTCACTGGAAATTAACAATGGAGGGCTGTCCTGTCCGTTTAAATTGACGACAGCTTTAATGCGCACAAACTGCTGAATTAATTTGACATGGAGTGCAACAGATATTGACACACAGTTGATGTAGCACACACTGCTATTGAAGAAAAGGACATAATAGAGTCAAAGTGATGGAAGAGAAAACAGCCAGGGCAAATCGAAGGCTTGAGTGACTACATGTGACCGTCAGATGCTCGTGTTTGTTAACAAGAGTCCGATACCTCTTTAGTAAGATGATGTGAAAATGTTGTACAGCTCAAAATGTCACTGCTCACTGAAATGTCACACAAAATGTCCATCTTTCACCCCAAAATAAAAAGAAAGGAATTCTATTTTGCTTGATGAAAATTAAGCCTGTTTAATTTTTTTTTAAGATTTCTTTGAATTATGAAATTATTTCCATGACAATTAGGCTATGCATGTATAATTTAAACTATACATTTTTATAAAACATATTAAGTTAAATGCATAAATGTAAACAAACAATAAAAAATATACTATTACAGTAATGAAAATCTAATGAGAATATATATTTTTTTTTTTTTGGTAAAATGCCAACTGGATGTGTTTTTAAATATTATCTTTCAGTTAGTTAGTATAAATGAGTGTTGCACATGTTTGCTCATTGTCTATATAGTAGCAGGTACACTGCAGGTCTTCATGCCCAATTCCAATTTGTTGACTATATGTGATTTTTTTGATGACCAGCTTACATCTTCATTATATCTGCTTTTACACTACACACTTGGCGAAACAACCCAAGGTAGACGTACTGACCCGGAAAAGCTTAGGCCGAAAAGGAAGTAAAAGCAGTGCAATTTGCAATGGACAAAGACAAACTGATAATACAAGCTTTTGCTTTCTGCACCATCTTTAAAAGTCAGCAAAACATTGGGTTGGGCCTTCGCCCTCCATTGCGCCGTTGAAAAGAGTCATGTGATGCCGGTTGGTGTCCACGTGAGTTGCCATCGCTTTTTCAATGACGTACGAGTCCGACTCGCCTTGACAGGGCAAATGCACGCATATAATTCATATTAGATTAATTTCCACATATGAATGAGGCCAGGACTTGACACTACGGGTGTTTTCACACCTATAGATTGTTTGTTTCATTCTGAAACAGGGACATTATATGTTACAAGGTTGCATTTTCTTCTTGGTTCGGTTCGCTATCACATGGCAATTTTTTTAAAGCGTACCAAAATATGTTTATGCAAGTCGACTGCGAGTACAACTGGCCTCAAAAACACAATCATTCCCATTGTTAAATGAATTATATACTACATTCGTATTAATACTGCAGCAAATTCAAACGTGCTCTCTCTGGATCTCCCATCACTGTCTAGAGGTTTACTGTGTCAAGACACACGCAAACACTATTCGAATGTTATAATGCAGTTAGAGCAGGAATCACGGCTTCATCGGGACAGCATTCTCGCACAGAGAAGGGAAATTACACAACATTTTAAGATGAAGAAGTGCTCTTTTGGTTTTCAACTGTGATAACTAGTGCAAGGCTCTCAAGTTATGAAGAGAGGCAAGAGTGACACCCCGTCTCGGGGGGGAATAGAGATTATGAATTACTCTGTGCTCAAAGTGATGCTCAGAGCTCCAGTGTTTTCCTCTGTGGGTGAACGAAACTTTCGGAAGATGTTGTAGCAGAATCACGTGAACAATTCCAGGATATGCTTTTTCATTGGTTGTTGCGTTAAATCTTACCCAGATACAATAGTGCTATTTTCTGATTGGCTATTGTGTAGCTAATTTCTTTTTTTTGATTGGCTGATAAGGAGCGGGCTCGACTAAGAACTCCAGGGGAGACGCGCTTGATTCCTGCCGGGTCCATAGAGAGAGCGGCGCGTCCAGAGAAATTTTGGGCACTGCGGCATTTTAAATATATTACAAATAGTTTTTCCGCGTGAGAAATACAATGTGTGGCAGGTGTGCGTGACAAAAGACCGAAATGAGTGACTGTCACGCTCAATGCGTGACACTTGAGAGCCCTGCTAATGTGCTCACTCACAGAATCAGACACTACTGCTTTTTATATAGCACTTTTCCCGTTATGAATTATAACACCATTTGGTTCATTGCTCCGTTGGGTCGGATTGCTTTCACACCTCATGCGAACCTTCCCAGAGTTTGTTTGCAATCAACACCTCGTTCAGGCGATCTCGGAGCGATTGTTTTGGTGCAGATCCGAGCGCGATTGACATGTTCACATTTGCCTAAACGAACCGAACCAAGGGAGAAAACGCACCAGGTTCTGAAACAAATGCTCAGGTGTGAAAGCACTCGAACACCCACCAACCTGCCAAATGCGGGTGTATTTCAGCAGTTGCGTGTAACGCAGTCACTCCTACTAACTACTTTGGCAGGTTGAATGTTATTTATATACATTTTTCAATTGAAATAATAAACTAAGTTTAATGTAGTATTGTCAAAAATATAGATTTTTACACCCACCAACCTGCCAAATGTGGGTGTATTTTTACATTTTTCAATTGAAATAATAAACTAAGTTTCAAGTAGTTCGTTTTAAGTTTTAATAAACTAAGTAGTACTGTCAAAAATATAGATTTTTCGATACATATCAATATCAATACTGATACATGTGAAACGCTTCCAATACTCATTTTGCGAAGAATAGATACACAAAACCAGCTGTGCTTTATCGCTCCCTCATGATCTCTCCGACAGCGAGTGACACACAAACCCGCCTCCGTTTACTCACTCGTTTCATTTGCTCCGGATGACTATTGTTGGTGTAACAGGGCTTTAATTTCATCGGGATTGCACGTACTGCACATAATTTGACTCATTCCCTCAGATTTTGTGCTCACACCCAAAGTGCGCCCACATAAAGCCACCTGTCAGTACTAAATTGAGTTATTTTTCGATGCTTATTGCGCTTAAACAGTCAAATACACACTAAATAATGTTAAATTGCCGGTCTTGGATAGTATTCACATAAACATGGTTAGTTATGAAAGTAAACAGTGTGTTTTTGTGTAACAATATAATGGATCCGTGCGTCAGGTCTTAAAGTGACAGCAGCCTAATATGCCTGATGCCAAATTATGAGATAATATTAAAAATATCTATATGGCAAAATTGTGGCCAGTGAAAATGCTGAGTGGTTTTGGAAAACCACTAGTCACAGAGGCTGGATAGCAAAAAAGTTAATGTCAAGCCCTGAAACCGATCTGAAAATATCAGAATCCATGTGCTTTTTTTCCTGCTTACAGGCTTAAGTGTCATATCCGATCTGTGTCACATGGGAGGAAAATAATCGGAATTGAGTCACTTGAACCAAGTGATGTAAATGTGGCCATTCATACATATATTTGAGCTGTATAACAGCATGAACTCGCTCAACATCAGAGCATCTCTGCCCACTGCCTTTAATAAAACTACCCAGTCAAACCCCCATAATCTCACTCCTCTCGCTCTCCACTGTGTTTCCAATGTGGTGAATGAAAATGATTAACACAATAAAGCACAGCAAATGTAATAAACATTAAATACATTAAGTGCACTCAACTTTAAATGGCGTTATGTTTGGTAGAAAGTCATGATAATAATAACTAAGAGGTGTATATTAAGCTGGAAAATATTAATAAAATATATTTGCTATAAATTAGCTATGTATTAAAATGTTTTACTTAAATTATATGCATGTAATGCTATTTGTATTTATACAATACTAGTGTTATATATCGCAGAACAGTTATAAAACTATATTGTACTGTTTTTAATAACTAAACATTTTACATTTACTACTGGAATGATGGTTCCTGAAACATTTAAAGCATTTTATAAAACACAAACAAGATAATTTTTAGCTATATCGCCCTGCCGTAATTGTGAGTTTATCATCAGTTCCTAAGAAACACCATCTTTCCGTGAACATTACGCACTCAAATCAAACCGGCATCATCACGAATTCTGACCACACAGGATCAGACAACCTGAACCTGTGAAGAGACACAACAGCAACCAAGTTAAAAGACAGCTTTCTCCACACAGCTCTATTCTTGATCACATCTCTGAACAGGATGAAAGAAAAGCTCATCCGCGTCTCTGGCTGGCCGGGTCACACAGGGAGATGAGAGGAGACACAATAAAGAAGAAGTCAGAGGAGTGGCGACTCTGATATCTGGGCTGAAAGAGAGGGTTTGGCCGTGCTCTTTAAGCTCAGAGTTCTCCGACACACACTGCAGGCTTTTTACATCAAGCCTGAGGAAAACAGGATATTTGAAGGAAACTCTATCGGCCCTTGAGTTTGAAGGTTCAAACTCAAGAGCGCACATGCAATGCATTGTCCAATCATTCGCATCTGAGTCCTTGCAATTATTTCTGGCCTAAAACTACACATGCATACAAACAGGCCAAGTATGTGACAGAGCTAAATCTGCCAACATGGGGGGGGGAGGGGGTCTTTTTCAAAAATGGTTTCATTTATGAAACAAAAAGAACAGGATAAGGCCCAGCTGTGACGTGAGCGCTGAGGTTTCATTACATTAAGCTCCTCCGAAACTTTAGAATACAGCACTTCAGTCTCTCTTCAATATTAGCTCTCTCCTCTAAAGTGATATTGCTCTTCAGTCTGAAAGCCCTGACACTGCACAGTTTGTTTCCTTTCACCAAATTTATTATCGTCCACATTTCACAAAAAGCAGGAAATTTAAGGGAACTTTGAGAACACACTCCTGATATTGGAGTAAGACCATGGTCTGCTGTTCTGCGCTGTAATCACTGAAAGAACTTTAGTTGAAGGATGAATGTCAGAAGGTCATGAAATCTGACAAGAATATATCCAGGTCACATTTCACCTCAAAAAAAAAATTAATGTGAGCTCCGAAAGTTCACATTAAAATTATCCGATTTAAAATGTAATTTACACCAGGAAATAAAATGAAATATAAATGAACATGATAAGCAATATTCAATTTATAATAATAATATGGGAATTAAGATGAAATAATTCAATTATATATATATATGCAATGAAAAAATATTTAGAAAAATGGGATTTTTTTTAAGATCAATAAGAAAATGTGCATTTTTCAAAAAGTTTGTTAATAAAAGCACGCTAATTATACCATAAATTCTCATTACCAAATGCAAAAAATCTTATGTCAATACATTGTAAAAATGTATACATTTATACCTTTACATTTATAAAACCTATACATTTTTGAAGTATTTCTTTGTTAATATTTTATGTAGTGCTTTTAAATTTAAAAAGTACAATATTAGATTATAAATGAATACAGTATAATCTAAGGAGTCACCTCTGAGAATAATGAAAATTACCTATGGGTATCAGATTTGGGAAAACATGCTTAATTGTCATGCAAAACTAATTTTCTTTTCAGTGGCATTTTTCTTTCCACTGCCGATGTTGAGGTGAAACATGTCGTAGAGTCGTTTTCATAAGATTCAACCAGAAGGAGAAAACTGAAGATAACACTTGTGAGACACAATTACTCCAGGGCTATTACACCTGATTACACAAACGCTTGTTTACAACCGGCTCAAATCCTTCTTGCAGTTACTTTTCTGCCTCTGGTGACATCACACCATCATATGTGTCTGATAAGAAAATATGAAGATCCAAATTAAGGTCATGAAACAAGAGCTAAACATCCAATTTACTTTTTAATCAAAAGCAAGAAAATAAATGAGAATTCTGCTCATCTCGGCCTCTGAAGAATTCAATGGATGGGAAATTACTACATGCTGCATATTACCATGTCTTTTGTGTGATTACAGCCTTTTCCAAAAGATCATTAGAGTAATTAGTCTAAATTATAGGCATTTAAGTCAAATTGAGAATGGAGAACCATAAAAACATTAAATGGGCAACTGATCGATGTTCAATCAAGTACAAGGATGTTTTAACAAGTTTCATTCAATTTCTGATTGTGTTTTGAAAATGCTGCTGGGAAGACAGACAAGGAAAGAAATGAGCAAATCGTCTTTTTCAGAGTGAGTGAGTGTGTGTGTGTGTGTGTTTGTGTGTTGACCAAATTTCCCTACAAGGATAGTAAAACCTGAGATCACCAACATTGTGGGAACCAGCCAGCGTTCCCCATGAGGGAAATGGGTTAATAAACAAACATACTAAATTATAATTTTTTGAAAACGTAAAAATGCAAAACGCTTTTATCCAAAGCGACTTACATTGCATTTCAAGGTACACATTTACATTCTTATCAGTTCTTGCTTTTCCTGGGAATCAAACCCATGACCTTGGTGTTGCAAGCAAAAGCCCCAACGCTCTACTGTTTGAGCTACAGGAAATGTTTCCATCCACTAATGGTGTGTTCACACCGAACGCGAATAGAGCGTCAAATACGCGTCTATCGCGTCTAGTTAGAAGCTTGAACATTCGCTCGAGTTCAAATTTTTCAACTTGCGCGGAAGACGTTCGCGGCAAACGCGTCGCCCAATTCGCGTCATTCGAGACGCCCGGCGCGAATGATGCGTCTATTCGCGTCTTTGCATTGACTTTGTATGTAATCTACTCGCGCAAATAATTAAATTCGTGTTCTGTGTGAACACACCATAGGACAAGAGGAGGCCGTCTGACCATCATGTAAAGTGAAAGTGAACTGCACACTGCACAGAGGAATTGTCACTTGCACAATCGAGGCAATGTTGCATTGTTAGTAAAGTTATAATTTGCATTTCTTTTAAGGTCTTGAAAGTGTTTAAACCACTCAGAACTTGCGTGCTCCATGCACACTCAAAGCGCACCCATATAAAGCCGCCTCACAAACAGCTCGTGAGTAACAAATTGTGCTTAAATGGTCAAATACACACAAATGTATGTACAAAATAACTGTTTTGTCAAGTATGCACAGTCAGTTTTGTCGTAAGTGAACGTAAACAGTTGTGTAACTGCATGTGTATCAGTATTTTGGATCTGTGCATTCGGTCTTAAAGTGACAACAGCTTAATAATCCTGCAGCTGTCTCTGATTTTTTCTGTCTTTTGTTGTTTGATTAACATTGACACCCACTGCTCTTGAATGACAAACTTTTGTAACCTGTAAGGATTAATCTGCATTTAATTTATTCAGAACCATCTAGTATTTTTTTACATTTGATTCCTTACTAGATTTCTTTTTGTATTTCTTACCTCAATACTACTGGAAAAAAACACTTAAAGCTCCAGTAGGTAGCTTTTGTAAACAAATATTTGTTAAAACTGTCATTATGTCCTGACAGTAGAAAATGAGACAGATAATCTGTGGAAAAAATCAAGCTCCTCTGGCTCCTCCCTGTGGTCCTATTGCCATTTGCAGAAATACACCGCTCCCGGTCAGAAACAACCAATCAGAGCCAGGAGGAATGTCTTAGCAGTGTCAATCACGCTCGTGTACGCGCTGATCACCCCTCTCTTGCACAGCGCGAGCGCGTACTGTCGTTCGTGAGTCTCCTGTTCGAACTCGTTCATCCAAATGAACGAATCTTTTTTCAAGTCATTTCGTTCATTCAACGAACGAAATGACTCGAAAAAAGATTTGTTCATTTTGATGAACGAGTTCGAACAGGATCACGAACGTGCGTCACAGAACAGAGCAAGGCGAGCATTTGTGCTTATAAAACTTAAAGTTTTGTATTTATTTTTGAAATGACCGATCGTTTCGCTAGATAAGACCCTTATTCATCGTCTGGTATCGTTTAAAGCCCTTTGAAGCTGCACTGAAACTGTCATTTGGTCCTTGAAACGTTTGTGTCCTATTGAAGTCCATTATATGGAGAAAAAGCCTGGAATGTTTTCATCAAAAACCTTAATTTCTTTTCGACCGAAGAAAGAAAGACATGGACATCTTGGATGACATGGGGGTGAGTAAATTATCAGCAAAAGTTTTTTTTAAAGTGAACTAATCCTTTAACGTTATCTTACTAGCTATTTATAACTTATAGAAAGAGTGCAACGTTATAAAGTTACATGTATTGCAAAATACATAATGATTTGAGGACCAAGTTTGTAGTCAAAGTATGGGCAGGCCATAGTCAATGTAAAGCATATTGTTGATGTTTCGTCCCTATTAGTTCCATAACTGTTTATAATCCGCCGTCATCGGTGGTCCTGTTTACTAGTCTGCGCGTTCACGGCAGGCTCCGCTGTGGGGGAGGAGCTGTGGAGGGAGGGCTGTAGCGCAGCAGAGAGCAAGGGGGTTGGACCTGGAAGTTGTGCTTCTTCAAATTTTCAGGCTAAGTCAACATTTTCTCAAAACTCCCTACTGCAACTTTAAAGCACTGTTTATTTGAATTGTATCTTAATTCTAATTTTATTTATTTGTGCTATTGCGTGTACATTTTTGATTTGTTCTTATTTTATTACTGACGGTTTACTTTTTTGTGAATTCAATTCAGCTTTTGAAATCAGGCTTGTGCTTGTAAGCTATTGTGCAACAATTGCCCCCTTGTAAAAACAATAATGCACTGCATGATCAAACCTTTAGGTGAAGTAATTACATATTTTTTGAAAATTGTCACAAAAAAATGCGTTTTGTCTTTACATGCTGAACAGCGCGGCTTTATCGGAGATAGTCACAATTATAAACCATTGAAAAACTCATTTCAAGTTATTTGATTGATGATTACCATGACTGATTGTACAGAAATCACTGAAGAAATGTCTGGATACCGTGTCAAGTAGGGGTGGGGGAAAAAATCGATTCTTAGATGCATCGCGATGCGGACGTGGACGATTCTGAATCGATTCACAAATGTCAAAAATCGATTTTCAAAAAAAAAATTTTTTTTTTTTTAGATATATATTTATAATAACGTAATATTGACGGAACGCAAAAGACGGAACTCTGAAGCGCGGAAGTGCAGTGCCCGGACCGTCTGTGGCGTGTGCACATAACAGAGACGCGAAGGCTGAGCACGAAATCCAAACACCCTCCTCGTTAAAAGCTGACGTGTGGAAATATTTTGGCTTCTATGAAGTTGAAGGGGGAAAGGAGCTGGACAAGAGCCATAGTAGTTGTAAGCTTTGTAGAATAAAACTAAAATATTTCGGAAACACGACAAATATGTGAAGCCATATGACACGTTTCCGTCGAAAAATGCTAACTTACCAAAGCGCGAATCGATCACAGAGAATGTTGATTCATTCTCTATTGTTTCCATAATGGTGTAAATCTCACAATATTATGACATCGTTATTTCATTTAAATTAGGGTAAGTGTATGAGGAGCATATTTTGATATTTTAAATGAACTAGCAATTATCACATTTGATATAACAAGTAAAAATGACATTATTATATGAAATACAATTATAATAAAATTCGAAGTTAAGTGTACAGTATACTGTACTGTTTTCATTTTTAAAACGGTGTGAAAAGTAAAAATTATCATCAAATATTCATCTTTGACCTGTCAAAGTTTCCTACAAGTCTCCACAGCAAGGATGCATAGATTTATGGGCGTGGTAAGCAGAAGGAAAATGAGTCTGCACATACGCATAACCAGTAAGTAGCACATCTCGATGGGTAGCATGAATCGTCAGAACACTGGTCGTTGTTATATTATTCATTTACTACAAGTATGCTGCTAGTTCAGGCACACATTTATTTTCCTGTTGGTTCTTTGCAATGTTAAAATATATTGTACGTTAATTCTTTATGGGTCATTACTTTGTACTTTTAAACCAAAGTATTTATATTCACACACACACACACAAAAAGATTCAGATAATCGATAATCGCTTTAGCATCGAATCGCAGCCCTCTGAATTGTAATCGAATCGAATCGTGAGGTGCCTAGAGATTCCCACCCCTAGTGTCAAGCTTTGTCCCTCAATATTGCTCAGTGGAAAAGATATGTTTTTCCTCTCTGTCAATGTTAACAAGGTGAAGTCTTACAAATGTATCATTTGCATAATTTATACTTCAATCACAAAAGCAAATAGTCAACAGACACATTTCAGGGAAAAAAAACAAAAATAACTTCCTGTGCAGAAATGATTTGCATGGAAGCAGGTGGAAGATAAATGACAGGCAATCACATACAGGAAAAGAGAGTTGGAAATGAAACAGCGGAAAGGTTCAAGCTCATTTTGCAGCGTGGCAGAAAAGCAGAATGACCCCTGGGGCTTGAGCTCTCTCCTCCACCTCACACTCTTCAACACACCGACGTCAAGTCATCATCACTCGCGATCTCTAATCAGACTGAATAATGGGTGAGATGGAGAGACAGAGAGAAGAAGAAAGTGCTGATGATATCACCCTTCGGAGGAACTGCTAATGGTTTAGCTCAATGCTTTTATTTCAGGACCCAGATTGTACTAATGTGTACTGGACCTAGGCCAAATTTTGAATAAATGATTCAATGAATGAATGAATGAATGAATGAATGAATGAATTCAATGAATGAATGAATGAATGAATGAATGAATGAATCAATTAATCAATGAATGAATGAATGAATGAATGAATGAATGATTCAATGAATGAATGAATGAATGATTCAATGAATGAATGAATTAATGAATGAATGAATGGATTCAATGAATGAATGAATGAATTGAATGAATGAATGAGTGAATGCATGAATGAGTGAATGAATGAGTGAATGAATGATTCAATGAATGAATGAATAAATGAATGAATGATTCAATGAATGATCCAATGAATGGTTCAATGAATGAATGAACAAATGCATGCAAGAATAAAATAATTCATCTATCTATCTATCCATCCATCCATCCATCCATCCATCCATCCATCCATCCATCCATCCATCCATCCATCCATCCATCCATCCATCTATCTATCTATCTATCTATCTATCTATCTATCTATCTATCTATCTATCTATCTATCTATCTATCTATCCATCTATCTATCCATCCATCTATCACCACTTACTGCTTACTGCTAAAGTTTGAAAATCATATGTACTTCAAAAGGTACCAAAAATAAAAAATATAAACTATAAGAAACATAAACATAATGCAAAAAGTTTTCTGACAAAAAGCTGTGGTTGTTGGAAGTTCTTTGAAGAACAAAGAAACATTATAAGTGGCAGGTCTCATAGTTCATATGTACATTTATTCTTAGATACAGTATCAGATTTTTTCTGTTGCCATGGTTATCACTGTCAATCATTGCATTTTCTGATTCAGTCCTGCATTTACATACGGTTGTCAATCCAGGAACTTTGCAGTATGTAGCTAGTAGCTTGAGAAATAAAACATTTATTCAAATTGTGAATGGGTTATAAGCAACCTTTATAATCACTGAAGCTGTCAATCACTTCAGTGCGAGTTTACTGAGCTCTGAACTCTCGCAGAAAAACCCGTTATAATCAATTAAGTTGTGTATACTGCACAATGTAACTCTTATTTACGTAGTGTTTGCACAATGAAAGGATTCACAAGCATGTAGAACACAGTAAGTGAGCGCTCTGAATTGGATGCACCACTGACTAACTTAACCCTCTGAGGTCGGCTATCGCGCGGGCGCGATAGTCTCGCTTTTTTTCTTATCAGTGCAAAAGAAACTCAAAATACTCTGTTGATTTTGATCTTACATATTAAGTTTTGTACATCATTAGATCCTGATAAGTGTCTATTTTTTTCTGGATACTCACAATAAAAACAAAGTGTTGTGCTTTTCGCCAAATAAAGAAAAACAAACATGATGCGCGTTCTGCTTTCTCTCTGTCAGTTAAGTCCATTCTGAAACGCGTCCGAAAATGAACTGTAATTTCGCGAATACTTGTCATACAGGCACGAGTGTTTTTCCATAATGAAGCTTGAACTCTCTTCTTTTAAATGAATTAATTTATATAAAAAAACAAATATTCTCAGTTTATGTAATCTGTATGAAAAGAGAGAGATGTCAGTATTTTTCTTTCCAGCTCATTATACCTCATTACGCGTTAATGTGCCACGCCCACGGAGAGCGCGCGGTATTCAAACGCAAATGATCTAAGGCAAGCCATGCAAACATGCCAACGACCACCAGCTGGATTATAAAACACATCGTGTTTAGTAAGTATCTTGTACAGCTGTGTACACAGCGTATCCTTTCGCTGTGAGGAATAATACTATCTAATAACCCTGGAATAGAAGTGCTGGTAGTTTCATTTCGAGGAGCAGCTGATGTAGTAAGTCATTTATTCTTAAGTGCTTTGTTCTAATCGCGATATTGAATAGTGTCTGACTGTAAACCGCAAAAAGACTGTTTAAATATGAATTGCGTGTCTGTGTGTAGGCTAAATGATGAATGAACGGCATGCAGGCGCGCGCGCTTTGTTTACTACAGTTATACAGCGCGTGTCTGTGCCGTTCATTCACTACCGCACTCTCACTATAAGCAACAAGCTGCTAATTCACATATACTAATATATCATACACAATATGTTACAGACTAAATATGAATGTTTAGACAAGATTTTGTGATTAGTTTTGGATAGATTATAAAGTTTTGACTGTAAAAAAAGACTACTGTCACATTAAATAGTTAAGCTTTTGTTCACCAATTTCTGCTCATAGTTAAATATACTATAGTATGATGTTTTGTCAAAAATAAAGTAAGTATATTGAATTATCAACTAAGATGTTATTATAGTGTGTAGGCTAAATGATGAATGAACTCACAGGCGCGCGCGCTTTGTTTACTACAGTTATACAGCGTGTGTCTGTGCCGTTCATTCACTCTCGCACCTACATTAGTAAACGTTATGTTTACATGAACACATCCAATCTATATTGCTATAGCCTAAGATGAGTAAAAATAGACTGAAATATGTTGAAATAAAATGTCTGTATAAGCAACAAGCTGCAAATTCACATGTATATACTAATAGATCATACACAATATGTTACAGAATAAATATGAATGTTTAGACAAGATTTTGTGATTAGTTTTGGATAGATTATAAAGTTTTGACTGTAAAAAAAGACTACTGTCACATTAAATAGTTAAGCTTTTGTTCACCAATTTCTGCTCATGTTAAATATACTATAGTATGATGTTTTGTCAAAAATAAAGTAGGTATATTGAATTATCAACTAAGATGTTATTATAGTGTTTGTTCCAATATTCAAACTAATGAATCCTTACCTTTTTTTAATACGTATGATAAAATGTATACTTTTTACAAAGAAATACACTTGAAATATTGTTAAAATTGTAATTGTTGTTGTAATTGTAACCTATTTGTAATTGGTTACAATTTCTAATTGTAAAATATGTATATATAGATCATTTCTTTTGTCCTTGCATTCTTTGGGATCCTGTGACTCACCTGTGTGAAAGGGCTAATTAATATGCAGCTCATTATGTATGTGGCACATTATCCGGCCTTTGTCTTCTCAGGTGTGAACACGCCTCCATGCATATTGCCTTTCCAAACAAAAGGTGTCTTATAAAATTTAAATCAATGTATTGTTTTGTGTAAATGATTAGGCAGGATGATTTTCAGATCATTTTGAAGCAAAAATTCTAGGCAACAACACTCATTAGTCAAAAGTCTTGTGGACACATATTTAGTATGTGTTTTGTGGCCTTATTTCAGACACTTTAAGTTTTAGTTTTTTCAATAACCATGCATAAGCAATATTCTCTCAAAAATACAAACATGTACATACATGTTGCTCGCATATTACGGTAGCCCTGTTTGTGCTATATAGAGTGAATTTACACCTTTGCCATTAACATGTTTATAAATAACTGAAAAAAGCACAAATGTCAGAGCATGTCAGAACACCTCAAGGACCCCAAAAAACCCATAGACCTCAGAGGGTTAAACACTGATTGGCCGTTTCTATCACATGCTCTGAACTTTCACTGGCTACAATGCTGTAAAAACACAAAGAGCTCACAAAAATATGCATGGAAGCGTTTGAAATCAGCAGCCTATCAGCAGACATAGGCTGCATCCGAAATCACATACTATATAGTAGGCGAAAAACAAAATGTGACAAAAGTAGTATGTGTGAATTCACAGTACTCATAAAAGAGTACGCAAAAAGTCCCCGGATGACCTTCTTCTTGAAGTGTGCTTATGATGGACACTTTACTATCTCATGAGGCCACGGGAGAGGATTTGTGAATTGCAGTGAAGTGACGCAACTGAAGCTGGTAAGTCACATGATAATGACAACATGTACGTCCAGATTACATTCATACTATATAGAATGTATGTTTGTAGCGGTCATGGAGTAATTAATTATTCAAAATAGGTACCTGAGAGAGTATGCGATTTCAGACGCAGTCATAGTCGTGAGACGAAAAAGAGAGTGAAATTGGCATACTTTTAACATTATCACAAAATACACGGTGTTCCCTAATTTTATATCATCAGTAAAGGTATATAGTAACAACATCGCTAGTATTTGATGTCCAGCCAAGCTCTAACTGGACCCAACACAATATAAAAATGAAACATTGCAGTCAGCTGTGAATAGCACTGGCAGCACACTGTATTTATTCAGTCTATTTGTTTAGTAATAACTTAAGTGAGGCCCATTTGAAGTCCTGGCCCTCTCCTTCACAAACAGTAACACCTCAACACCAAGGACGTCAGCATGGCTGTTCGGATGGACCACACTTCACGTCAGTGATGACTAGGGCTGCAACAACTAATCGATATAATCGATAATAATCGATTATGAAAATCGTTGTCAACGAATGTCATTATCGATTAGTTGCTCTGCTTACGTCACGGGGAGCATTTACTGGTGATTGGTTGAAACAGGCCTATCATGATGCGGCACACACGCACACACACGCAAGGTCTCTCTCCCTGTGCCGCTCTGTCGTGCGCGCGCTACACAGTTTGGACTTTGGAGCACTCTCTTCTGTCTCGCATGCGCTCTCTTGCTTGCACGCTCTAGATTCCAGGAGTTTGAACTAATTTGCGGGCATCAGGGAGCCGCTATCAATATGCGGGAGACTCCCGGAACTTCCGGGAGACTTGGGATGTCTGTATTTAGTCTCGGGGATCAGGTTGTGCAATCATTTCGCTCGCAACATAAGTGATGGATTAAAATAGCGCTACGCAGAAATAGGCTAAATTAAAACGGTGTTTAGAAAGTGAAGCACTAAATATAAAGGCAGTTATTAACAGCAGCAGTAAAAGATTGTTTTTTAGTCACTGTAGTCAGTGGTTTTCAGCGAATGCTTGTGCACTAATGCATCATTTTCTTGTCCTTTTAATCAAGCCTGTTTGCTGCGTCTCCATTCCGTTCTCTTTTTATAGCATTTGTCTTCTATTAAGTTTTAATTGTTTTACAAACGCGATCTACTGCGGCTCTACTACGTTCACACGCTTTTTTTCAGTCTTTCTATATTTATTTTAGCAATTTATCCTTATAATTAATTGAATCTTAAATAAAAATTAAATGAATTATGTACTTTACATGTTTTTGGTTTCTATTTTCACATCTGAACATGTCTGTGTAAATTAGTTTTTAACAAAAATTATGTTAAAACAATGTTGTATATAATTTAGATTTTTTACATTAATCATGGTTGTCAACTTGCCATCAGCAATTATCATTAAAAACAATGCAAATATTGATATTAGTAAAACTCAATGTGTGGCTTTTGCACTTTTTAAAGTACACTTTTACACATAAATACCCTGATTTACGGTTTTATTTAGTTATAATAAACAAAAAAATCAAATTGAATTTTTATCCGATTAATCGATTAATCGAAAAAATAATCGTCCGATTAATCGATTATCAAAATAATCGTTAGTTGCAGCCCTAGTTTCTAGAACTGTCAGAGATAAAAATAATAAAAAAGCAAGATCAAGGTGAACAGCAGTGTAAGGTGAAGGTCTCTTAACATTTGTGGAGAGGGTTATATGAGTGTGACATTCGCATTAGAGTGTACGAGCTCTAGTTAAAGACAACCATTTGATATGATCATATACACTTCTCACATATGATCTTATGAAGCATCATTACAACCAATCAGCCATTGCAGTTGTGAAAAAATTAGTGCAAAAAACAATAATAATATTAACAGAATTTACACTTCAACAAAAAAAATTGTTTTTATTTTGAATTATTTTTATGTATTTTTTTGTTATTTTATTTTCATAATCCTTTTTATTTATTATAATTTAATGTATTAATTTAATGCCATATATATATATATATATATATATATATATATATATATATATATATATATATATATATATATATATATATATATATATATATATATATATATATATATATATATATATATATATACACACACACACACAATTACAAAATTATATAATTATAGTGTCATTTTAGTTTAAACTATTTTAGTTTATTTAATAGTTTGGGAATAAGGTACACAGAGTGAATGTGAAGAAATTTCCAGCCTTGGCTCTCATCCAAGAACACTGATGATGTGTGAAAAATGGATAAGCATTTTACATGAAATACTGCTGAAATGAGTTATTGAATTATTTTAAGTACTGGAGTGAATCTCAAGGAAGGAGAGAAACAGAGATACAGAAAAGCTCTCGGTTTGGCAAGAGAGCAGTCATGTTAAATACTAATACTTCCATTGAAATGTGGAGGACAAACATGTTAAATACAGATTTACAAAAAAATCTAATATGAAATGCTAGCTAAACAAAACTGTCTTCTGAATCAATCCATGAGTGGACTAAGAGACATGATAGGATGAAGCCCTGGTTAATAAAAACCCTGATGTCATTAAATTCAAACATTTTTAAATTAATATTTTTTTAATAGGAAAACATTATGAGATTTTCTCAAATCTAAAATCCGAGGCAAAGTCAATGCGGATTATGTAGGCAGATAAATAGGTTCTGGAACAGAGTTGATGGTTTTATTATTCAAGATTAGCATCTTGTGAAACCCTTGACTTCAATTTCTTTATTGCAATGATTTTGTGTTGCCAATAAAGAGCGAAGCTCAGAACCTTCTGAAGAGAGTTTTAATTTACACTCCGCAACAGATTCAAACCCCAGAAGAATATGAGCTTGATCTGTGGAAATTAGTTCTGATGAAAACAACCACAACGGTACATTCTCCGTCGACTAAAAAAACAAAACAAAAACAAAAAACCACCAAAAAAAGAGCCCAAAAACGGCCCCTTTTCACCCATCAAGATAAATTACTAATTTAATTCATGGTATGTAGACTTCATAAAAGCTGCTCGAGTGTATAATACACGTGCTGCAATTACTGCACTGTAAAATCAACCAGACACATCATAATTCCCAAAAATATTCCAACTGTGATTGGTGTTAATATTCAACATGACTCTGATTGGTAATAGATTAAGTTCAAGCTCAACATTGAAAACCGACAGTATGCAGTTGCAAACCAGACAGATCTAATTAGACTAGAGATAAAAAAAAAGCAGCTCACTTTCTGTATCCATAGTGGAATTCAATGACAAATATGGTGAGAAAATCATAATATAGAGTTCTCATATAAAGATGAGAAGGTTTTGTTCATAATGCAAGCATTCAGGTTTCAAGTTTGTCCCAAATCTGCCTATAGCTGTGTGTGTAAATAGTATTTTATAGACAACGAGCGAGTCGGGACGATACCAGATATCAGTTATGGAGTCAAAGTAATCCGATTTCCAACAAGGAGCAACTAACAAAAATTTTGTAGGCATTTTGATGATAGGCAAAATGATTTCGTGATAGGCATTTGATGATAGGCATTTTGTAGCATTATATAAGAGAGCCTCTCTGACTGTTAAAGAAAATGAAGATTGTGTCATTATTCACTCAACAACATACAGATTTGGAAAAACACAAAGGAAATTATCCATGGAAAATTAAAGTAAAAATTGGGAAGAATTTTCAATGTCAATCCATTTGACTTGTGAACTATATTTCATCTCTCACACCAATCTGCACATTAAACTGACGTCACATTTAGATATGAAAGCCAAAAACCCAGAAGTCCATGCGTCTTATGCACAATATCTTCTGATTTTTTTTTTGCATATTTTTTTTGGAATTTGTAGCATGAGTGATGTCACTATGAACTGCTGTTGGATGCATGAAAAAAAGCTGCATGAAATTTCACATTTTGCGTTCCACTGGAAAAATAACAGCGAACAGGTCTGGATCTTCATGAGGGCGAGTAAATAATGACAGAATATTTATTATTTTAACAATCACAGAGGCTCTGTTTTATAAAGCCACCAATTGGAAAATTCATTTGTTTATTGCAACAATAAAGCTCAGAAAATAAAGCACACTCCCATGACGGCGCTGCTAGTTATTTGCACATTTTAGACAGTAATTTGGGCTTTGACTGGAGCAAGACAATACCTCACCAAAGCATGATTAAAGGCATAATCGCCTCAATAATCTTTATCATTTAGTCTACTAGTCCTGTGGTCCTCCTCTAACAGCAAATAAAAAAAATCATGCATTTCTAGGACAGAATACACAACAAAATTACACAAGGTCAAAGAAAATACAACCCAGATGACATTAAAAACGAGGATAAACATAATTTGTGCTGTGTTTTACTGAGTAAAGAAAAAAAGAAAATATAATTTATGGTGAGTGTAAGGCCTAATCCTAACTCCAATTAAACACGCAATAAATGTCCAGGCCCTAAATATCTCTACCAAATGTAAGTATTACATTTCATAAGTGCCAAGCAGTGAATCCTACAAAATCCCTGAATTTATTTTTTCATCTGGTTTAAAGCTCCCCTGATAGTACTAGAAATACTGTGAAGCTCAATGTTCAACACCCTCACACCTGCTTTGGGCAGATGCTCAAAGTAAATCAAGTTTAACCTCAGACCAAATCATCTCATTCTGTTCACACAGAGTTCAGTTATTCACAGGAGTGGAGCATTCACACTTGAAAGATTCAGACAGACAACAGAGTTTACATGAACTGAACACCTAGTTTTCATCGCAGTGACGTCACTGTCTTTACTGACAGCTACAGATGCACATTTGCTGCTGTTCATACAGATGTTAAGTACTAACATTTATTTTGTACCATTATAATACCCTGACAACCACCAGTGCTAAAGCGAAAGTCACATGATGAATCTAAGTAGTTGTTTTTCCACAAGCTGAAGTTCATTTTGAAGAGCAGAACAACGCAAACTGTAATCCACCTATAGCAATGCTTGTATCTATCTTACAAAACAATGATGTATTCAAGTAAAGTATGCACCACTGCAGTTTAAATGCTAAGAAACAAATTGCCTTGTTAAAGTAATCATAAATCATCAACACCATCAAACACGCTGGCACTGCCCTTGGCCAACACTCATTCATCTCTAAAGAGCAGAGAGCGCTGCGTGCTTGTTACAGCGTGAAGGATTCATCACATTATACTGCCACTTTAACGCAAATGACTGCAAGCGTTAAGATGCATTGCACAGTTAAAAAATACAGCCCTTTAAAATCAAATTACGAATAGCATCAGCTTGTCTATTGCTTGATGTAAAACCAACAGTTAAAAGAGACATCTCACTGTAGGACATTCTGATGAGAGTGATACGCATAACACAACACGAGAGAAAATTCCCAGGGCATCTATCACCAATTCTTGTCTGAAATGATTTATTCAGAATGATGTGATCTGATTGGATGGCTATATTGTGCTAAATATAAAGCAGCTCTGTTGTCACCTGTGGCCTCGGTCTCGTGCATCTGGGAAAACAGGAGACGATCAACGGCTTGAATCTTGAATCAACCGCATTAAACAATGTTAAAAAAATACATTTAATTGATCCAATCATAAATATACTGCAACCTGTGCACATTTAAGAGCAGATTTTCCTGGAAAAAAAGAAATAGCACTCATATTCAAACAATGACAAGACACACAATGTGCATTCTGGTGCAGGAAGACACAGCGTGCATGTCAATGAGGCCGCTAATGAAAATCAGCCATCAACCTGCAATACATGCACATTACATTATAGATGTTATTCAGCACTCCGCACGGCTGTTTCTATTCATCGATTTTCCATTCTGAACAAGGAATACGGATGTCAGAGGAATTAGAACTCATATTTGTACGATTACAAACCTGAAACGGTCATGTAACCACCACTGTTTCTCAACAACTTCCTCTTTCATCCAAATTTACTTTTAAAATTTCACTTCAAAAACAATTAATTCAAATGCACAACATGCTTAATCTTTCCTTTCACCCAGCAGCAGAAAACGTGCTCTGTGTTTGAGCAGTGAATGCTGGGTAATTACTTCACTCCATAAAAGAGCCTTTAAATCATTAAATGTAATCCATTAAAAATCTTGTTTAATGATCGGGATAGTTTAGTCCCATTAATTATGCTAATTGTTAAACAAGACAGGGTAAACAATTCTCTCTTTTTCTTTTCAAATATATTTTGACTTGTACTGTCCCGTAATGTCTTTCATGCAAACATAGGCTTATTTGCGCAGGTAATTGTGTTTAAACATTCACACGGCTTTAATGAGAGTAACCTTGTCCATAAAGTAATTCTGTCGCATTTAATGCATAAATAGCAGTATTACATCGCTTTATTCTCATTCAATACATTATGGGAAAAGGGAGGAAAAATAAATATTTTAGCATATAGCTTAAATGGGCAACATAGCCAAAAATGGGCAATATAGCTTGTTTTTTGATGATATTATAAATCTTAATATTTTGTGAATTTGCTCTGAAACGCCTCAAGCTTTTTTCTCAAATCAGAAGAACTGTAAATTAATATTACGGTTCAAAACAAGCCTAAATTATTTTAAGTAGATAAATATATTTTACATTAAACATCCAAAAAAAAAAAACTTCCGTAAAAATAAAATTCACTAATCAAGCTCAAGAATCATTTTGTAAGAATAATCAGTTATTATAATCCAATAATATATAACTATTTTTACTAAAACATTTTCATATGAAAAATAAAATTCTGTGAACATTGAGCGATGAATTAGTTTGAACAGATTTATGCAAATGAATCAAATTTTCAAAATGTTTTTGCAACTGAAGTTTAAATCAGAGACACTATTAAAATGACAGTCGGAACACTCTAATATTAACAAACCAAAATAAAAAAGGACAATCAGCTGAATCATATATTCTGAATATTCAATATATCACTGAGCCCTAAAAAAACAAATACTTGCCCATTAAATCAGGGTTTAATGAGGGTTAATGCGGGTAAAATTCAACTGTGGCGGGTAACGCTGTCAAATCACGAGCCAATTTGGCGTGTTACTAGTTTACTCACTTTGCTGGGGAAGTTCGTGTAAGCCAAATCTGCGCAGATTTAGCGCAAAAAGGCTACTCAACTACGCAACAAATAATGGCGCGCTTGTTCATTTGCATTGAAGCAATAGGGATTGCGAAGGTTAAAAAGCATTTGGTTAACAGAAAAGACAATGTTATTTTCCAACATCCTCATTTTTTTTTTATGTTCTTTGTACTGTATTGATCGGTCCACCTAAAATACATTTTTGGTGAAAAGGATGAGGATGAAAAATAAAGGGAGGAGATGGCTGGATGACAGGATTTTGTTTGAATAAGAAATTAATGTATAAAATCAAAATTTTATATATAGGCCTATATACAGTACAAATATAAGAAAGAAAAAAAAGTACTACGTCACAGCATTATATATATATGTGGGGATTTATTTAAGACTGCAAGGGAAGCTCAGCTTCCCCTATAATGTCAAAAAATTAATGGTCAATTATGTACTATTGTGTTAACATTTTATTGACTAAACAAGCGTTAGAACACGTTCATCTCGAAGATGAGTTGGTTCAGAATCAGCTGCAATAACAGATCGGATGACTCGATTTCCTTCTCTATCATTCCCGGAGCGTCACAGTGCATTTCCCTGTTGAAGCCGAGCATCCATTGACTTCAATGGGGCTTTAAACCATTTTTTCAGTGCTTCAAAACTAGACGGTCATTGGATAATTCTGCGATTATGCCTCCCCCACGGACGCTCAGCGTCTCTGGGGTGAATGGAGGAGTGGGCGGGGGCTGGACTCCAGGCTTCTGTGTGAGGATTTATATATATATATAAATATAAAATATATATATATATATATATATATATAAAGCTGTGAGGAATTAATCTGGTTTATTTTTTAATCTTTTCTCTCTCTCTTTTTTTTTCGTCTTCTGGCAAGAAGTTCTGAATGGCGGGTAAAAAAGTAAATTTCAAACCCTGCATTAAATGTTTCTACTTATATTAAATCTACTTTCACTACTGACTAAATTCAATCAATCAAGTGTAATAAAACCTTTCTGTAGTCAAACAGAGACATTCAGACCACCTTCTCTGTGTGTTAACAATCACTGCCTCTATTAAAAAAAAAATCATATTTTGATCATTTTCCACTTCCCATGTAAACAAAGAGACTGCTAATTGATGAAAGTAGTGGTTCTGGATCCCCCTGAGTGACGAAGGTCATCCCTACTCTCTCTCTCTCCCGCCGACGGGGGGAGAAACAGCGCCGTTACTCCCTCGCTGCCATTTTTCTTCCCTGACAAAGACGCCATCTGCCACCGAGCCATTTGCAGCCTGTGAGTCAGAATATCAATGATTTCCAAGCATTCTGCAAGTCTACCTTCACCTTGGCGTCACCTCTACGAGTGTTGGGAAGAGCTGACGGCAGGGATATTCTCCTCCTCAGCACTGCAGGCCAACACTCATCCAACTAAGTGCCGTTTATGCAGCTGTGAAGAGGAGAGAGGAAGATACTGGAGCCATTTTAGACACGCATCCCTAAAGCAAGAGAATTTTCCGGCAGATTCCGGAGTCAATTTTACAGAGGAAAGAAAACAAGAGGTTGAAGCTATTTCAATGTGTTTTACTCATTGCGGCTTAAATCAGTTTTTGCAGCAGCTCATATCAGATCATGATCTTTTCAGATAAGAGTTCATTGCACTGAATTAATTTAATGGGGTTCTATATAGAATCCTCGGTTCTTGATCCCAATTTTAAAAGTTCTAAATAAGAAGGCATGTCTTAAAATTATTGCATAATACTTTCATGTTTAATGGGGTATTTCAATATTTTTCCAAGTAATAAAGTATGTTTACGAGCTGTTTGTTGAATTAATTTAAAATTAAAACTAAACACATAAAATTATTCCATGATGGGAACCCTTTAAGGTTCCAGAGCTTTTTCTTCTAAGAGTATAACAATATAGTGTACTATATAAAAAAAAATACATATATATATATATGAAAAAAATATATATTTTTCGTCTTTTGGTGAAATTCTATTTATTAATTTGCTCTAAAATGGCTCAAGTTTTAGTCCTAATTAGAAGAACTATCATTTATATAGGCTAAGTCAAAATTATTACATTTCACTCTTTCATCTGTTCCTGAAATAACAAACTGCGTGGAAAACATTCCTTGATTATTTTAACTACATTTTTAACAATTTACTTTTTACGTTAAACTGGAAAAAGGGAAACAAAACACCTTCAATTCAATATGTTCAAAAATCATTTTCAGGTGTGTATACAGGTAGTAGTATAGTATAATACATATATTTCTACAACATTTTAATATCAAGAGAATCTGAGACTTCTGTGAACATTGAGTGAAGACATAAATCATTGAATCAGAGTTTGATTTACTGAAACTAAGTTTGAACAGATTTGTAAAATCAAAATTTCCAATTCTAACACTGTTTCTAATACTGAAGTTTAAAATCATAGAAACGATTAAAATGCTTGTCTGAATTGCAGCTGTCTGAAAATTTTCCATGATCTTTTTTTTTTTTTATGTTTCCAAACTCAAAACTTCTTCCCCATTACAAAAAAAAAAAAAACAGCAAGATGGAAGAGGACGAATGGACCAGAGGAGGCCGTGACCCTGCGTGTGAACCCTTCACTCCACAGGGCTTCAGATGGACAGGTTTAGACGACAGATCTGTGTGTTTGCCATGTTACTGAAGGAGCCCGACCTCACCTGACCCACTGTAGGTTTATCCCAGCTGAGCCCCACAACTACCACATGCTCAGCTCCAATAAATTGCCACTTCACCACCTTTATTTCAGCACCACAAAAACACACTGATTAGTGCCGGGATTGATTTCTCCAAAGATGGACCTCATAACGTTATGCTGTGACCTCAGACCACAGAGTCATCTCAGAGAAAAACATCACAAAACACATCTGTGTGTTCACCCTCCAGCCTGAACACATCCAGTGCAAACAAAGACGGATGTAGCTCAATGTAGCATGTACAATGGTACTGCTTAGAAAGTATATTTAGTCATATTCCTGTATAGTTACTGTTTTGGTGGCATTGTGCATGTGGGTTGTCTTCATGAAAATGAAAATAAAAAAAATAAAAATAATAAAAAGACGGATACAATCCTGCTGAAAACCAAGCAGTCCCTTTCATTAATAGGGTTGCTATTGTTATCTAAAACTAAAACTATTAAATACTTTTATTTTATGTCATTGAAATAAAGCTGAAATAAATATAAATATTAGATGAAAAACTTGCCTTGGCAACTAATTCTGAAAGAAGTTCAAAATGACTAAAAACTAAAATCGATATAAAAATAAAGCTAAATAGAAATATTTTTTAGAAATTCTAAAATTAAGATTAAGATTTTAAAAAGAGCGGTTCATTCATAAATCTGTAAGATCTTCCCATCATGCTGAAAAGGGGCGGGGCTACATAAGGTCTATATAGAACGCACTTTTTTAACACTCGTAAAGCAAGTTTCAAGTAGTGCCTACTATACAGTATCCGTTTTCGGATGCAGTGTTAGTATTTGTTTACCGGCATGACTTGTGACTACTTACTGAAATCATGCAAATGTGTTAATTTATAGAAATATTAACTTCAAATCTCAGGGTTTCTTCAAATAAATATTTTTCTTTTTCCTAAGTTAGTGCTTTCTGTTAAGTCACTGCCTTCAATTTCAGACAGCCAATGCGAGGCAGTGACCTACTAAGCTTAAGCAGTGTGTGTGTGTGTGTGTGTGTGGCCACCCGCTGGCTTTGACCTTAGAGATGCGTTCTCTGTGTGCGCTGGCGATGTGATGAGTGTGTCATTACAGCTCAACATATTCCTGACCTAATGAGCCGTCTCCTCTGATCGCATCAGAGCAATCTGTCACTCGCAAAGACGCCGCTAAAGGACACGAGAAATCCATACAACACACATACACAGTCATGAACATGACATTTCTTCAGCTTCACAACAGGGTTTATTTTGCCATAATGACCACAATCACACTTTTCTTTTTCTCCATGATGTTCTCCTCTTTAAATCTCATATTGACACTCCAAGTCACCGTTTACATCCATGCAATTTACCGAGAAACACCCAAACACAACCCCTCCAAAGCAACCACAAAACGATTGGAAAAACAAATCTAACGGTTTTTTTTTGTGGGGGGGGGGGGGGGGGGGGGGTTAATACAAGAAGTGCTTTAAAATGCATCCAAGTATTTAAAAGCGCAACTTAATATAAAGGCTACGCACACCAACATTTATGAAAAACCTTTAGCAGCTCTCCAACAATAAAAATAAGGACTTGAGCTTTCACATTTACAATTAAGCTCCATGTTTATTATTAACTGAAAACATTTTTTGCATTAGGTGTCATCACATTAAGAACGAGAACTACAACGATAACAATAACCAAAAAGTTTTAAATACACTTACTCTAATAGGGCCCTATGGTTTTCGCAATGTGAAAAACGCAGAAGGAGTTGTGGAATCCATTTAAATGGATTTTAATGTGTAATGTAGAATGTCACAGAATTTGGCATATATTTGATGAATAAGGGAAATACTTTCACACTTGGTTTGATTGTCTGGTCCAAACCAGAGTTTGAGTTGGATTGATCTCTCCTCCCCCGCTGGACTGTTTTATTAAATCATACATCATCAATAGCGCTTAACTTTTACAATTTAGTGCAACTGCGTTCATATCAGCAGAGAATCACACCAGAGTTCACATGGACGGTGCGCACTCGAGTTTGGAAAAGAATGTTCACATCATCCAATCGAACCCGGGTGTGCACCAATAAAGTGCTAGTGTAAAAACATCTACCCCAAATCAAAAGTAGGGGTGGGGGAAAAAATCGATTCTTAGATGCATCGCGATGCGGACGTGGACGATTCTGAATCGATTCACAAATGTCAAAAATTTTCAAAAAAAAAAAAATTTTTTTAGATATATATTTATAATAACGTAATATTGACGGAACGCAAAAGACGGAACTCTGAAGCGCGGAAGTGCAGTGCCCGGACCGTCTGTGGCGTGTGCACATAACAGAGACGCGAAGGCTGAGCGCGAAATCCAAACACCCTCCTCGTTAAAAGCTGACGTGTGGAAATATTTTGGCTTCTATGAAGTTGAAGGGGGAAAGGAGGTGGACAAGAGCCATACTAGTTGTAAGCTTTGTAGAATAAAACTAAAATATTTCGGAAACACGACAAATATGTGAAGCCATATGACACGTTTCCACCCAGAGGAGGAAAAACACTCGGTTTTGTGCTGCCTTGTCGAAAAATGCTACCCAAGCGCGAATCGATCACAGAGAATGTTGATTCATTCTCTATTGTTTCCATAATGGTGTAAATCTCACAATATTATGACATAGTTATTTCATTTAAATTAGGGTAAGTGTATGAGGAGCATATTTTGATATTTTAAATGAACTAGCAATTATCACATTTGATATAACAAGTAAAAATGACATTATTATATGAAATACAATTATAATAAAATTCTTTTTTTCTTTTTATAATAAAAAGTTAAGTGTACAGTATACTGTACTGTTTTCATTTTTAAAACGGTGTGAAAAGTAAAAATTATCATCAAATATTCATCTTTGACCTGTCAAAGTTTCCTACAAGTCTCCACAGCAAGGATGCATAGATTTATGGGCGTGGTAAGCAGAAGGAAAATGAGTCTGCACATACGCATAACCAGTAAGTAGCACATCTCGATGGGTAGCATGAATCGTCAGAACACTGGTCGTTGTTATATTATTAATTTACTACAAGTATGCTGCTGGTTCAGGCACACATTTATTTTCCTGTTGGTTCTTTGCAATGTTAAAATATATTGTACGTTAATTCTTTATGGGTCATTACTTTGTACTTTTAAAGCAAAGTATTTATATTCACACACACACACACAAAAAGATTCAGATAATCGATAATCGCTTTAGCATCGAATCGCAGCCCTCTGAATCGTAATCGAATCGAATCGTGAGGTGCCTAGAGATTCCCACCCCTAATCAAAAGTAGGGATGCATTGCACACTTGATCAAATGGCGATATGGGCTAGTGGTCTATTAATATTAAAGCGCAAATAGACTGCAATTTAAATATGCAACACTTTGTTTGCCAAAAAATAAAATCATTTTAAAGTGATTACATTTGTATTAAAACATAAAACACAGAAACTACAAAAATTAAAAAAGACGACACAGAATTTCTGAAAAAATAAAAAATATTGTAGGGTCCTATTGTTAATTTAACTATTTCCCTGTCATTGACTGAATTTTCCATCATGCATGAGTCAATGCTTTCCAAACACTGACAGATTTGTATGTGTTTTCACTGTTATATGGTAGGGGGCGCTATTGCACATCTTCTGAAAGAGTTGAGAATCTCCGGATCAAAACACAGGTGAAAAAGTAGCAGAAACAAGCGATATCATATGTAAGCAGATGCAGATGTAAAATAACGTGATCATCAACATTAAACAGCATATAAATCAAAACTGCCTAATGTTACAGAATGAAATGTCGACTGACAGGATTGTGAAGCTTTAAGGATGTTGATGGACTCGATCTACTCCATCTGTGTTTTGATCATCGTTCTGAATCCGATCCAGACGTAGTCTTTGACAAAAAAAAAAAATTCTCTCAGCTTTTTGTTCAAAATGTTGCTTTTTTTTTTTTACTTACCCACATTCAAGTGTTGATAAAAAAAGAATGCATGAAGCAAGAATAAAATGTTTTGTTGTTGTGGTTTAAAAGCAGAGGGTTCTTTCTTTTGATATATTTGCATGTTCAGAACAAAATATTCTGGGGGCCAAGACATTTTTGTGAAAATTATCAAAAATGCGGTGGCTGGCAACTTTTTTTTTTTACAAACATTCTGGTGGGGAAGTGTTAAAATTAAATTATTAAATTGTATGAATTAAATTCATTAGACATGTTTTTTTATCATTACACTTTCAAACGGAATCCAGAAAAATTAAAACAAAACATGGAAAAAAACAAACCTGAATTTGGAAAAAATACAATGGATTTCATAGAGCCCAATACTCTTTGAGAATAGTGGAGCTTACACCACAACTGTAACGACACAGAGGAACAGGACCGTTGCAATCACTTTCAGATTGATTTTTTCCAGTTGATGAGCGATAAAAACATTGACAGCCAATCAGAATCTACCTGACTTATAAACAAACATAACATGATGGTCCATTCGTGTGTTAATATAGTTATGACTTTAGTTATACTTATAGTATCATTCTTGGTGGGAACAAGCGTGTGTGAACTTTCACTCACCGTTAATGATGGCCTCTATTTCAACTCAGTGACATCACTGTGACATCATCACTCCAGAATCTGGAATAAAACAAAAAAAGGAACAATTACTGCGCCTGCTAAAAATAATTACTCCTCAATAAAAGGTGAAGCGTGTAATCGTTCAAATACAAGGAATCCATTGGTAGGTTAAAGTGTAAATACTGTGACGCTATCAAAACATTGCTCTGCTTTTTTGAGCATCAACCTTATAAATGCATCTCGTTTTATTTTTATTTATGATATTTAGATATTTTTACTGACAAATATAATATTTTTTTGCAGTGCATTTATGGCGCTCATTCCTTACAAACCAGCATGAATGAATAAAACCGCCGCTTGTATAACTTCCTCATCCTCTGAACAGTCTGCCAGTTTATCGTCTTATTAAATATTACCATATGGGTGCGTTTCATGGAAGTATTAAAGGAAATTAAGCCACGTCTATTTTAATATCTGCAATTAATCTTTCTCACTCAAACACAGGCACACTTCATTCTCATCTCAAACCTTCAAAGAGTAAATCACAAGTTACTGAAATAAACCATCGTCAGTGAATTCTTTAAAAGGAGTCGTGTAACCCAAAAATCCCACTTGAGAAATTTAAAAACGTGGCATAAGACGATACCAATCCTGTTAATAACAGCCAATAGGGTTTCAAAAACGTGCTGAAAAGAAAAGGTGCAAATTAACTGCAAAAGACTTGCAAACTTGATGAATTAACCACAAATGCACCAAAGACTCTTGAGATTCTAGTGTCACCAACAATCAGAAGAACCACAACATACCGGCAGGCTTCAGAAGCATTCAGGACGATCATGATCTTTACGCAGGACGATAAACCACGTTTACAAGCAGCTACTCAGAAAACCCCTTCATCTGACTTAAACCTGCCTGAAAACATGTGGGCTGTTCTCAGATATATCATTCACAGTGAGAGGAAACAATGTTCATCACAAAACACACAAACGGTCTAATAATTATGCACACACTATATTCTGAAATTGATATGGCCATGCATTTGCAATGCATCAATTATGTTTCGGTCATTAAATATAACCTTGTTTAATATAACAGCAGTGAATTTACTTTCATTTAGCTGCAGGCATTGACACGGTCTCACATTACTGATCATATGGAACAAGCTGATTTAAGACACTCACAGAGACAGAGAGACACACAGACAGAGATAATGAAACTGGAGAGAGACAGACTGACAGAGACGAGCTTTTCACAAAAGTCACGTCATTCTGTATGGCCTCTCTCAAGTCTCAACACTGACATTTATGGAAATTACCACCAGATGAACAAAACAGCTGAAGGGAAAAAATGATTCTGCCTGGGAAACTCACTTTGAGCAATATTAATCATTGTGAAGGATAAAATCCTGATAGATATGGTATCCGTTTAGCACGTTCATATTAGGGTGAGAGAGATTTGGGATCTGATGTTTAAATGAACAATGTCGAACAAAATAAAGCTGGCATATACAAATTGCTTAAAAATGTTCATTAAACTGAAAATAAAAATGACTAAAAACATTTTATATATATATATATATATATATATATATATATATATATATATATATATATAAAATGTTTTTAGTCATTTTTAGTTACACAGTGTGTGTATATATATATATATATATATATATATATATATACACACACACTGTTTAAAGTTTGGGGTCGGCAAGATTATTTATGTTTTTGAACTAAATCTATATAGCTAGTTAAAAAGCTGAAAAATAAAGATATTTTTCTCCTTTTCAGATATTTTTCAGCTTTTTAAACATTGAGAGACATTTTTTTAGTTCATCCCCCAGCCCTGGCACACATATATCTTTGTCAGTCATACCTGACTGAAACAACACAACAAACAGGCCTGCAGAAACCAGACTATAAATGCCTTTCATTATATGATTCTGCGAAACACAACCTGCGAGTCAGAGCCAGGTGATAATATATTTTCCCACAAGACAAAGCATGCATATTTCAGATGCAAGCTCATCTACTGTTAAGCATTACGACAGGTCTTTCCTGCCTTTACGAACTGCCGGAATGTGTGACAGAATGACTTGATTTCTTTTATGAACTCCATGTTGTATCCAGTGCTGGAGGTCACTGCAAAAAAACCCAAAAAGATCTTTAACTCTTTGAAGCGCAGCGCAAAAGAGATGGCTAAAGTTACAGATCGGTCTCTCTGCCATTGTTTAAAGAGAGACAGACACATTGTCTTCTCATGAGACAGGACTCATGATAATGATAGTAAGGAACAAATATGTCGAGAAAACAGAGACTATCCTGTTCATCCGCACCCCACCCTATAACTTTAACTCCAACAGACACGACGGATTATGAGGACACAGTATTTCCTGGTGAGACGGAACATGCCAGCTAACAATCACTCAAAGACATTTTCATTTCAAGACCTGACGTTTGAAAAGTTCTCCACCTTTCCATCTCAACTGATCTGAAATTCAAGAATGGTTAATCCAGCGGGGGTGTTTTCACAAAGGAAAGAGGCAGTATCACCTAAAAAAAAACAAATATGTCAACCACTCATTTTTATAGTGACAGTGACACTACCAGATTAAGTGTCTCTTTTGTCTCTCAATAAGCTTGCTGTGCTTCACATTTAGCTTTTAAATCGTGATTTGAATGTGACGGGTATCGGCAAATTACAGGTAAATAAAAGGCAAAGTAGTGATCCACCGAAATTTTGCCAGATGAAAATGAATTTTCAGTTCCAGCCGAATAAATTCTCTTGTGTCCTAACCAATTCAACCACTTGTTTATCAGTCACATTTGCACCAAATCAAAGCAAAAAAGGGGACATTGCACCCTCATTTTTCCCCCGTATGACACTGGGCTGATCATTTTCAGAGGATATCCGGCCTTCACACATTCCCCAGTCATGTACACTGTAATCTGCTGACCGAATCTGACATTTCTGCCAGATGAACTGAAGATGATCATGAGTGGTGCAGTTAATCCTGTACTTTCATCTGGATTAACACTAATAATCAGTTCACTGATTCTTGAAAGAAAACAGGTTACAGAAGTGCAAAAATACAGTATATTATACATCGTTTTGGATTAATCTGTTGAGCATGTTCAGGTTTTCACCTCCTGCTTCTTCCATTTTCTAACAAGAAACATTTTTTCCTTGCCTGTCAAACACCATCAGATAACAAAATAATATGTACTGTCATATCATTTGTACCATTCACTTCAATGAAGAAAACAGGATCATTTTTAAACTGATTTTCAGCACTATCTATATTTAAGGGGCCCCACACTGTTTTGACGAACAATATTTTGCATAATATTGCACATGCAAAAAAATGCAAATTAAACATGTATTTGTTTAATGAGACCATCACTATTTGTAATGTCCATTGGTTTGAGCAGATTTGTGGTGTTTATTTTATTTATTCTATCTCTTTCTCTAATATGACATTTTTTCTATTATTATATTTGACTGTTTTCTATTTTATTTTTGGAAATTGTACAGCACTGTGGTTTTTAAAGTACTTTCTAAGTAAATTATGATTTTATTGATTTGATTGGTTGTATTTCATTAGATAGAAATGATCTAAAAATAAAAAATATATATTTTACTTTTTTTTGTGTGGATAATCTCTGATTAACTATTTGCAAGTAAAATAATAGGACATGTGTGCAAGATATAAATCAGATAACAATATGCTGGAGTAATCCAGGTAAAGACCTGTGTTTGTGTGTGGATGAGGTAAACAGCTCTCACAGATCTGGGGTTATAAAGTTGATATTTACTGAGTAGAATAGAGCAGCGGTGAGCGGAAGGTTATTAACAAGGCGCACGCTTTCGGAGAGTAAAAAACAAAGAGCAGGACATTTCACATACAGGTCAACTTCACATCAATCTCGATAATGGGTCGTTCACACATGCAGCGATGCCAGCGATCTTATCTCGCTTCTGTTGGTCATAGTGGGCATTCCCACTGCTGGATGCTCTGGCGTTAATGGTCATAAAATGTCAATCGAATCTAATCTAATAATCTGTTAAAAATGTGCATTCTAGAAGGAAACGTGAATATATTTGCGGCCATGCAACATGCTCAATCAAAGTCAGGATGTTTAGCTTAATCCATTTTTAACACTTTTACCATGCATCACTTGCAAGTGCATAAAGACAAATCATATAAACACTGAAACCTCACAGTAAACTTAACTTCTCCAAATTTCTGACACTAAATATCTGACAGGATCTATAGTGTGCTCTACAGTGCCGGGCAATATCAATCAATTGCCTTATGACATTACAAATAATCACAATATTTTTGTGTGCTTTTAATTTGCTCATTAAGTTTCCTAAGTATCATTAAACTATTTTCACATTTTGTGATTTAAGTTTTGAAACGCAATGTTTTAAAAGCATCTCTGATTTAAATGTCAGAAGAAAAAAATAGTTTCTGTGAATCAGTGAACCATAAACAAGTCATCACAAAAACACAGTTTACAGAAGCCTGTCATTTTTCACACATTAAAATGCATTAGTAAAAATATATGTAGGAATATTTTTTTGCTGTTTACCGCCCTTTTAAGCTCAATATATAAATATTCAGATATATCAAAGGGCTGAAAACTATCAAGATAATTAATTAAATTAATATAAAAAGAATGAATAATATACATTATAATATAAATTACTCATAAAAATTCCTATTATATTAAATTAGAGTGAAATGTCTTCACTGAAATCCCAATTTGAGGTTATATTCCCCATTGTTTTACTCACCAGGCATTATTGCATGTGACAGCCTGACAAACATGCAAACAAGAGGTAAAAGCACTGGCATTTTAACATGAGCTCTTAACACCACAGGAAGCCTCAGTCCCTCCCTGAGCAAAGGACATGTGACATCCAAGATACTTCAGTGATAGAAGGAAAGAAAGAGAGAGGGAAATAAATAAGTGTGAGAGATTACTGGGTGTTACACTTAACCTAGCATCACATACTGTAGACCTGTGACTAACAGCATGACATCTGGAGGACTGTACACTCAATCGAAATAAAACAGAATTACAATATGGCTTGTATTTGAAACATGCACCAACCATCTTCCTTTACTTGTAATGAGAAGCGCTTATCAACAAAAGAGAAGCTTCAAGGTCTCCCTTTGGTATTCTGTCAAAATCCAAAAAGTTTGATCGATTAACGTTTTGAAAATTATGAAATTAAAACAACCATAAATATAAGTATTGAAATTGAACAGTTGTAAATTTTTAAACTTTATATCTTTATTTTACAGTGAATTACAATGGCAATTTCTTTTGTTTTTATTTAGTAAGATTCATGATTTTAATATTTTTATTTATTATTAATAATGATACTATATTATTAACATGTTATTATGTTATTATTATTATTAAATAACATATATTATTATGATATATTAATAATAATTAATAATACTAATACATTATTATTATATTTTTCTTAAATACAAAATGCATTTTATTTTGCAGTCAATTACCAATGTAATTTTTTCTTATTTAGTTTTTATTTAGTCATTTTTATTTATTATTAATAATGATCATATATTATTATTAGCAATAATATATTATTAATAATAATAATAATATAGTCTATATTTAAATAGCCTACTCAGTATGTTTTTTTGCAATAAATTACAATGGTAATTTTTTTTATTTAGTTTTTATTTAGTCATTTTTAGGCCTATATATTATTAATATTATTATTATTACTATACAGATATATAATCTGATATATAATTATTGATATGTAATCCCAAAATTCTGGCAAAATTGTACAGCCCAACAAACAAGCACAGCAGACCTGGAGGGTTTTAATTTAATTTTTATATCTCATTTTAAATCGCAAACAATTATCAGAGAGAGAAAGACCAAAATGTTAAAAAAATAAAATAAAAATTAAATATATATATATATATATATATATATATATATATATATATATATATATATATATATATATATATATATATATATATATATATATATATATATATATATATATGTGTGTGTGTGTGTGTGTGTATATATATATATATATATATATATATATATAGCCTATATATAGCCTAGTCCATTTATTCTGCCCACTTGTACATTAAAGTGACCAAACACGATTTGTTTTGAGTTCACTAAAACTCTAAACTCCAAACTAAGTATCTATTGAAGATTAAAAGCCACTAACCTAACAAACCCTAGTAATCCTGCAAGTGACTAGTGCACAATCCTCCTGAAAGTTGCTTGCTGTCACACAATCTGAGCACGCAGTTTTAACAAGCGCTTTCCAGTTGTGTGCATTACGCATGAGTGAAGGGATCACGGGCGGTCCGTGGGTGTGCCGTCTGAGCCGAGAGCATACTTAACTCACAGAAAGACTCATGTCACGTCTACAATCTTCCAAAACATTAACCAGAAACAAAGAGGAGATATTGAATTATGCATTCAAAGCCGTGTCACATTTATTCTGCTGCATTGGGGGGTCTAACTGCTGTCTTCAGACCCCCAAACGGCTCGGCAGAAGACAGAGCTCCCGAATCCCCCAACAGGAGCCCAGCATCCTGATTAATGAGTGGAAGATTGTGGAAGAGCGAGCGAGAGAGAAGAGAAAGATGGATGGTGCAGTGCAGACGCAAAACTCGCATCAAGAAATCTGCCCTAATTACTGACGGCCCTGTGGTTCATTTGCTTTAAACACACCCAATATTCCCCCTTTTTTCTTGCCAGGAAGAACATCTCCCCTTCAGACTCATCTAATGACCCCATTCTCAAAACCACAGCGATTAGTCATTTCCAACCAGTGAAACATCTACATGGACTTCCCCTCCATGAAGACCTGCGTGACAAAATGATTGCTTACAAAACACTGATGTGAAATAATAAGTCCATTTCAAAATCAAGCAGCCAGAATCTATTCTCACATATAGACTTTAGACTATATGAGCAAATTCTGTCCAGTTTGAAACCTATTCTGGCCAAAAACTGCACATTAAGACATGAAAAGGCTAACAAGAAAAGCATCCAATCACAGTTTGTTTTGATGTGCTCTTTAAGGCCGGGTGTATTTGAAGCAGACTGCACACTTTGGGGATTTTTTCTGATAGAAATTGTGATTAAAAAATATATATATTTTGTTCAAAAGCATTTTAAATTGCAATCAAATTTTTTAATCAGAAAAAAAAAATCAATTAGATTTTTATCATCTGATCAATTTTAAACTGTCCACTTGTACATTAAAAGATCACATGACTGACAGGTGAAGTGAGGAAAAACAGTTTTGTGTTCACATGCCTACCAAACGCCTCAAACTAAAGTCTTTTTAGATTAAAAGCCACTAACCTGGCAAACCCTATAATCCTGCTAGTGACTAAAGCAGGTTTGTTATAGGGGTGCACAAGTTGGCCATGATTTTGTGATTATATTATATAAATAATAATTATTATTATGAATATTATTAGCTGCTTACATGAAGGATCACAGTGCCACGCTTCACTCTGAAACACGCAGCACATATATTTATTTCATTAAATTGCAGCCTTTGAGATTTGATAATCACTGTGATTACAACAAAGAAATTGCCAAAATCATCAATTATTATTATTATTAACGTCTATTATTATACAGCTGTTTTATAAAAGCAATAAGGCAGTCCGTTTCAGAAAATAAATAGTAATAACTTTATCACTGTATTAAACTAAAGCTGATAAACAAACAAATGTTGGAGACGGCTAATAGTCTTTGCACACTGCGATCAGAAGCTGCATCATATTCTTTCTGTATTCAATATGAATGCATGTGCGCAGTATGCTAGTAACATTTGGAATAATCAGAATCTGTCCAGTGATTCTGCCAGCATTTAAAAGTGCTGTTTCAAGCACTATTACTGTAACCTTGAGCTAATGTTGTTGCCTGCCTGCCGGGAGAGCAGAGCCTGATAACATGCACCACATTCAAATGGCATCGTGTTATTTTTCATCCCCTTAAATACCAGACTATGATGCAGAGTGGTTTGTATTCATAGGCGGTTGTTGCACTTTCAAGGATGACAGTTCTGAATAAATCTGTGTTGACCTTCTGACTGCAACTCTGCTTTATTATTTGAATCTCTGGCCAGATGAATTCACAGAACGGCCAGTATAATCTAATTTCCCTCATCGTTGTGGGTCTTCCAGCTGTTTAAGTCAAGCATTTCAAAAGCAAAAATCCATCGGTGTATGTGAGCGTGCTTTACATATTTAATTAGATTCACAATTAGGTTGTCTGGGGGAATCTCACGAAACCGATCAAGAACATGTCCAGATGCCATTCCATTACAAATAAAATAAATATTTATATCATATTGAAAAATATTGTAAAGTACTTAGCCTGAATGTCGAGTAGTAATTGTTGTACTGCCTTCACAGATTGAAATTAAAAATTGATTTTCTTTTAAGTAATTTTAATACAGAAATGGAATCTAATGAGAACCACTTTTAAGAATTACCACAAAAAAAAGAAAATTTCAGAAGCATTACAGAAATGAGAATTTGGGGCGAAACGTGTTTAATTGTCATGAAATAAATAGAAATGTCTCAAATAAATAGATAGAAGAACAATTAATTAAATAAATAAAAATCTCCCAAAATAGGCTTCAATAACTTGTTTTTATTTTGGGCTATATAGTGACCTTAATTTATGAGGGATCATATTAAAAACGACAACAACAACAGCTAAGGATTCAGGAAATATCAGCACACAGAAACACAGACCAGGCTTTGACACTTTTCTCTTATCGTTACTTCATCTGCTTTTGTTGGTTCTAGAATAATATTATCTGTACTACTTCCTCTTTACCTCACTGTGACTTGAGTAAACTTTTTCTAAACTCCCAATATGCATCGTTAATGCAAATGCTTTCCAAGTTTCTATACATCTCAAAAGATCAAGGGAAATGCAATTCCCATGATACATAAACTGAAAATAACCATTACATTTGCAGTTGCTGAAATAAACACTCTAAACCTTGCATGTTTTGCTATTAGTTGATAAGTTAATTCATTATTATTTTCATATAGACATTCAACATAACTACCTCAAGAGTTTTTTCATAAATGATTCTGAGCAACGCCTCCGAACTGGTTTCAGACGAGAGTTTGTTTATGAAACTGTATTTTTCTTTCAAGTGGCAAAATAATGGTACAACCACAAAACAAGTCCTGACAGCTGTGGATTCTTCCTGCAGCTGAGATACAACAAGTACATCACAGGCCGCTTTTGTGTTCAACTGCAGCTCTACAGAAAGTAACAATAGGCATTTGTTTGCACTACAAAACGCGAGTTTGAGAGAATGTATTAGTATAATCCATGTCTCCGAGCGTGTGTGTCTAAGCAAAAAAAAAAAAAAAAAAAAAAAGAGCATGGTCTTTCGGTTTCTTTCAATTCATTTCCACTAATGGTTTCCAAGCATCTCCACACAATCAGGCAGCTGCTGCGTGGTCGATGCATCAGCGAGGACGAGAAGAGATGCGCATTCCCAGTAGAGATACGAAGAACACAGACACTCAGCAATACAGCTGCTCCCCTGCATTAGCTCAAAGAAATGCCACGCTTTAAAGCACTTATCATCAATAACAACTACACTGAACGCTGTTCTGATGCAGTGTTGGGGAATAACTAAGTAAATGTAGCATTGACTCCAACTTAAATACTTCAAAAGTGAGACAGCTGTTTTTTTCCAACACAGAGGAAGCATTCAAAGAAATTATTCACAGATGCAAATTCTAATGCATTTTAGCTCTTCGTCATGAAGCTTCAGTGTTGAAACAGGTCTTATGCAGCAGTATGATGCTGAGACTTCATTCACAGCTGGTATAAAGAGCTCAAATACGGCGAGATTTAAGCTCATTTCACGGATCTCTCGTGGCTTACAGCACAATGTCACGCTGTTAGGAAGACGCTCGGCTCTCTGGCGTCTTCAGTTCAGCTGGTGTCACCCAAAAGAGCGGAGCATTTACAAAAAAAATAAAACAAAAAGGGGCAAAGACAAATGAAGAAGGAGGGATTGCACAAAACGAATAGGGGAATAAAGCTGAGTTTTGACATTTGAATGACAAATTTTCCCATCCAGACACTGCAATACTCATCTTTTTTTTAACAATAAAACACCCACTTTTATCTTTATGGCCAATGGCAACAGTCTCGGTCACAGGATTGAATCTGAATTGCATCCTTGGCTTGTGAATACGTCACCCTTTGAGGTCTCAAGGTCTGATCGCCATATCTCAATGGACGAATCCTATAAGCAAACATAAGTTCAAGAGGTCAAACCAACAATACAATATATCTAATAGGATTTAAAGAGAAGAGGCATGTTAACAATACTTCTTCAATAGTCAAGCAGATCAAGGTGATCTGGCTCAATAACTCATTTCAACATCCCACAGATTTCAACAACCTTTCCTCACAAACAAGCAAGCAACAAATCACAATAAAACTTTCTAAAACTTCGAACTGTTCAGGTTACAATACATAAACACGCCACTTTCTTCTTAAATATGGACATTTTAACCCTCTGATGCATGAATCATTAAATCACAAAAGACTCAAATGTATATTTAAGTTAGAAATAAGATTGTTTAGTGCATTAGAAGATTTAGATCAAGAATGTATGCATCACCACCTTATCTAATAATAAAAAACAAAATTACATCAAAAGAGGACAATCGTATTGTCATAAATCATCCATGAAGGAACAATATCACACCCAGAATAACATCTGTAAAATCAAACCACTCCTACCCAGCCTTTTCCTTTCCACTACGAAAGTAAGACAATATGACTGTGAAGCTGCTTTGTTTAAGACAATATTTATTGCTAAGACTTGTATTGAATGGTAAAGGCTAATTTATAGAAAACACAAAAGACCAAAGATCCGCAATATAGTGCTAAAAACATTTTCTGACTGCAAGCAAAGCTGTTTACTAAGAAAAATGACACGATTTCGTGTTTTACTCCTCTACTAGTAACTTAACTGCAGTTGACATCAAGGATGAGGGTTGGAAGAAATTAATCTTAACCGTATTTAGAGTGCTTTATAAGCTCCTTGTATTTGAGAGACGCAATATTTGTACTTAAAAATCCATCTGTCGTACAAAAAGGTCACTTGAACGAACTAAGTTACGCACTTTCCTTCATGTAACGTTAGATGTTAACATAAAAATTGGTTCTGAATGAGAAAAAAACCTCACTGACATGTAAACTAGCCTTTAACAAGATGATACTAATGTAAACAAAGGAACTCGGAGCACTTGACGTGCCTGTCATACGTCAACTAACTACTTTACGCACGATTTTAAGATTGAAAAGCCGCGTTTTAATTTAAATATTTGAACAGGCTTCATATACTTTTAAAAAGTGTGACAACCGATCACTTTAACAACAGATTATGATTAATAACACATCTTTTGGTGAGTTTGTGTGTGATTTATCAATCTGCTTCAGTGCGCAAACAACAGTAACTATCTACAAACCAATACGGGAGCGCGCTCAGCGTTACCGAAGGAAGGACGCGCGATCTCCGCCAGATTAATGAAAAAAATCACTCACCTTTTGCTTTCACTTTAATATAGACCATCCAGGAAACATATAATGTGGAAACAGATAATTTCCGACGGGTTTCTTAGAGTCCGACAGCGCTGTGAAGATCTGTATCACAGCAGTGCTGTGTGTGTGAGACTTCAGTGCTCGTGTGTGTGTGTGTGTGTGTGTGTGTGAATCTTCAACGGCAGAGTGACGGTTCACGTTCGTTTGCACTTGAAGGAAGCGGCGTGACGTCACCAAAGGACTTATTCACAACATATCATAAGACATCCAAAAAGATAATAACAAGAAATTAGGTTTACACATTTTTTTGGATGTCTTGTAATAGTTGTTAATGTTTCATGTTTGTCTTCTAAAAAATAAAAATGATAATAATAAAAAAATTATAAAAATCAGTGTATCATTCCTTTCATTTTCACTTATATATACAGTAGGCCTACCAGTCAGAGTTTGGAAACATTACTATTTTTAATGTTTTTGAAAGAAATCTCTTACGCCTATCAATTCAAAGATAAGTCAAGATCAAAAATACAGACAAAACAGTAATATTGTGAACTATGATTAGCCTACAATTTAAAATAATGGTTTTCTATTTTAATATAAAATAGGCTATAATTTATTTCTCTGAAGCAAAACTGAATTTTCAGCATCATTACTCCAGTCTTCAGTGTCACGTGATCCTTCAGAAATCATTCTAATATGCTGATTTGTTATTATTTATTATTGTTTTTTTTATTTATTTTTTGTTTTTTGGAGCTTGATAAACGTGTCACTGTGGAATGTATGAAAATATGTATATTTTTTAAAAATAACAGCATACCGGTTTGAAACAATTGGAACATGAGGATGAGTAATTAATGGCAGAATTTTCATTTTCCATGCACTATACCCTAAATTAAAATGAATTGATCACTACTAATGCATTTAAATGGAAAGGACATGTTCTTCTTCTTCAGCTGGCACAGGACACCATTATACCAGTTTTGTTTGCTTGACTGAGGCAGAGAGATTTCAGTTTAAGGGGAAAAAATGCAAAAATGAGTTAAATCCAAAAATTAGTTAAATCCAAAAATTAAAATTCTTTCATCATTTACTCACCTCATGTCATTCCAAACCCGCACGACTTTTGTTCATCTTTGGAACACAAATGAAGATCTTTTTGATGAAATCTGAGAGCTTTCTGTCCCTCTATTGGCAGCTATATACAACAAGCACTTTGACTCTTCAAAAAGTTCATAAAGAGAACGTAAAACTAATCCATTTGAATTGAGCGGTTTAGTCCAAATTTTCTGTAGTGACTGAACTTAGGATTTTATTCACAAATAAACATTAATCAACTCACACATCAGTTATTATAAACGGAGGCTCAAGCATGTTTTCTTGACATGCAAGAACCAATGAGGTTCATTCTCGTGTTACGCATCACGTTTGATCTTCAGCAAGAACCAATGAGGATCATTCTCATGTTACGCATCACGTTTGAGCTTCAGCAAGAACCAATGAGGATCATTCTCGTGTTACGCATCACATTTGAGCTTCAGCAAAAACCAATAAGGTTCATTCTCGTGTTACACATCACGTTTGAGCTTCAGCAAGAACCAATGAGGATCATTCTCGTGTTACGCATCACGTTTCAGCTTCAGCAAGAACCAATGAGGATCATTCTCGTGTTACGCATCACGTTTGAGCTTCAGCAAGAACCAATGAGGTTCATTCTCGTGTTACACATCACGTTTGAGCTTCAGCAAGAACGAATGAGGTTCATTCTCGTGTTACGCATCACGTTTGAGCTTCAGCAAGAACCAATGAGGTTCATTCTCGTGTTACACATCACGTTTGAGCTTCTGCAAGAACCAATGAGGTTCATTCTCGTGTTACGCATCACGTTTGAGCTTCAGCAAGAACCAATGAGGATCATTCTCGTGTTACGCATCACGTTTGAGCTTCAGCAAGAACCAATGAGGATCATTCTCGTGTTACACATCACGTTTGAGCTTCAGCAAGAACCAATGAGGATCATTCTCGTGTTACGCATCACATTTGAGCTTCAGCAAAAACCAATAAGGTTCATTCTCGTGTTACACATCACGTTTGAGCTTCAGCAAGAACCAATGAGGTTCATTCTCGTGTTACGCATCACGTTTGAGCTTCAGCAAGAACCAATGAGGATCATTCTCGTGTTACGCATCACGTTTCAGCTTCAGCAAGAACCAATGAGGATCATTCTCGTGTTACACATCACGTTTGAGCTTCAGCAAGAACCAATGAGGTTCATTCTCGTGTTACACATCACGTTTGAGCTTCTGCAAGAACCAATGAGGTTCATTCTCGTGTTACGCATCACTTCAGCTTCAGCAAGAGGTTTGTTCTCGCTCCACAAGCAAGTTCGGTTGAGATTCTGTTTATATTCGCTGATCAATGTCTAAATGTCAATAAAAGCCTTAATTCAATCTGTTCATTATATAAAGCGATCGAGTCTGTTCAGAAAATTTGGACTAAACCGCTCAATTAAAATGGATTAGTTTTATGATCTCTTTATGAACTTTTTGAAGTGGCAAAGTGGCTGTCAATGGAGGGACAGAAAGGTCTTAGGTTTCATCAAAAATATCTTAATTTGTGTTCCAAAGATGAATGAAAGTCTTACACATAATGGTGAGTAAATAATGACAGAATTTTCATTTTTGGGTGAACTATCCCTTTAAGTTCACATGTGTATTTGAAGAGGGGGGATCCAAAAATAAATCCTGAAGTAGTCAGGCACATGATGACAGCATGGATGTGACATATCATGAAGTAATGAAAACACCTGACTTAAACCAGTGCCCAAAACCCCTCTAAAACCAGTTTGGCCAGACTGGGAGACCAGCAAATCATCTTAGGCTGCAGCTGATTTTCAATAAACAATTGGATTCATGAATAAATTAATATGTTAAAAAAAGTGTCACTGCTTGGAGAGAAAGGATCATTTGTGAGCACAAGCCTATACATAGGCTATATTTAGTTTTTTTTACCAGCACAAATGGTGTGTAATATTTATCGATATATATTTATATGAGAAGGTGAAAATGACCAAGTTAACTGTTAAAATATTGATACAGTGTTTTTTTTCCACGAGGCCTGTGATTTCACACCTCGCTCCTTTTAACAGTATGAGGCCAATTTACTGACAAAGTCACTCCTGAATTAAAGATGTGAAAAAAAAATCCTTATTCAGCTTGCAGAATTTAAATCAGCTTTCCTGCGAGCTCATTGATTTTGCCTTCGTATTCTTTTCACTGAGGTTGTGGGTTTGAGCTCAGCTTTTGGAGTGGCGTTGGGGACAGCAGTAAGATGCTGTGATTGTAATTATATTGGGGAATCTTGATTGGGAAAGCAGAGGGGGAAGCGAGAGCTCAAAGCAAATTCATTACCACAGAGGCCATACATACCGAGCTTTTCTGCATGCAGTGAAAATGTCAGCTTCACCTCGGTCATTTGTAAAGTAATAAGCAGAAGCACAATGACGGCAAGGCGCAGCAGCACAACGGGGGGAAGGGCAAATCTGCCTGTCGCCTTAAAAAGGATTTTTAAAAGAGTCTTGATTAGAAAGTATAATGAGACTGAGAGGAACGCTGCACACTATCTCTCCAGAGGCTGATGGAAAACAAATTAATGTAGCTATTTTGTTTTAATTCCTATTTTTCCACATTACTCCATGCACATCCTGAGTTGTCATCCTCGTCCACCACCAGAGCCCATGCAGACAGAGTTATTGATTTTCTGTAGACACATCAAGGGAATGCAAGTAATCTTTTTCCTTTTTTTTCAGCAAAAACAATAACCATCTAGCACAAAAAGAAGGAAGAGGAAAAATGGAAAGGTTGAAGAAAAACAAAATAATCTTTCTTGTTCTTCAAAACCTTTTGAACACTGTAAATTTGAGTTGTGCATTTGATCAAATGGGCTGGGATGTTTTACAGTGACACAAACCAACTAACACCACAGATTTCATTTGATCAAATCATTGAGAATATTACTAATGTTTGAGCTGCTGTTTTCCCACCAAAATGATGTCACTTCCTGGAGGATGATGATAATCGTTTACACAAGTTAAGACGAAGAAAGAAAGACAAATACAGTACATACAGTAGGAATGACCCCATACACTCTTCTTAAGCAGATGGTAACCAACCATTTACACAGTTAATTTCATTTATTAAAATTTCAACCTAAACAAATTCTAAATTAAGCAACCCACAATCACACCATTTGTTTGCTGTTGTGCTATTAACCTGCATTAGATCAATAACAGAGTAATTATGGCTTTGTCTCTCTGCTAAATGCTCTTAAATAAAGTAATTGCTCTATTATTGCAGATGAATCTGACAGTGGCAGGAATTAATTACTGTCAAGAGATAGTACGCTGCGTATCATTTGAATGGGTGACTATTCAGCTGCTTGCTGACATGGATAATGTATTCAAATATTCAAACGATTCATCTCTCAATGGTGGTTTTGTGTTTGTATTTATAAATAAAAAATACCCTTTTATTTCACTGCACAATTTACATATGCATATTAATAATTCATGCATTTGAAAATGAATGAAAGCAAGTACATTTTGATTGGGCATCAAAGCAGGATGAGCATTAAGAGCATTTGAGTTAGGTTTTTTATTATTTGATGGAGAAAATCATACTCATATTACGGAAAACAGTAAATATATTCTGACCTTTTGAGATGTCGAGTTCTGGGATCTAACTGTCTAATTGTACTAATTTTTAAGAAAATGTGACCAGTGAGCTGGTCATTATCACAAACTAAACCCAAACAGGTTGATCAGGACCCCAATGCACTAACCAAATCCTTAAACATATCAACATGGGTTGAAATGATCTCACTACGTGAGAAGAAACGAGACATGAAACTAGAAATCAAACATTCACTTGGCTGCTTTTTAAAAAAAAACGTGATGACAAATAAAAATGGCTAAAGCATGCCCGTACTTTTTAAAAACTCACCAAAAACATGAATTAAAGGTAAATATAACAATGACCTCTGGTGGATGATATTTAATAGCCTGGTCCCACCAGACTCTCGTACATTTCATTTGTACTTTTCCACTGCATGGTACGGTACGGTTCGGTTCGGTACGGCACGCTTTGGCGCTTTTCCACTGCATGGTACGGTACGGCTCGGCTAGGCTCACTCGTGGCGCTTTTCCACTGCATGGTACGGTACGGCTCGACTGGGCTCACTCGTGGCGCTTTTCCACTGCATGGTACGGTACGTCCGGCTCGGCTCACTCGTGGCGCTTTTCCACTGCATGGTACGGTACGTCCGGCTCGGCTCACTCGTGGCGCTTTTCCACTGCATGGTACGGTACGTCTCGGCTCGGCTCACTCGTGGTGCTTTTCCACTGCATGGTACGGTAGAGCTCGGCTCGGCTCACTCGTGGCGCTTTTCCACTGCATGGTACGGTACGGCTCGGCTCGGCTCACTCGTGGCGCTTTTCCACTGCATGGTACGGTACGGCTCGGCTCGGCTCACTCGTGGCGCTTTTCCACTGCATGGTACGGTACGGCTCGGCTCACTCGTGGCGCTTTTCCACTGCACGGTACGGTACGGCTCGCTTTAAATGGTACCACCTCTGCTGAGGTTCCAAGCGTACCGTACCGATACTAAAATGTGACGTGGAAGCACTGTAGATCACTGATTGTTCAGACAGACAGAATCATCACTACCAGCGTCATTGTATTTGCGAGACATCACACCCGCTAGATTTAAATAGCCAGTAACAGCCCCCGCTGTAGCACCTGTTTTAAAACTACTTGCATGACTTGCTTGAAGAAAAAAAACTTCCAAAAAAGAAATGGCTAAATCGTGGTTAGTGGACGAGAAGCGCAGGCGTTCCTCTTGTTGGTTGCCGAAGAGCGGATAAACTAACGATCAGTCATAATCCCCACCCACTTTGAAGCGGTACTAACTGCAGTGGAAAAACAACCGAGCTAAAGCGAACTGAGCCGTGCCGCACCGAGCCGAGTCGCACCACGCAGTGGAAAAGCGAAGCGAGCCGAACCATGCAGTGGAAAAGCCCCAATAGAGTCTGGCACCGCTCCATTGACAAGCGTTAACTTCCTTGTAGGCGGGCACTTTTTTGAAGTCTAAAACAATTGGATCTGCCCAGAGTCACTCTGGATCTGCCATCACCAATCGCTAACGTCTGGTCGTGACTTATGCCTAGCGATCGCCTTAGCCAACTCATTCACCACTAACGGAGCGAGCTGGAAAATCAAACTTTTCCCGAACTCCGTGGGGAGGAGGGCCACAACATCATAGCCACCAACAAAACTAAGCAAAGATTGTTCTTGCTCCGGCTTTAACTTCTTGATATTCGGCAGCGTTGCCACAACGGACCGAATGGCTTCGCTCGCATCTTTCTCCACTGCCATTACTGTACTACAACTCAAAATAACGCACAACATCAACGTCATCATTCTCAGCCACTCCCTCTGTTCGCTGATTGGGCCGGTAAAAAATTGATCGGAGAAAACCAAAGACTACAGCACAATCCCAGACCTAGTACTGAAGGAAAATGAAAATTGAGCGGAAGTACGTAGGAGGGCGGAGCCAGGCTAGATATTTAAAGGAGCTACATGTAAAAATCAAGGGTGTAATCCATCAGCCGGAAGTTGAAGCCTCGCGGGAGCCGCCATTGTAGCAGAACTTCACCTGCTGTTAGTATTCCATTGACTCCCATTCATTTTGGCGTCACTTTGACAGCGAATAACTTTACATCTGATGCGTCCAAAGACTTAAACACGACAATGTATAAAAGGCTCCATTACTTTGTATCTTACGTTATGGCCCCGTAGAAGCCGTTTTTGTTAAAAACAGGCTAACGATTGCGCCATAACCACGCGACTTTGTCGCACAATAGAGACATTACCGTATAGACAGGAGGAGAAGCACGAAGGCAATCTTTTACTGTCTATGAGGCAATCGGGGGGACATAGAGGCATAAAGTCAAGGGAGAAGCCCATAGATAGAGAGTCCATAAAAACAACGGGACAAAATATTTCAACAAAGTTTTTGAGGAATTAGGTGATTCAGATTTGTTTTGCCACAGCTACTAGAAGATTTACAACTGTCAGACTGTCGTCACGCTCAGTTTGAGCCTGCGCAGTCGCTCAGCCATCAGACAGGAAGTGCAATAATCGGGCTTCAATCTTCTCCGTTGAAATCAATGGGGTCGCTGTGTCCATTTCTTTTACGGTCTATGGTAAAAATCAGAAACCCTTGTTATTAGCGACACCGGTGGCCGTTAAGTGAACTGCAGCAGCAGCAGCTTATTGATTTAGAATCAAGAATCAACACTTGATTAAGAATCAAGTGTTGTTATTGCTCGTGATCGCACTTGTGCACAACGTCGTACCGTACAAGAGACCGAACATGATTTACGTGATCTTTTTTGTTCTTTGCTTAGAAGTAAAAAAGGAGTTGGAAATACTTTTGCATCGATATACTGTTAATGAACATCTAGACGCCACCCACTCCACGCGATGTTTAGATGAAAAGTAAATATGAGCGGCGCACTTTCCTCTCAATAACAAAATAAACACACAACAAAAATGACAGCAGTTCAGAAAGCATCTGATCATAGTGATGTGGAGATGTTTGCACCAACTCTGCAATTCACCGGCATCATGTCGACAGATGAGGTCATTAAAATTACACTGTTATTAGGCTATAGTGATTATAAAGTATAGGAGATAGATCTGGCTTTGTGAGACTAGTTTGAATCAATCCCTTACTTTTGAATGACACATTGACATTACTGTACAGAATGGCTCTTTCGTCATTATCCTGAACATTAGTTTCATGTGTCATAAATTATGACTCATAATGGAAGAGAGGCTATCGGGAGTGTAAACATCACATCCTTTGGATTTTCCCAGAGAAACCTTCACATAAAAATCAATATACAGGCTTTTTCTAGACTACCTAGGAGGTTGAGGAAGGTCTCGTTTTTTATGATTTGTTACACGTGTGAACACATTGGCAATACAAAAAGCGATTAATACATGAAAAATTCTTACATATTGTCCCTTTAATCATGATTCATGCATACATATTTCTAAATTAATCATCTGACATAATCCATTTTAGGGTTAATATTTTAAGTCAACCAGTGATGATTTGGTTTGATTATGTTTGTCTTGAAACAGCAACACACACACACACACACACACACACACACACACACACACACACACACACACACACGATTTCTTAAATCTTCCAGATCAAGAGAACAATCTGGCCATTGCAAGAATCAAGTGTTGTCATATGACCCTGGAAAATCCCTGGCTTTATGTCAATTAAGGAATGTTCCAAAAGGAAACACATATCATCCAGTGAACAGCAAGAGCAGTGTTGATTTGACAAGATGAATGAGTACAGGATCACAGGACTTGTATTACCCAGCAGCCTCTTGGTTCCTTCCAGTGGGCGTCGGTCTTAATGGTCCTGCTTGTTTTGGCTCTGTTAATTGGGGCACGCTCACAGATGAAGACCAATGCTAGAGACGGCAGAGCACGGGAACAGAACAAAAGGAAAGAGAAGCACTATTGTTAAGAAATATTAATGAGTTTACCTCGACCAAAAGAAACAGATGTGAATGGAAAACTCACTTTCGATGATATTTTTGATATTTCAACGTCCTGATAAGCTGTGTGTTTGTCCCTCTAAAGCCATAGAAGTGCTTCATAGGTCTTAAGCCACAAATTGGCCTAAAAACACATTGGAAAATCACACATTGTAAGCTTTCTATTAGCTCTATAGACTAGACTAGAGCATTGGAGTTATGACGTTTTTTTGTAAGTAGATAGAATATACTTTATTGTCCCCTAGGGGAAATTTGTGGACTCAAAAGTGCGTAGTGCATAGTAATAGCTGCCCGTACAAAGAATACACGTAAAATACAAATAACAGCTAAAGACGTACACGTAGGCTATACACACTCATGACACATCCAATAAAATATTAGAACAAAAAAGGCAACCATAGAAGTTTCCTTGACAAAACCCAACTGGATTTTTTCAATGGCCTTTGGATTATTGCAGAAAATAAGCTCTGTGACCAACAAAAGTTTGTGATTCTTACACATTTTGTTCATAATGACAATCTTCACAAATTAACACAACTTTTATGAAATTTGTAGGATATATAACGTAGGCTATAAATAAACTACACCACATCAACATCACAACCATTAAGCTTCTGGCAACTCTATCGGTTTTTATTCAGAAACATTTCCCTTGAAAGCTTGAGTCAGAAGTTTGCAAAAGCGTGACTAAAAACACAATAAGGCTGTAAAAGTAGATTAGTATGTTGACAGCGTGATGACGCTTAATGTCTCCGGAAATCTTTGTAGTCCCAATTAGACTTTGTTGGCAAAATCACAAGAGAGTATTACTTTTGTATTTTATGCTGTTGAATAAAAACAACCTATTGTGCAGTTGACTTTTGCATGGTAGGCGCCACTCTTTTTCTTCGAAAAATGTCAAATCAAATCATGTAGTTCTAGGTTAATCATGCAAATCTGCCATGCCGTTCTGTGTGCAAACACCATATTGTCTTAACAAAGGACGTGAGAAAATGGCACATGTCTGGTGGTGTGCACACAGCATCTGGTATGCACATTTCCATGCCAACTGTCAGTTTGTGTCTTGTCATATTAACGCTGAACGTTGTCCCTTTTAATTAGCTGTGTCAGGTCAACGCTAACCTTTTCCTCCTTCATGCTCCAGCATGCGAACGCGAGAGACGTGTGAATGAGATGTCTTTGGTGTTATTTGATCAAAAACAGGCCATTACAGTCATAATCACAATGGTGGCAGGATTCTCCGTAATGTATGCTCCTCAGAAACCATCCATCTCCTGGACAACAGACGGCTGGAAAAAAGTAAAGAGGGAGACGGAAGACAAAAGCAAAGGTCTGTTTGAAAAATCAAGCACCGCGTGACACCGTATAATTAAAATGGAAGCGGGTGGCATCATTTTAAAGGACTCTGGCTTCTCCTGCATTTGGTACCAAGAGCTCAATTAATCACGTAAATCATCCAATTTGAAAAATGCAATGAATTCATTCATTTCCAATGCTATAATATTTTTTAAACAGCAGGAGGGATTATTTTTATAGAGTCATATTAATTAATCAAACAGAGGAAAGGTCACCAGCACTAAATCATCACAAATAAACAGTAATTTACTTGCATTAGAAACCTTACTGAATCTAAACAAAACCTTTTCACCCTTAAATCAAAATAAAAAAATAAGAAATTATATTTTGCATAAATAACTTGAAATCTATTTTTCGGTCAATTAAATTGTGCATTATTTTCACAAGTAATTTCCATTATATTCTCTGTAATGTATTCATTTTTGTTGTATTACAAAAAATATTTAAATCAGAATAAATTAATTCTGTCAAATCAATTAATCGCGATTAATCGCATCTAACATAAAAGTTAGTAAATATAGATATGTTAGATGTGATTAATCGCGATTAATTGATTTGACAGCACTAGTATAAATGGAAGGCAGTAGATTAAACAACTATGATGCATAAATTATTTGAATTATAAATAATATTTTTTTTTCACATTACAGTAATGAGAATTAGATTGTTTTGCATTATGGTAATTAGATTTGTGGTGGTGGGGGGTGTGTGCTTTATTGTTATGAAAATAATGGCTGAGATAATTTTTTAATACCTTAATGCCAATACAGTGAGAGCAGATTGACTGAAACACTGTAATACAATTTAATGATGACAACCAAGACACACAATTGCTGAAACATGCACGTATTTATTCAAAACTCAACAAAAACATGAGTGGAAGGTAAAAAAAAATTCTTAAAAAATTATCTTAAAACCGGATTTATATCCTTTAAGCAAAACATAATTTCTTTCTTGTGATCTTGGGGTGAAATAGGATTTATGTTTGTGAAATTTACTCTTTTAAGAATACTGCTGCCAAGTTGAAATCTGAAAGAAAGAAAAAAACGGACGGAGTCACTCAAACGAAACACTTGGGTTTGTCTATTGTTTCATTATTATTTTTAGGCCCCGTTTCTTTCTCTCACACACAGATGCAGGAGCCTCCCCGCTCCCTCAGAGCAGCTATTGTGTCCTCCTCTAATAAATTAGGCTTTGTTGACCTGGCTTTTGTCATGTCCTAAGAGGTCCAGACAGCGAGCTGAACCCTGGGAAAGTGTGAGAAACCAGTACAAATCACCAAACGATCCTCAGCTGCCTGGACTCTGACAGCATTTGTGCCCAGAACACCCTAGCAACTGCATAGAAACACACCAGTGACCATTTTAAAACACCTTAGCAATCACATGACAACGCCCTGGCAACCACATAGCAACACACTAACAACAACAAAGAACACCTCAGATACCAGATGCAGTAGCAACGCCCTGGCAACCACCAAGAACACCCTAGCAACTGCATAGAAACACACCAGTGACCACGCGTAACACCTTATCATACAGCAACACACCGACAACCACTCAAAACACCTTAGCAATCACATGACAACCCCTGGCAATCTAATAGCAACACACTAACAACACCTCAGAAACCAGATACAGTAGCAACGCCTTGGCAACCACCAAAAACACCCTAGCAACTGCATAGAAACACACCAGTGACCATGCATAAAACATTCTCACACAGCAACACACGGACAACCACTCAGAACATCCTAGCAACTGCATAGAAAAACACTATTGATAACTCGTAACACCGTCGCACATAGGGAATACACAGCAACACATTGACAACCACTCAGAACACCTTAGCAATTACATGACAACGCCCTGGAAACAACATAGCAACACGCTAACAACAACAACAACAAAGAACACCTTAGAAACCACATACAGTAGCCATGCCCTGGCAACCACCCAAAATACCCTAGCAACACAAACACAACAACAAAGAACACATTATAAACTACATAGCCACACCCTAGCAACCCTGTAGAATTCCCTAGCAACCACACTAACAAGAACTCAGAACACCCTACTTGGAAACCACATGGGATTATCCTGGCAACCACCCAGAATAACCTCTTAAGATACACAGGGCAACTTTTTGAGCAATGTTGCTGGGCAATCTTGCCGAGCTATAGTTGCTTGGGCACTTTACCATTGAAAATGGGCAATACATTTCTATCTGGATAATTTAGATCAGTCGTGGGCCCTGTGTCTCATCTGGTTGCCCGTTGACGGCAACATTGCCCAGCAACATTGCTCAAAAAGTTGCCCTGTGTATCATCACCTTTATTAGAATAGCTGAGCAACCACACTACAACCACCTAGAACACCCTAGCAAATACATAGCAACACACTATTAACCACAAAGAACACATTAGAAACCACATTCAGTAGTAATTCCCTGGCAACCACCCAGAATACCCTAGCAACCCAGCAACAACCAATTAGAACACTTTAGCGGCCACATGGCAACTACACTTTTGCAACCATGTGGCAACTACCCAGAACATCCAGGCAACCACATAGCAACACACAACCATTAAGGGCACCTTAGCAACCACATAACAAAGGTCTGGCAATCACATAGCAACACAGCAACAACCACAAAGAACACATTAGAAACAACATAGCAACACACTGACAACCACAAAGAACACACTAGAAATCACATAGCAACACACTGGCAACCACCCAGAAAACCCTTTTAACCACAAAGTCACCAACAACCAGCACACTTCAGCAACCACGTCAACCACAAAGCAACACCCTAGCAACACAACCACAAAGAACACATTATAAACCACATAGCAACACCTTGGCAACCACCTAAACACCCTTCAGACTACACAGCAACACACTAACAACCGCTTAGAACACCTGGCTAATGCTCCAGCATTGTGATATTTAGTTTCGCACATGCACACACCAGGCCTGGTGTTTTTTATGATGTTCAAAACAGTTTCACAAGACTGGAGACAAATGCAGGAAGCACAAACTGAAGTGTGTGTGTTTGTGTGTGTGTCTTCAGTTGGACTTTGCCCTGACAGTTACTTGCAAAATGATTCACAATGTCTAAACCACACAAGAGATAAGAATCCTATTTCCCATCACCACATAGTCACTGTGATATATTTTTTCATCAGTTCACAATAGATTCATAACAAAACAGCAGCACATGCCTTCTATTTCAGTAACAATCTGACTTGAGTCTGTTGGCATACAGTATGTGTTCTTAACTCTATGGTGTTTGATGCTGTTGTGTCTGTATAGTGTGTGTTGATATCTCTTTAAAGCACTTGTGCTGTTTTTAAATGTGCTATAGAAATAAATGTTGACTTATTTGTAGTCTGAACTATGGAAGCTTGTTTCCACCACAGAATAAAACATTTTAAAAGATAATTGCGACTTTTTATCTCACAATTGCGAGTTTATATTTAAAGAATTGAGTGTTATAGAGTCAGAATTGCAAGATTTAAAATCGCAATTATGAGGAAAAAAAGTTGCAATTACCTTTTATATTTTTTATTCTGTGGTGGAAACAAGCTTCCATACTGAACAGCAAAACACCACATGAAATAATATTTTTCATAAGACTTATGTTGTCTGATACTCTTCATGAGTTCTGCATCTCAGGTCTCTGAAAAAATGGACCTGATTTCATTACAAAATGACAGTGACAAGAGTCTGTCCTAAAGATTGGATTTGAGATTTGTGTGTGAAGCCTCATGATAGTCATTCATGGTTTGTTTATTTACAAATGCAATAAAAATCAGACTTTGTGTCTTTCTAAGAGTCTTCGTTCCTTGTTCCATCTTGCTTTGGTGTTGTTGATGTGACTGCAAGTCATAATTCACCCAACATAAACTTAAAACCCTAGAAATATGTGCAAGGCAAGTGCTTTCAGTTCCTGCCAACAACATAGCGTTTTATCTATGGGAATCTGTGCAAAGAGGCGTACCGTTCACTTCTTCTGAACTCTCTCTTTACCTGTGCAGAGAACTGTGAAAAAACAGACTAATGACACTTCAATATCCTGATCCAGACCTTACACATAAGATTAACAGATATTCATATTAAGAATCTAGAACTGCATTGAAACAAGAGAAAGGAACAGGAAGAAATTGATTGCATATTCAATGAAAATATCAAAGGTCTTTTCTGATCGGCTTGTGGATATGCAATGCTCAAATGCAACTAACCATACAATCGTGCTTAGCATTTTATATTAAAGGGATAGGTCACCCAAAATTGAAAATTCTGTCAGTAATTACTCACCCTTATGTTGTTCCAACCTCGTAAGACCTTCGTTCATCTTCTGAACACAAATTAAGATATTTTTGATTAAATCTGAGAGCTGGATCACTCCTCCATAGGCTTCTTGGACTGTAGTCACTTGGACTATTTTAACGATGTCTTTAATAACTTTTCGGGGAACAAGTTTCAATCCCTTAGAAGCCTATGGAGGAGTGATCCAGCTCTCAGATTTAATCAAAAATATCTTAATTTGTGTTCCGAAGATGAACGAAGGTCTTACGGGGTTGAACAACATGAGGGAGAGTAATTACTGACAGAATTTTCATTTTTGGGTGAATATCCCTTTATCCCTTTAAAAGGAAGGAGAAAATAGATCCTACTCATATCTTTTCTTGTTGATGTCAAACGTTGTGTGTCAAACTCTACAAAATTTTTTGCACAAAATGCATCTGTCACTTGTTGCCTGATTTCTCACCAGTGATGGGCAACTTCAGTCCTGCAGAGTTCAGCTTCAACCCTGATAAACACATCTACCTGTAGCTTTCCAGTGATCCTGAAGACCTGGATCAGCCTGTCCATGTGTGTTTGATCTCTGGTCTACAGGGATCATTTCACGAGTAACGGCGTCCTCTAGTGGTCATCAGTGACAACCTTCAATGGCAGACGAGGACAGTGAATTCTGTGGGTTACCCACCAAAATGACTAGTTTGCATGAATCTTAATTCATGCACATTTATAGCTGCAGATCAGTTACCTACGCTGATGGACAGTTGAATTAATTATTGCCAACACTGCCATGCCACACACACACACACATTACACACACACACACACATGCGCGCGCACACACAGTAAATAAATTAAAACAACCCTAAAGACCATTACAAGCCATATTTTTAGGAGGATCTGTGTTATTTTCACCAGCGAAACCACTTTGATGTCAATAAAAAGTCAATATATATAACAATATTAAACACCCCCCCCCCCCCCCCCCAACACCAGAAATGGTGAATGCACATTATTTCTAGCTAAACTGATTATCAAGTTATTGTGGCTTTTTGCATTTTCTGTAATATTATCAAAATAACTAACAGCACAAAACATCTCATAATACATCAAATCCATTGATAATACTTATTGATGTTGGTGCTTATGTTGTTTTGAACCAAAACAATGTCACTTCCAGGACGACTGTGATTACTAGCAGGATCCTATTGGGAAACCTATTGATTATCAACCTCACATTGTGTGCCACTGAATTACTGCACAAGTTTAAATACAGATCTGACTTACAGTACAATAAATCCTAATGCAGTAGCAGTCATAACATGACCAAACATGTGTAGATGAAGCAGCTGGAGATACAGAGAGAAACTGACACTTTCAGGGTAGAATAATGACAGTGATCTATAAAAACCCCAGAGGGTAATTCATCTAACCTCAATTAGCTGTCCTACTTCATCCCGATCTCTCTCTCATTACACAATACACATCCAGCACAGATTCATCTGCACACAAGCGTCTGCTTATATATGTTTAGGAGCTTCTTTATTCAGCAACTGTTTGTTAATTCTGCAAGTCTGTGTTTGCTGAGGTTTCATTGAGCCGCCGTGTGCTTGAAGTTGTCCTGAAATTGCTTACAGCAGCATTAAATCAAAGCTCATGCGTGTATGGGATGAGTTCGTTTTTGGTTGGTTGTATTCAAGGTCAGAAAAAACAGAAAACAAACTGAAACGTTTGATGAATCTTTATTCGCTTTGAAAGACCAACAGTTGATTAGTTTCTCTTTGAGAAATGGCTTGTTCATGTATAGATACATTCATAATCATTCGTAACAATATAGATACAGACGACTGTTAGTGGCAAATCCAAAATCATAAAAACAACAACATTTATCAAATATTGTGATTGGCAATCAGGAAGTATCCATATCTAAAAACTTGAGGTGCTTATACAGTGCTAGCAGTGACAAACATGTATTTGTAACCTTTCCAACTGAGAATGAAAGAAAATAAACACTGGACAAAAAGAAATCGGACAAAACTTCCCATGTAGTGAATTTCACAACAGAAAAAGAGGCAAATTTGGCACTCACAACTTTACCACATGATCTCTGTTTGATTTGAGAGCAAGGCAAGATTTCACTGAATTACCACTTAAACGTTCTCACACTAACCTATAAACTGACCTGGATTATAGTGCACAAGAATACATGGCGTTTATTGCCCATTTCAGAGCTTGATAATACTAATCTCACCAGATTGACACAATGCAGCTCAGAGGAAATATTAGTAAAGCAAAAAGAGTCAATAACCAGATGAGAGAAAAGAAAGATGCTGTGTAATGAAACCACAGCATTCATACAGTATTTCCCCATCCAGTCCTCCATCCCACCCACGAGAAAAAGATCACGTGAGTTACGACTGCCTGTGTTTTGGACCGTAGTTGAGGAACCAGTGAAGAGGGAAGAGTTCACGATCTCCATGAACGTCTGCTGCTTAATCTAACCTGGGAACATCATCATCTTCACCACAGCATTGAGCTCTATGGCATCTCCTCGATTTCTTCAGCTTCTACCAAGCAGGTCTGATCGTTGGAAGGGGATCTGAAGGGCGGGTGGTACTCGATCAGGTTGAGGATGGATGAATCCGGGTTGTTTCTTTGGTGAAGGAACCAAATCACAGCAGAAACAACCAGTATCAGGACCACACTGAGGATGACCAGAGCTGAGAGAAGAGGATTGTTCTCTGGAGACGAGGAGACAGAAGAAGTACAATGAGGATCACACAAACAAGACCATTTACTCTGGCTCCGGACAAATAAAAAAAAAAAACATTACACATTTTGGACAAAATATGTGTATTGATTGGAAAAAAATGAGGAAAACTTGTGTACAGGTATACTAGTAAGATATTGTCAACGCGAGTTGACAAGAAAAAAAATATTACAAAAATAAGGTCATACTTACTGGGTGGGCTTATCCAGACTGCCTCTGAAAAACAGATCAGAAACATTTGGGGTCAAATTACTAATTGTTATGGGCATTGATATTTAAAAATCAGATCAGAGCAGCTGTTGTCAGACTCATTGTGCATACGAAAATCTCACTAGATTATTACAATTAATGGCAAAAGGAATCTTTAGAAATGTAAACTGATATTTCCTGCTGACACACTTCAGCAAAAGATATAAATAACTGGCTTAAAACCATTTTTTGGGTCAAAATACTAACGTGCCAAAGACTTTTGCACAGTACTATATATATATATATATATATAGATAGATATATAGATAGATATTATATCCACCCATTGACTCTGCAGATATTCTCCAGATATTTTATAGCTCCCTCCTCCCCCAGTGTAAACCAAAAAACTAACTTTAGAATCATGATTTTTTTTTTTTTACAAATATTTTATTTATTTAAATTCATTATTTTTTTAATGAATGATCCAATGACTTTCTCATAAAGACTTTGTTTCATTACTGGATGAATCAGTGTTTTTTTTAAAAAATCTCTTGAATGATTCAATGAGAAATATTTTTTTAAGTCACTTGTCGCCACCTACTGGTGTATCGATGTAGTTGATATTATATTAATTTGAAGCATCAAGTAACTTTCAAAGGGTGATTTACATCCGATGAACATCAGTATTTATATCCGAACTATAAACTTTTATCCTAGTACTTCTGTCACAATTTTAATTCTTGTAACACAGAATAATGACAGTGTGTGGTTAAAAACTGTTTGTGAAGCAGTAATAAGATGGCGTGGGTGAGTTTGTGATGGTTTAGTGATTAACCGTGCAGCTCTAACCAAAACCATAAAAAACTTTTTTTTTTTTGCTTGAAATAAAATAAAAGTTATCTGAAATAAAATATCCAAAAACTAGAGGGTAAGCATCTCTTTTTTGAGAATAACTTTCATTTTGTGTATTGTGTATGTGTATAGAGTGTTTTTATGAGAAGCCAAAGGAGAGTTTCCACATTTAAAGTTCAAACTAAGTAACTAACTAGTTGCCAAAGCAACATTTCTCATTTTCATTTAGTTTAACTTGATGTACTAAAAGAACTATAAAATTGAAAAAAAGAAAATAAGAAAGAAAAAAATAACTATTAAAAATGACAACCAAAAAAAAAACACACAACAACATCACTAAGACTTAAAAATAAAATATATAAAACTAAAAAACATAATTCAATATATATAATGCTATCTCAGTGCTACTAAAATACACTTTTGACAATTCTGAACGTACTCGTCTGACACACGACCCCGTTCTCCGGCTCTTCCGTACAGCTGATGTTTTCCCACTTCCCTGTGTTGGAGTGGAGAGCGACACACGTGTCCATGAGAGGCAGATCCGTGTCATCCGAGTCGCCGTCCTCCCAGTTATTATAGCGCAACACGCTGTTATCGTCATGCCACTTGAAGACTTCTTCTGCAGGGACACAATGAGAGAGTAATGCTTGTAACGACACATATTTCATATAAACATTCTCAGTGAAAATATCAGGATAGCTTTCACTGTGAAATTTATTTCACAAGATCATATAATCCTTTAGTATAATGTAAACACATAAGTTTGCTGTCGGGACTCAACTTGATCACTAAAGCCCACCAGCACAGCTTAATGATAATGAAGTTATTAATAAATCAAAGAAATAAAGGTGGATATGGATTGGTAGTGATGCAAGCAGCTGTTTATATATGTGTTGTGATTGTAAGGAGTTATGATTGACAGGATTAGGTCTTCCAAAACCTTCATTTAAAACTCTGTACTCTATTATAAATAAAAAACAGAAATTATAATTCATGCACATATTTTTTGCTGGAAAACACTGACATACAGTAACTTGTTAATAATTTTCAACCCAATTGCAATTCATTCTTTCATCTTCAACAAAACCACACGCCAAATGTTTAGGTTTGAAGTACATACAAATCCATGATGAACGAAACAATGAATCTCAGTCACACCGATTCAGATGATCAAAGTTCACATTGTCCTCTGGTTCATTGTTCAATAACTAAGAGAAGTCTTTCATCACGAAGCCTAAACACTCGGATGCACACATGTGGCGTCTGGAATATGTTTCTATAGTGTTCACTTGAAAGCATCTGGACTCTGGGTGTGGATGATGTATTCTTTGAATCCCTAATCAGCCCCAAAAATAACAGGATTTCCTTGTGTTGTGTGACGACACGTGTGAAAAGTGCACTAGAGGAAAACAGCTTGAAAAGTTAATGTGTGTCTCCATGTACATTGTGTATGGACTAGCAATCTAACGAAGAGACTTAGCAACTTTAAAGGACTATTTGTCATCATGTACTCACTCTCATGCCATTCAAACCCATTTATTTTTAGTTGAAGTGATGTCAAACCTGGCACAGCAGTCAGAACAAACACAAAAGAACAGCTTGAACATTCTTCCATGAAAGAGAGAAGTGCTCAGAAACTGGTGCCAAAACGTTTGCTTAAACCGTTTAGTAGCTACTCATGATTCACTCATTTAGAAGTTATACAAACTGTCAGCAACACCAGGCATATAATCCTCTATAACTAAACAGACTGGTTATGATTTTTCAAAGCACTTCTTTAACAGTCTAAACTTAAAGCACTGACTAAGCATCAGTCTGGTAAACAACTCTTTTGCACAGGCCTGGTTTGAACAGATTAGTGAAGTTCAGCTGCATTCCAGTGCAGAGAAGCTGGACCACGTCCAATAACATGCTTAGGCATCTACTGCATATGCTTTTAATGGGAAAAATATTATCTTACTTTTAGAACATATAACTCCATAATAAAGTAAAACCTGCATATTGCAGAAATTATTTAGGCTACTAAATAATCAAATCTGATTTAGATTCAAATATGCAAACATTTATATCTGTGTGTAATTTGCTCTTAATTCTTTAGAGAATCCTTTTTTTCCCCTACTCTTTACTATTTCAATTATTATTTATAATTTCACATATTTGAAATTTTACTTCTTAGGTGAAAACAATCCTTTAAAATCAACGTGAAATTGTATTCGATTACCTCCATAATCTTATATATTTACGAGTGACACGGGATATTCAATGAAGAAAAAATAATGTAAGGCGAGACAGATTTTATTCATGAAATTGAGTGGCTTTTGAAAAGTGAGCGTTAAGGCCCGTTCACATCAAGGACAATAACTATGACGATTTTGATAAAATTCTAAAAAAATATTCTTTTTAAAAAGAATCAAAATATTTAGCAAAATATTAAAGAATACACCACAACTATAACGATAACGGCACAGAGAAACGGAATCACTTCCAACATTGACAGCCAATCAGAATAACTGAAACTGGGCCTTAATGTCTAATATAATAAAAAATCTATATGAATATCCCACATTTATGCCACAATATCATGGTTACAGTTTGCGTTACTAGAGTAAATCCATGGTAAATGTATGTGAGTTGTGGATTGAAAAGCCTTCTAACAGTATCATTGTTGCTCAATGTTTCTCCTGTTTTCTGCGTCAGTGTTGTTGAGAATGTCAGCGCTGTTTCATCTGGCGTTAGTTTAAATCACAAGACATTTGATTTGTGGTTTGTATGGGAGAACTCGAACGCTTCTCACTGGATCTCACAGCGTTGTTCAATTGTCGCGTGATTGAGACGGTCAGCGAGTAAATGCATTCGCTCTAAGCTCACGCCGACGTGTGTTTTAAGCCGAGCTGATAAATGGTCTGTGGCGCGCTGTTCAAACACGCAGCGTTTCTGGTGTGTTTCCCATTTAACTTTTTATATACGGAACAGAAATGGCAGCACCTAGCTATCAGTTATTGGCACCAGTGCGACGGTTTGCAACACGCAATATTTGCATAGTGCATAAACATTATATCAAACACTTAAGGAACTTTTGTTATTATTTTATAGAGGAAAATTACATCGCCATAATTTTATCGCCCAGTCCTGGGCTGCGTTCCAGTCCAAAATTGACATGCCCTTCACTTGCTAACTTCCCTCCGTCTCGTTCACTCGGATGTGCGTCATTGCTTACGTTGCACGAGTGCCCACTACTGGCGGAAACTGCAATGGGCTGAACTGGAACGTCCTAATCACTTGGAATCAGCTATGGAGTTGATTTATTATTTAAAATTTTTTTCCCTTTAAGAATTTGTTTAATGCAGCATCCAAATGTATATAGGCGTGTTTGGGTTGTTTTATATAAAAAAAATCGAATTAATATATCATATTGTTTTTGGTGGTGGTGACGAGAGCTGCGGTGACGTCACAATCGTGTTGCATTGTGGTATATGGAGCTGCCTGAAGTGTACATATGAAGTAGACTCGCTCCCTCAGTCAAAATCGAGGGAACGAGGGTCTGTCCATATAAACTTCCCTCGTCCACTTCACGAAGTGGAACGCACTTCAAAATGGCGGCAGGGATTCCCCCGAGGGGAATTGCTTAGGGAAGTTCGCAAGTGCGTGTCTAAAAGTGGACTGGAACGCAGCCCTAGCGTCGCTTTCTAGCATGAAGGCTGATGGTTTGAGGGGAGGGGTTTAAAAGTAAAAGGGATTCGTGATGTCAGTCGACAATAAAGTTTGTTTCAGAAGTGGAGCAGATTATTACATTTTGATGAAAGATTATGAAAAAAAAAAAATTCTCTAGAATAACACGCACAGATGACTTACATCACTAGGTTTTGAGACGCAGGCGTGTTTCCGGATGAAAATGAAACTTACCGTCGCTGTCATAGTACATTCCCAGCCAAATGTTCATTTTGCCTTTCCACACAAAAGGGCTGTAATTAACGATGAAGCCATTCTCCTCAGCACTTTTTACTGTCAAGAGATCTAAAAATGTAATGGGAAGGTTAAACTGTACCAAATAGTGTATAAAAACAATAGACAAGTTTAGATGTTTATATTTCGCAAATTGCAAAAAAAGCAATTACCATATCTTCCACACTTGTCTTTTGCATCTCCAAAAGAGTAGCTTTTGGCTACGTCCTCATCTCCATGGACGAAATGATAGCAGTTGAGGCCGAACGGCAACCATGTTCGTCCATCAGCAGGGCAGTCTGTACAGACAAGGCATTTTTTGGTTAACAGTTCAACAAGTACTAACCAGGTTACAGGTAACAGCGATTAAAAAAAATCTGTTCTATGCTAATTTAAGGTTTTGTTTGAACCTGAACTGCACACCGAACATCAAATATATAATGGACTGGTGTAGCGGAGGTTAAAGGACAATTCCGGCCAAAAATGAACCTAGGGGTAAATAACACATGGGTATCGAGTCGATGTGTTTTCATGATAATCGTATGTACCCAGTTGTATCGTTAGTTTTATCAAAGATTAACTTATAACGCTAGTATATAGGACATAGAATAAGTAAAAATAAAAATCGCTAGTTAATACCACTATCAAGACTCAAAATAGCCCCACACTAACACGTTAGCATAATGAGGGTCTCTACCTGCAAACCGAAGCATTGAGAACTTTGTAAGTGTACAGACAGTTTAATAAGAAGATACTTTATAAAGACAGTACACTTTGCGTATATAGCAAATATGTGGTATACTTGTTAGTGGTATTAACTAGTGATTTTTATTTTTACTTATTCTATGCCCTATACACTAGCGTTATAAGCTAATCTGTGGTAAAACTAAAACTAACGATAAAACTGGGTACATTCGATTATCATGAAAACTCATCCCAGAGAACGGTCGACTCTGTAACCATGTGTTATTTAGCCCTAGGTTCATTTTTGGCCGGAATTGTCCTTTGAGATTTGAGATCAAATCCCGCTCAGAGCGGTGCGAGTGGAACCAGAGGGGTTATTGGCTCTGTGATTGTGTTGTGTCATGCAGTTTCAGCAAGGACAATCTTTTTTTTTCATGGAACACTTGAGACATTTTGAACTTGAACAACATTTCATAGTGACATCGGTCAAACAAATCAAAAGTACATAAAAACCTCACAAAGGTCTCTTAGTAGTAGTTCAAATGACTGATTAACTGTATTTCAAATATTCTGGAACAAGAAATATAGCTGTTGAAGTTCTCAAATCAAAAATAGCACCAGACAATACGTAAATGACATGTACGCTGGAAAAAAATATGCTCTTCCTCAGTATTTTTGTCTTGTTTTCCAGTACAAAATCTAAACATTCTTAAATCAAGATACATTTACTTGAAATGCACAATGCCATAAGATATTAAGTTTTATTTTCTGAAAAAAAATATATACATATATTTTGCTGAAAAAGAAAAATATACAAAACTTTTTTTCCCCTTTTTAATGAAGTTGTACGTTTTCAAATTCTTACTCCATTGGCAAATATATTTTCATGTTTTAAAGCATAAACTAAACTAAAAAGTAGAAAAGTATAAGTAGACACTATATGCATTTCAATTACTTTAAAGATTAAATTAATTTCAATGACATGCATGAAAATAATTTCAGGAAAATCAAAATCAAACTGCATATTTCCAGAAAGTCACCAAAAACTGAAACAACGTGACAGAAAGCTCATTTAGGAATTTACGCGGCAAATCAATATAGTTTTAGAGTATCGATATTTATTTCTAACAAATGGTATTACTAACAAAACAACGTTTATGTGGAACTTCCCCGTTCATTTTAAGAGCCTGACTATTTTTTTCCCTGTATTGCTAAGATAGTAGTCAAAGCTCGTGACATTGTGATGCAGAGCTACTGACACGAAGAGAAGTTTGACGTTCCATTTCAGAACTTTCAAATGTAACTCAAAAGAAACAAATGTAACAGTTTCTCGTGGCGAGAACACTGCAGATCTCAGATGAACTCTGAAGAAGTTCACTCCTGTTGTTCGAATCGCATCGCCATTAAAACAAACAATAACGTTACAGTAACGAGCTCAGCGTTAAACGCGTAACAAACACTCACTAATGTAAACTACTCACCACCAGAACGGTCCTCTCCTCGCGCGAAACGGCACGTAAGAACAAGAAGAACGGTGTAAAACAATGCAAAATTACGAAAACTGGACTCCATGTTTTCAACACAGTGCAGATATCATGGCTGAGCCTGAGCGCTGAACGCGGCACGCACGCACGCACGCACGCACGCGCACACACACACGCGACCTTTCAGATATTATTTTGGCACTGGCAACTAGACTAAAGAGGCTCTAGCCATCAAATCCCACAGGAATGTGGGCTTTATACGTGACTACAACAGTGAAGTCATACCATCATTACACTCGGATAAAACAACCTGTCTGGCTGAACACCGAGATGATATACCTTTATTGTTTGTTTGCTTTTAGGTTCATTTTTAAAGTGGCGTTGTTACGTAATAATAATAATAATAAATACATCAGAAATGTTGATTCTTCTTAATCAAAAGGACATGAAAATGTTTCCCCAGATCTTTACCATTTTGAATTAAATGTTTAAGATGAAATAAGATGGGGATGTCATTAATTACTGCACTATACCATAGATTATTACATTTATTCATGTAAAAAATAGATACATTTATTCATGTTTTCAGTTAGTGTTATAACACACCTCAGTATTGGCTAGTTCACTAGTTTACACGGTTTAGGAATACGTATAAGATTTTAAAGGAAACTTTATTAAATAAACTTTAATTTTAAGCAGGCACACATGGAAATATTATGAATATTATACATCAAAGTCTGAGACACATAGTGCAAAAATAAAGTTACAGTTGTTTAAAGAAACGAAATACTTTCTCAATCCCCAGACGTTTGTAGAATAATAATAACATTAATAAAATAAATGTGTGATCATTGCCAGCTCATCGAGCTGAAATGTTCTTCTTCACATTTTTATAGAAACGCACAGTATTTTGGGGATAGTCTACTTTGTGAACCTTATTAGGTCGAGTAGGCTATGTCTTTAAAAACCTGTTCTCAGATCATTAAAAGCAAAGAAAAGTAGCCTAATATTTTTTGTTTCAAAAGTGTCTTTAGGAAACAACAACTTTGTTCTATAATAATTTATAGATAGTATAGTTTTTCTTTAGTTTTTTATTTTTTTATTTTTTTTTAGCAATTTTAGTACTTGATCTCTTGATTTAAGTGTTGATCTCAGATTTTTAAGAGTTGATCACAGACTGCAAGTCGTACGAATTAATTAAGGTGTGAATAAATTAACCATTTCATTCAACATACAGTTGGAAAACGGAATAAAACTCGAGCGTTTGAGCAACCGCACACACATCTCCAACTTAGTCCATATTTCTATGATATTTCTCTGTGAAGAGTCAGCCAGGTGGTGTTTATAGCGTAGGGGGCGGAGCTTTACATTCTAGAGAGCATTTGATTGGACAGATGATGTGATGAAAAGCTCCGCAGTGATGTCATAAAAATCTGTGATCCATTTTAGCGGTAGGGAGAGAGTGTAAATTTTGAATGCTTATATCTCCTAAATACGAATTTTGTCATTGTTTCTGAACACACCAGCTTATTCATAACCTTAAGGCTATATTCATAGTAAAAGCTAAAAAACTTACATTTTGATTTCAGGGGGCATTTAAAGGGGAGGTTCACCCAAAAATGAAAATGATCACATAATCCTAGGTGTATATGACTTTAGTTTCATAAAATTCTTTAGTTTTTAGCCGAACACAATCGGATTAATAATACAATGCCATTACAAAACTGTGAAGAGGCAGGATATTATTTAATAAAACTCCGATTGTATTCAACTAAAAGAAGGAAGTCCTATACAGGATGACTTGAGGGTGAGTAAATTATGGGATAAGTTTAAATTTTTGGGGAAAAAACTTGTACATCGATGCACATTTTGAATGCGTCCCTCATCTAATACATACTCTCTTGAGTAAGTAATTAATTTGTGATTGCTAAATATATATATATATATATATATATATATATATATATATATATATACAGGTCCTTCTAAAAAAATTAGCATATTGTGATAAAGTTAATTATTTTCCATAATGTAATGATAAAAATTAAACTTTTATATATTTTAGATTCATTGCACACCAACTGAAATATTTCAGGTCTTTTATTGTTTTAATACTGATGATTTTGGCATACAGCTCATGAAAACCCAAAATTCCTATCTTAAAAAATTAGCATATTTCATCCGACCAATAAAATAAGTGTTTTTAATACAAAAAAAGTCAACCTTCAAATAATTATGTTCAGTTATGCACTCAATACTTGGTCGGGAATCCTTTTGCAGAAATGACTGCTTCAATGCGGCGTGGCATGGAGGCAATCAGCCTGTGGCACTGCTGAGGTGTTATGGAGGCCCAGGATGCTTTGATAGCGGCCTTAAGCTCATTCAGAGTGTTGGGTCTTGCGTCTCTCAACTTTCTCTTCACAATATCCCACAGATTCTCTATGGGGTTCAGGTCAGGAGAGTTGGCAGGCCAATTGAGCACAGTAATACCATGGTCAGTAAACCATTTACCAGTGGTTTTGGCACTGTGAGCAGGTGCCAGGTCGTGCTGAAAAATGAAATCTTCATCTCCATAAAGCTTTTCAGCAGATGGAAGCATGAAGTGCTCCAAAATCTCCTGATAGCTAGCTGCATTGACCCTGCCCTTGATAAAACACAGTGGAGCAACACCAGCAGCTGACATGGCACCCCAGACCATCACTGACTGTGGGTACTTGACACTGGACTTCAGGCATTTTGGCATTTCCTTCTCCCCAGTCTTCCTCCAGACTCTGGCATCTTTATTTCCGAATGACATGCAAAATTTGCTTTCATCCGAAAAAAGTACTTTGGACCACTGAGCAACAGTCCAGTGCTGCTTCTCTGTAGCCCAGGTCAGGCGCTTCTGCCGCTGTTTCTGGTTCAAAAGTGGCTTGACCTGGGGAATGCGGCACCTGTAGCCCATTTCCTGCACACGCCTGTGCACGGTGGCTCTGGATGTTTCTACTCCAGACTCAGTCCACTGCTTCCGCAGGTCCCCAAGGTCTGGAATCGGTCCTTCTCCACAATCTTCCTCAGGGTCCGGTCACCTCTTCTCGTTGTGCAGCGTTTTTTGCCACACTTTTTAATCTTTTGCAGGTGTTTAGAGTTAATTAGTTGATTCAGATGATTAGGTTAATAGCTCGTTTAGAGAACCTTTTCATGATATGCTAATTTTTTGAGATAGGAATTTTGGGTTTTCATGAGCTGTATGCCAAAATCATCAGTATTAAAACAATAAAAGACCTGAAATATTTCAGTTGGTGTGCAATGAATCTAAAATATATGAAAGTTAAATTTTTATCATTACATTATGGAAAATAATGAACTTCATCACAATATGCTAACTTTTTGAGAAGGACCTGTATATTCGCCATGTTGTCATTATCATGTGACCTACCAGCGTCAGTTGCGTCGCTTCACTGCCATTCATAAATCCTCTCCTGTGGCCTCATGGGATAGTAAAGTGTCCATCATAAGCACACTTCCGAATCTCACCGGAAGTAGTAGGTCATCCGGGGACAAGCTTCCTTTGTCACATACTGTTTTCATTTTTTCATTAAAGATAATTGTGGCACTTGTTCTGCTAGTGTTTGATTGCCACATTACATCAATAGACTGAACTACACACCCAGTATCTCTTTAATGCTCCAGTTTTTCAGGATACACCAGCTTCTCACTGCATTGAGGCGTTTAGTACAGTATCAATGACAAACCTTCATTAAGATGGTGTAATTGAAATTTGTATAATTTATATTTGTGGAATGAATAATTGTGCAGTTTGATACCCTGATAATGATTTCAGTTATCAAAAAGAGTATTGTGTATTCATGTAAAATAATGTATGGTGTGTGTGGTCATTGTTAGCTAAAACTATTAATTATTGTTATCGTCAAATGAAACAAAGCTTTGGCAACAAACTGAAATAAATATGTTATAAGTTGACAAATATAAGCTGAAGTACTAAAATTACTCAAACTAAAAAAAATAAAAAATAAAGCTTAATAAAAATATTTAAAACAAAAACTAATTTATAAAAAAAGAATAAAATTACTAAAATTTAAAATTAAATTAAATGAAAGCTAAATAAAAATATTCATAATGTATATAAATAATACATAATATATATATACAGTATATAAATAGTATATTAGTAAATTATAGTAATTATATATAAAAGTAGCCTACAGTATACCATTTATTTTTAAAATGCACAAACTTTTTCTTCAGGGTTTGGGGAAGTCTACTGTATTTATAACTAAAATCAAATAAAAACTGTATTTCCATAACTCTACACACACACACACTGCAAAATATTTCTAATATATTCATATATAAATGTAATGATGAATACACAACACAGATTAAGCTTGTCTCTCTCCCTCTCATTTATTATTAAGGTTAGTTAAATTCACAAAAGATGATATCAAACTGTAATTTACATGCTTTAATGTCCAACTAATTTGGTTCAATTTATTTTATTTTATCAACAATTTTAAGATAGTTATGTCAGAGAGATCATACCCGAGTCATTTACTTGAATTACACACCTGGAGCATTAGTGTACATGTGGTGAGGCTTTTGTAGATTAGATTAGATGAATCGGTTTTAATATATAAATGAACATTTGAGAGAACAATTGGAGCCTGATATCACAGTGTACGTTTGATTCTTTTAACATGTTTTTAACCTTATTCCTGTTCCTGAATAATAGTCCATCAGGTGCTCTAATGGATCTGGACCCAAAATAGCAGCTTCTGGTCTTTCTGGAAATAGTGACATACGAAAACATTAAACCTGGTTTGTTTGCTGCTTGTAGTGAAGACACTTTTAACAAATGATGCTAAGTCTCAAATCCAACTTTTTGCAGAGACACTGACACCTGCTGGTCAAAGTGAAGTACTGCTGAGAGCGACATACTGGTCACGTGGGCAACTTCAACTTAGTTCATCCAAAAATGTGACCCTGGCCTGGATGACACAACCAGTCACATGGGTCATTTTTTTGAAATTGAGATTTATACATCACATGAAAGCTGAATAAATAAGCTTTCCATTAATGTATGGTTTGTTCGGACGGGACAATGTTTGGCAGAGATAACGTTACAACTATTTGAACATCTGGAATCTGATGGTGCAAAAAAATCGAAACATTGAGAAAATCGCCTTTTATGTTTGCGATTGTGCTGCATTCAATCACAAAAATAAATGTTTTATACATTTACGGTAGGAAATTTACAAAATATCTTCATGGAACATGATCTTTACTTAATATCCTAATGATTTTTGACAAAAAAAGAAAAATTGATAATTTTGAACCATACAATGTATTGTTGGCTATTCCCACAAATATACCCGTGCTACTTAAGACTTAAGTATGTTGTCTAAAGAAAATACCATAAAAGTATCATAACAGTAGTGCATGAGGTGAATGAACGACAACATGAATAAAACAAAAATGTGTTTTTATTCAAAAATTCTCAAAGAAATGAACAGAAATAAAGCTTAATTAACAATCTACTGAAAACAAAGGGGAGAAAAAGAGCTTTTTTTGGCTTCAACAAACACTCCAGAAAACAAAAGAAAAAATACAGAGGAAGGTTTCTGATAAACCAAACGTACAAGATACCACTGGCAAGCGTGTGGCACGTAAAACAGAGAGAAAGAAATTACAAAATCAACTCTCATATAGATATCTCTATGAAAATCTTTTTATTGTTTTTATTTTTTCAAACAGTCTGTACAAAACTTCTCTCTTCATAAATTATTACTTTTTTTTCATATAACTTAATGGCTGTCTAGTACATGATTTTTCATATTCATGAGCAATTTCTCTCTGCACAACAACTCTTTTCAACTCTTTGACCCAGACACAGATTGGCACTTCGGATTCAGATGTTACTAGCAGCATGAGCCACACAAGAACTCCACAGAAACACACTCGCTGCCACACACACACACACACACACACACGCACGCACGCACATCAAGAATGGACTCGGCTGTGAGCTGAGCACCTCGGATACGCCGTTAAAACTCTGTCTGGACTCGGTCTGAAAGCAACGGTATAGAAGCCCATTTCTGACACATAAGAAAAAAAATAATCATGCTTCGGTAAATCATAATTATTACACAAGTCATAATTATGAGATAAAAAGTCAAACTTATGATACTCAGTGAGATTTAAAAATAATTTTGATGCAAAACGTCGAAATAATTCAGATGAAAAGTCAAAAACTGTCAATTTCAACTTAGTATGTCATATTTTCAACTTTTTATCTCATAATTTCAACTTTTTAAGTCATAATGACTTTTTGACTTAAGTATTAATTTATCGTTTCATCTCAAAATTGACAGTCATAATTTTGACTTTTAAATCTCATAAATATGACTTTTTAAATCATAATTTAACTTTTTAAGACAAAAATATGGTTTACCAGAGCATTTTTTGTTACATTTAATTCAGTAATACTTTATTTTACAGTGTCCTTGTTTCACGTTACATGTAGTAACTGTAGTAATAACTATAAATTGTGCATAATTACATGCAACTAACCCTAAAACAAACTTTAACCGTAACTCTATAGTAAGTACATGGAGTTAATTATTATTACTCAGTACTTAAATGTATAATTACACTGTAACACGGACACCTTAAAATAAAGTGTAAACATTGTACTTCCTCAAATAAATACTGAGTAATATTAATTAACTACATGCACTTACTCTAGAGTTAAGGTTAAGGTTAGTCACTTATTATGCATTACTATGATTATTATTATACTAATTATGCATAATTTACTGTTATTACTATAGTTAGTACATGTAGTAATGTGTAACTACGTCACCTTAAAATAAAATGTTACCTTTTTTGTGTTATGTGCAGTAAATGGGCTTCATACAACAGTGATGTCTCGGGAAAACCGCAACTTTCAGCATCGCTGTTTCTCACTCTCTCTCTCTCTCTCTCTCTCTCTCTCTCGCGCACGCTTTCTTGTCTACTTCCTATGGACTACTGGAATATCTTGTGATGAAAAGCAGCATTGTTTTTTGCTTTCGAAACAATGAATCTGAATGCTAAACGACACTAAAACAAACGCACAACTTTCCTTATAACGATAACAATAATAAAAAAAAAACTTTTTGTTTGAAGGAGGAGGAGGAGAAGAAGAAGAAGAAGAAGAAGAAGAAAAGGATCAAAGTATTTGAAAAGAAAAAACCTGAAAGAAATCAAGTGTACATGGACAGCTCCTGAGCGGTCCGTTTGGTCTGGAGGGGCGGGCTGAACCTGCTAGCCCGACCAATTAAAACAGAGGACAACAAAACTCTGAGGTAGATAACCGGTCAACAAGACCCACCAGGTCAAAAACACAGTCTTTTGGAAGACAAATTAATGAATAAAGCCTTACTAAAGTATATTGTGAGTTTAGAAGAAAATCAAAACTTTTTCCTGTAATGGATGCGATTATTGTTTCAAAGGCCGAGTCCTAAAACCTAGTGAGCTGCCATCATATTTCCCCGAATACGTCACGTTTTTATCATCTGAAACATGCTGCGACTTTACTATAATTCAATTAAAGTTACGCTCGTCTTTTCTTCCCTGTATGTGGGCGGGGCTTGATCTTGTCCATGGGGAATTGATTGGATGGTTGTGGTCTGCTATTGGCTGATCTCATGTGAGTGACAGGTTGCCCCGCCCACATCATAAGAGAAGAAAGGGGGAGGGGAAGTTAATCTAATTTAAGATTATGAAAGAAAAAAAAAAAGAAAGATGTGCACTGATAATTAATTTATAACAAATACGGCAATATTCCATAAAAAAAAATATAGATTTCATGATTAATTTTTTAAGTCAAGTTTCTTAAAACATTAGGATTCTTTGGTAGTTTCAGTTTCGCTTTATGGTTTGGTGTTTTTTTTTTATTCTAAATGTTGTTTATAATGAATGCACACTATAATTTATGTTTGTTTTATACTTGTGTTTTTCCTTCCTGTTCTGCTCTACCGTTAAATTTAAAGGATTGGTTGTGGAGTGACAGGAAATAAAACGCATGTTTATTGTGTTAATAATAATTGTAAATGTTTCAGTTTATTTACCGGAATTATTTACCGAAAAATATGGCAGTAAGTGCACTAAGATACCTACAAATCCTAAGGCAGCATCATATACATCCTTCGTTGAGAAGGCAATCCCACAATGCATTGAGTAAAAAAAAAATCCATCCTAAAGCATGGCTAAAAATAGTTGATTCTAATGAAAAAGCACTAATAATTTTGTGCTTTGTACCTCTACTGCAACATGCCAATGCAAAACTCTCCTGAAGTCTGTTTGTATGATGCATGTATTTCTTTTACAAATAATAATGAGTTATGATGCTCCCTTAGAAGGCAGCTCACTAGGGTTTTAAAACAGTGCCGTCGTTTCAACTTGTCCTCGTCCCACGTTTCAGTTTCAGTTGTCTCTGCTCTGTAGTGATGTTTTCGTTTAGTTTGTGGCACTTGCTGGATCCAAATCGTCCTTCACGCTATCGGTGTCCGCACCTCGAAGACTAAAGACAGCTGAATGCATATGTACAAAGAAGGCACATTCTCCAGAACTGCAATCTAGTCTGTTAAAAAGTCTCAGCGTGGCCCGTCTCGAGAGAAAACATCCGCGCGATCCGCTTGCTTTGGTGAAGTAAACTGGAAAGTGCCGAGATTTGTTTGCCTGCTATAATCGAGCACGTTCACCACTCCCGAAGAAGCCCGCCGAACCGCTACCGTTTCTTAAAGAGGTTTTACTCTGAACGCATCAAACGATTTTCGGTCTGACTGACAGGCCACGCCTCCCTCCCACCCCCAAAATTAGAATACGAGTCAAAGCTCCTCCCCCTCCCACACGAGTTCATCTAAAGCTAAACCACAACACCGAGATTTATAAACGAAAGTAAAAGGCAATGATCAAAAATGTGATCGTTCAGCAGAATTTCTACCACATTCAAACAACCAAAGGATCATCACCTCTGATTATAAAAACATTAAATCCTATGAAAACTCCATCCATGTTGTCACTCGAAACGGTTTGTACTCTAAAAGATCCGAAAAAGCAAAACACCGAAATCCAAGCGCAGTGAAATTTTCCTTTGCGAGATGCTAGAAAAGCCCTATTCAGCTGATTTACAAGGCAGTAGCCGCACGTCTCTTCTTCGGCTACTGTACGGGAAAGAGTTTAAGGCAAATCGTATAAGACGAACAGATCGGTCAGACCGAAGATGAAGCACACAACAGAAAAACACATCAACGACACTCACACCGCAAGCACAAACGCATCTTTCTCAGGATGTCCGGCTGTTTCAGTACAAAAGAAGAGAGAGAGAGAAAAAAAAAAGAAAAAAAAAATCTGAAATCATAAAAACAAGAATAATAATATCCCATGCACATTGAGTCGCATGATGAGGTTGCTGCATCTATGTGACAATCCTTGGTAAAAAATAATCAGTTTCCTTATTAAAATAAAACTTTTCTTTGTCTTTTCTTTCCATTTCATTTTTTCTTTTTTTTTTCTTTGTTAGCCTCCTCTGATGAAATGAATCCTTGATTTGCACCTAATGGAACTTATACCAAAATAGTTGAAGTAGTTTTATTATAAAACCAAGGAACTCATCGTAGAACCTGTGCAAAATGTTGATTCATCGGTAGAGCCGGTCCTTCAAAGGAAGCTGTTGTTGATTTAGCAGTCGTCTCTTTCTCTCTCAACCCTAGAAGTGAAGCAAAAAACAAAACTTCAAATCAATAGTTTGATAGAAAGAAATGAAGACTTTTATTCAGCAAGGATGCATTAAATTGATCAGAAGTGAAACTTTCTATACATCAAAGAATTCTGAAAAAAATGATCAAAGATTCCACAAAAATATGAAGTTTTGACAAAGATAATAATAAGAAATGTTTCTTGAGCAGCAAATCATCATATCAGAATGATTTCTGAAGGATCATGTGACACTGAAGACTGGAGTAATGATGCTGAAAATTCAGCTTTGATCACAGGAATAAATTACATTTTACAATATATTACAATAGGAAAGAGTTATTTTAAAAGGTAATAATATTTCACAATATTACCATTTTTATTGTATTTTTCATCAAATAAATGCAGCCTTGGTGAGCAGAAGAGACTTCTTTCAAAAACATTTTAAAACCCCCATCCACAAACTTTTGAATGACAGTGTATCATATAATATATTTTCCAAAACCTTTAACCAAAGACCAATTTCTCAGCAACAAAATATTTGAGATCTGAGCATTACTATAAAAATGTATTTTCAACAAAAATTTCCATGCATGAATGAAAATTACAATTTAAAAATTTCCATTTTTACTTTTCATCATTTACTCACTCTCATTAAAACCTCTAATTTTTTCTTCCTTGATGCACAAAATGAGGTTCAATCTTCCTGTCTGCAAGACTTCATAAATCTTATTCACGACTGTACAATTAAAAAAATCATGCCATGGATGAATCAAAGCAGGTTTGAGATCAATGATTCCTTCATGTCAATGACAGAAAACTAAACGACTCAATTAAAAATTCTGTCGAAACCATTAAGTTGCATTGACTACTTTTCAGATACCTTTTTGGATCTTGACAGCATGAATAACCATCAAATAATAATAAGTTAAATAAATACAAGTCTTGAATGAGGCAAGGGTGAATAAACGAGGACCGAATTGTCATTTTTGGGAGAACTATCCCTCCAACTTAGACACGACACACACATCAGGACCAGTAATGCAGTAAAGCACGACTGCAGGTGGCTCAGAATAATACCGCATTAAACCCGTTTACACTTCCAGACCACTTATTTTAAACAGATGTAAACCGATGATGCATCAACACTTGAAATGACCTCTAAACATTTATATAAGAAACCTCATGCAATGCTTCCACATGCACAAGACTTCCTCCTCCTGGAACCCAGAAAGTCATTTTAATCGTCTGTAGAGTACATTAGTTTTTGTGAATACAGTTTTGGGTTTGAGAAACAATTCTCTTTGGTTGGTTGACAATTTCTTCTCTATATCAGTGTCAGTGTTTCTGAACTCCCTGAAACATGTCTATTATAGTCTTGAGTTTCTTCTGGGAATGAACACGTCACAATATTCCTCATTTAAATAATTCATACGCAGAATAAAGGGGCGGGGCCTGGTTGAGTTAGTTAGTAGTGTGTTGACACTGGCTGGTATGGTAAGGGGCGGGACATTCCCCAAACACACTCGAAGCAGTTGACCAATCACAACACACTGCTGCAGCCGACCAATCAGAGCACAGTGTGCTTTTCAGAAGGAGGAGCTTCGAGGAACATTTCATAGTTCCTATAACCCGCTTTTTGGCGTTCTCGCACCGCAGGAACTGGGATCGATTTTAGTTGTAGAAAAACCTTTTGGAAGGACTAAATTATCTCCTACTTCAGAGTAGAGTCTAACCCAGCACAACAGGAACTACCAGTGACGCAAGTTTGGACGAATGCATGCGAAACCCTCATCATTTTATAGCCTATATATTTACTCCATGATCATTGAAAACAGCGATAGATAGACTGACACAGAAGACCAGGCACTTCTCAACCTTTACGCTACCGAGGAAATCCAACGCTATTTTGAAGGTACCACGCAAAGCATGATTATATTTCTGCTCAGCTAGTGACACTAGACATCAACCACACAGTAAACGCTTTAATACATTTTCATTAGGGCTGCACAATATATCGAAATTATCTAAATATCGCAAATGTATATATCGCGATATGCATATCGCAACAGCTTGCAATAACTGGGGTCATGAACAAAAGACAAAGACAAAATCACTCACTGCTCTGGGCTGAAAAACTTTTGTAGCTTTATCAGTATACAGTATATCTCATTCTTACAGTGAAAAATAAGCAGTGATTATTTTTGCATTTGATTATTCAGTTTCTGTTGTTTAATAAACCCAATGTAGGCCTTCCTGAAACCCTGAACCCTGTGGATTACACTGATGTTAAAATAAATAACACTTCTTATGCTACAGTAAAACACTCAGTTCACTTTCAGAAGATGTAGGGATGTTTTTTGTCACAAAAAGAATGTGAGACACATATGTAGGTTATATCATTTTAAATATATAAGATTATTTAAAGGGACTATGTGTAGTGTTTTAGGTATTTTATTATCTGAAATCAATATTTTTATTCATAAATATGTACACAATGGTGTACAAATACCTCTGCCAATTATCTGACTTATCCTCGTAAACGAAGAATTTATTATCTTTATATACATGTGACGGGTAGGTCCACGGAGGCTTCCATGTCGTTCCGCCATCTTGAAAAACTATAATAGCAGAGAGGGTCAAAAAGTACCAGCCCAGCGCGTTTCCACAACGCGTTTTCGTTCAGAGCCAGCGTCACGTGACTGAAAGCAGCAGAAACGGAGGAGCAGAGCAGCGAGAGGCGCTTGTCACGGCCCCGGCAAGTTTAAAAGGCTGCATTGCATTGTTATTATTCATACTGTAACATTCGTTTGTTCGTTGTGTCAAGTTGCAGTTTGTTTGAGATAACAAACCTGTTCAACCTGAGATAACAAACCGAAGGAAAACTCGACGAAGTGCTATTAGAAGACATCCTGTCATAGCTTTTTGGTACATAACAGCTACCGTAGATGCAACACGCATTTGAAAAAGCGAGGCGCCGGAGAGCACAATTCGTTTGAATGCAAAATACAATTTCACCGCTAGATGGGAGAAATTCCTACACAATGTCCCTTTAAAAATAACTTGAGTTTATTTTACACACTTTAAGCATTATATCGTATCGCACATCAAATATCCCATTATTTAATGAGTTATCAAATATCGCATTTTTCTTCAATATCGTGCAGCCCTAATTTTCATATACCACTTAATTTCTTTAACAGTATGATGTATTAGTATTAGACAGGACTGTTAAGCAGATCGTTAACTAATGAAGATGGAGAATGGGAGAGCTGTGTCAAAATAAAAGTCTGCAGTGCTGGTGCGAATGCAACCAGGAAAATAGCCCTAGGGGAAAATGTACTTAGTGACTAGTTCCTATAACTGACTTCCTATAACTATCTGGTGCGAAAACCCCTATAGAGACAAAACGAAACGGGTGCATTTCCCAAAGCCTACCATGGTTGCAAGTTCCGTCATTACCAACAAAAGTCAACGGAACTTGCGACCATATTTGGCTAATAATGCTTTCAGGAAACACACCTCAGAGCATTACTGAAAAATATATGTAAAATAACATTCAAGGCAAGCATGAAAACCTATTCTAGTAGACCCCAAAACCAAAATCAAGACTTTGAAAAAGGGCATAATAGGTCCTCTTTAATGTTTAAATTGTTTATAGGAAAATCTCAGTGGATTCTATTTTTCTATTCTATTTTTTGGGCTCCAAAAGCTTATGGTAAAATGACACACGAGCCGTTGCATGATGTATATGTGAAAGAAGTGAGTGATAGTACCTCTTCATCACTTTGCCTGCTGATAGGTGTAAGGTGAATGATCACTGGACGAATCCACCTGAGGTTGTGGACTGTTCTCCTACAACAAAACACATTTAGGCACCAAATCAACACAAGCAAAGCATGTCATCACACAAGCTGAAATCAGAACAGAGATCTGAAGCACTAATATAACATAAGACTGAAATTTTTCCACTGCATATTTCGCTTATAATTTTGAAGGCAATTAACATGCGCTAATGGATGAATGTCACAAAAAAAATGCTCATGTCACTGAAAAACAAACATAATAGGTTTAACATTCTGTATTACTGTAAAAAATACTGTAAAAATAATACTATTACAATACAATAATTTATCATTTATTAATTAATGTTAATTTATGTTAATTATTATTGCAGAAATGAAAGGCAATACACAAAAATGCCCCTCAGTTAAATAATATATTATTATTGTTATTATTATTATGCATCATAGTTGTGCTTAATTTTCATGAAGATAATCTCACAGAAAAAATCAATAGTTCTAAAAACAAGTTTTATTATCTTTGAGCAAAATATTCTATTCTATTTCTTTTGTTTGATTTTGGAAAGATTCCCTGGACATGTTCTTAACACTCAAGAACATTTCAGCACAGTTGCACAAGCCCAGTCTGTTCTTGAACTTTTCTCCATTTATGGTGATTGTGAATTCAGGAAGTTCTTGAGTACAGGACGAGGTTAAATCTGTGTCTGGGAAAGTGTGTGTGGACATGAACCCACCTCTACTGAGACTGCGGTGGTCTGCATGTGAGTGTATGGAGGGATGTACTGCCCCTGGAGAGCTTGACTGGCTGGCATATACTACAGGAGACACACACACACACACACACATCAACATATGCTGCTACAAACCTGCACACTTTGCTGCTGTAGTGTTTTGTACTCTCATTCTGTCAGCGGTTTCTTATTTGGTTACTTTTGTGTATTTCTGATGAGTTGTGCATGATCCATATGTTGCTCTGTTTAAATATGCCCCATATGTTTAAATATAGGCCTATACATTGTTTTGCAGCGTTTAACCATTATATGGCGAATCAGTGTAACCCCCCAAAATATTATTGCACTATAAAAAAAAAAGGTCCAACATAAAAGTTTGTTAAAGATACATTATGCAGCGTTTTGTTTATTCAAAATTGAGAAAGTGTGTGCAATCATGAATCCATCTTCAAGAGGCATGCTGTTTTGTATATGAACTGCTAGAGTGCCACAAGTTACATAGTTTACCTTTAAATTCTTCAATACTATTATTATTAGAAAATGTGTCTTCCACATTGTGGCCTTTATCTTTTAATTGCAACTTGATAATTCACCAGTAGGTGGCGCTTAAGGTCAGACGTGGGCTGCATCCAAAATTGCATACTTACCTACTTTATAGTAGGTGAAAAACAGTATGTGAGCCAAGTAGTATGTCTGAATTCACAGTACTCATAATAGAGTAGGCAAAAAGTCCCCTACTACTACGGGATTTTGAAGTGTGCATACGATGGACACTTTACTAACCCATGAGGCCACAGGAGATGATTTGTGAAAGTCAGTGAAGCGACACAACTGACGCTGGTAGGTCACATGATAATGACAACATGGTGGATGTATTGTAGTACGTCCGAATTACATTCATACCACATAGAATGCACTTTTTTAGAGGTTGCAAAGTAAGTACTTAAAATAATTATCTGCGATTTCAGACGCAGCCTTGCAATCATATTACGTGAAGTTTCCTGTTGCTCTGAATACCATACTAACACACCATTTCTGCAGTATACAGTGTGTATACTCTGAACAGTATGCAAATTTGTATGCATGGATACCCGGATGACACTGTGCTTTTGCCAAAATGTGCAGTATACAACAAACTACTTTTTGAAGTATTTTTCATTGCATAGGTGCATACTGTTAAAAAACATAGTAAGCAGTATGCAGTGTATACTGCAGTATGCATAACGCCATTCCATTCTGAACAGCTGCAAATGATTTATATGCTAATTATTTATATTATATGAGAAGTGTTGATTTGTGCTCACCGTTCCTGCGCTGCCCAGAGAGAGGTGACCCATCTGCTGAGTGAGAGGACTCATCATGGACGTGGGCTGCAGAGTCATGGAGTGATCTATAGACGGCGATATCACTGCTCCCTACGACGGAACGGGACATTTACATTACAATTATTAATTTAGGAAGAAAGCCACATATAAGGCACATATCCGCATATATACACTTCCTTTCATAATTGGCCCATTTTATAAAATAAAATGAAATAAATAAATAATGCTTGACTATTTTACTGTGTACTATGTATTAATCGAAAAAAAGCTGAAATAAAATAAAAATTAAAAATATTCAGTGAAAAACTTTTACAAAAACTTAAATGAAGAATATAAGAAACGTTGCAACTAACTGAAATAAACTAAAATAAAACGTTTTTTACTATGTATTTTCAGGAATTTGCTGTATGAATTTGCTGATTTTTTTTGTGAATTTGCTTTAACTAAAATTATTAAAACTCAATTGAAATAAAGCTAAAATAAAATATAAATAATAGATGAAAAAATTGTACTTTGTAACTTTGCACTAGAAAAATGCCAATTACTTCACACTTTGTTTTCATAATGTTTGACCAGTAAAATTTTGTTACAAAAAATAAACAAATAAATAAATAATAATAATAAATCCCTTACAGAAAAAAAAATAAGCAACTCACTGACCGGCTGCTTCCCAATATTTCTATATTTTTTGATAAATTTTCACTACTGTGCTTTAAAAAAAATAATGTTCACTAAAAAACAAGCACCAAGCAGATGCTGGTAATACCATGGTTTTCTTTGAAATGTATGATAGATGACGGTTGGTGATGTTAAAAATGAAGTAAATGAGACTGAGAGTGTGTGGCATCTGGGAAGTGTACAGTGTCAGAGATTGTGGTCTGTCTGGGATGTGTGTGATGAGTCCTGCTTTCTTGCACTGAGTCAGACTCTGAAAATCTTCCGGATTTTTAATAGCTATGAGCCATCAGCGCCATTACTGGCCTTTAAATGCCGCATTCATGATCCACGGCACTCAGCTCTATACGCACTGACTCACACAAAATCATAAGCCCATTATACCACACATTACTTACATACATTATACACACCCACTCAAATAGAAAAACACACATAGTCTCTTCCTGTTTGATGTGTCATGCAGCTGAGCTTCACTTGCAATCTTAGTACCTCATCTCTAACACACACACACACACACACACACACACACACACACACACACACCCCTCAGGCTCTTGATGCTGGTGTGGGCTTCAATGACACTGTACTACAGCATCTGGGTGTGATTTAGTGATAGTGCACTTATGCAAACACACACACACACACAAACACACACACTCACACCAATGTTTCCTGCACAACTGTGGCGGCTGCTGCTCCTTAAGAATAGGAAGCACACATCACGTATCAGGGACAAAATGTGAACTTTTATGTTGTTATAGGCAATGTTGCTCCTAAAAGTAGTTTCTCAAATGACAGAATGGAAATAATTGACGGAAATTACTGGGTCTGTTTTTTGTACGTTATTTACAGTAAGACATGACATATTTGTGACCGTCTGATGACTTATGTCACATGAACACATCATCCAACTGTGTTATTTTTGACAGTAGTGATAAAAATGCAAATTTGTAAGGTTATGAAAACCTAAATGTGTTTAATTACTAACTGGTTGTTCATATGACAACCTACAGTTAAAGACACATATTTACACCAGAGCTTTGACATATAAATGGTATTTTTATGATTAAAAAATATATATTTCAAAACAAAATAAATAAATAAAAATAATAAAATTAACCAACATTAAAAAATAAAATGTTATGTAACAACAATAAGGTTTCATAGTTAACTACATCCGGTAATAAGAACTAACAATGAAAAATATTTGTAACGCATTTATTAATCTCAGTTATGTTAATCTCAACATTTACTAATATCATAATAATGAACAGTAGTATTTATATTAATTAATGTTAACAAAGATGAACAAATACTCTAAAACTAATGTTTTGCTCATTGTCAGTTAATACATTAACTAACCTTAACTAATACAACCTTGTTGTAAAGTATTACCAAAAAATAAATAAAATAATATAAAATAAAAAAGGCTATTATATTAATAGTGGCGTGCAGAAAAATAAATAAATATGTATATATATATGTATATATATATATATATATATATATATATATATATATATATATTAGGGCTGTCAGTTAAACGCGTTATTAACGGCGTTAACGCAAGCCCATTTTAACGCGATACATTTTTTTATCGCGAGATTAACACACTTTTTGGCCTAGCAAACTTTGAATTTTTTTTTTACATGAATTTGCAACAGGACGCGGCATGCGCGGCGCTGCGCTATGAAACCCATTCATTTTAATTGCTTGCGCCGCGCGAGGACGTTTTGTTGCTTCATCGACCAAAGCCCAAGCGGATCTAGTTAGACCGGAAACACACTTGTTGCGAGCCGGCAAATAGTAGGTTAACGTTACGTTTTGAGTGGATGATGAGCGCGAGACGCCGAAATGGATGCCAATAAGATTCTGAATTGAAAGTTTCTCTTGACAAGACCAAAGTGATCTGTGTGTTTTGTCATTGTGAACTGAGCTGTCATCGCAGCACGTATGGACAAGCACACACACACACACACACACACACACACACACCTTATGCAAATTCTGGTCAATATCAGGACCTCGTCAGTATTTCTTTCACCCTTTTATTGATGGACAGTGTTACATTGTGTGAGAGATTATTTTCTTCAAGTGAGAATGTTTTAGTGTGAAATTGAACACAGTATTGTCAATGTTGTTTTCAATAAAAAACATTTGCACAAAGCAAGCCGATCCACTTTTTTATGTTGATAAGAGCATTAAAATTAGAAAAAATAATGGGAAAAAAAGAAATCAAGAGACATTTAGAATAGATAAAATGTGCGATTAATCGCGAGTTAACTATGACATTAATGCGATTAATCGCGATTAAATATTTTAACCATTTGACAGCACTAATATATATATATATATATACACACACACACACACACACACATACATACACATATATATATATATATACATATACACACATATATATTTTATAAATGGAAACTTTAGACTCTTAATTCTGTTTGGATGAGTAATGCTGTCAAATATTAATGTGCCAGCCTAAGGTTAGACTTAACTATATTATTTGGCATAAGTTTGTTCATTCTGATAATCGATAACTTGATGTGGTTTCCTGTTTAGTAAGTCTGTTCAGACTCTCTCTCTGTCGACGTCGCCCACACTCTCAGTCTATGAGCAGTTCAAGTGTAGATCTCCCACACACAAACACTGCTGAAGACCAGCATGAAATGGATCATGAGAGACAGGCAGTGATCAGACTCACCGGATGCTGCATGATGTAGGGCTGATGGGTGACCCAGGATGGATTCTGGACCTGAATGATAAAAATACAGTCCCTTAATACAGTTCTGATACATCCACCTCTCAGACCTCGATCGGTCGGTTTGATCTGAACTGGATATTGTGTTACCTGGTATGTGGACACAGGTGAGATGTATGGAGACATGGGCGCCTGTGTGATCATTCTGTTTGTAATACTGTAAGCGGTCGGATAGAATCTGTAGAGAGATGAAAAGGACATATTTAAGCAAGTATGTATGTGAGGCTGTGCAATATTGTGAATATAGTATGATAGCATTGAGTATGAGTATGATGCCTTATAAGATACCTTCTGTTATATAAATATTTGTAAATATAATTCGTTCAAGTATTAATATGTATAAATATATAATACTTGAGTATTTTACTCAATTAAAAACATTCAAGCATTTGTAGTATGAACTGATGTGCATGCTCATTGTTAACTAAAACAAAAATGTATTTTATGAAAATAAGTCATTATTTGAAATAAGGCTGAAATAAAAACATATATAAATATTAGATGAAAAATGTATTTACATTTTTGCTTTTTTTTCAAAATTGTGCCAAGGCAACTATGAAAAAATAAAAATAATAAATAAATAATAAATATTAATAATAGTGTTGATATTGTTAACTGAAACCAAAATAAAGAGCATAAATAAGTATGAAATAAAGCGGATTTAAAATTTTAATCCTAAAAACCTTAAAAAAAATTGAAATGTTGCAATTAACTGAAATATAAGTTTACGTTAAAGTTCTATATAAAAATATGAGCTAATTAAAAATATATTAATAAATACTACAATCTCTGACCAAAATTATGGAATCACCAAACTTAGAGGATGTTCACTCAGATTTTTTACTTTATAGCAAACTAACAAATCACAGATATGACACAAAAAGGTTTTGCTCAATAAATTAATATTCTGGCTTCATGAAACATACCTCAAACAAATCCACTTACTTCTTTTACTTTATTTATGGCATGTCTTTTCCCATAGCAAGTAGAGGAAAAAAGTACAGAATTAATCAAATTATAAATAAAATGTAAGTGTTTATGTCGTTTATTTGCTATAATATGGGTGAACATCCTCTAAATGTGGTGATTCCACAATTTTTTTCAGGGGTTGTATAATACTCTACAAATAGTACAGTTACTGTAGTATTACAGTATTACACTGGTTCTTTCTGAACTCTTATTGTCTCGTACCCATTTTGCATAGCAGCTGTGGTGGGGTCGTACGTGAGGGTCATGCCAGCCTATGAGAGAGAGAGAAATAAAACAATTATCACACTATTCAGTTCATAGCTGTTTTTGAAGTGTTAAAAAAGGAAAACAAAAAGTGTTGTGTCAATTTGTGCTTGTGAATCCACTAAAATACACTGAGCAAAGTTGATGAAGAAAAGTGTTAAGCACAGATACAGACACTTGCTTTGATATTTTGTTACTTAAAGGTGTGCTATGTAACTTTTTTGTAAAAATCAAAACAATCAATCCTTCTTCCAAAATGTGTTTTTGTCTTCACCATGGCAAGTCTATTGACGTTTGGCTGCTTTGTCTGGTGTGAGAGGTCAGAGGTTACTTGAGTGTGTCTGTGTGTGTTTCTGTCAGAGGTTTTTATTAATGGGTAAAGCTACAGTAACGTCTTTAGTTAGTCAGCTTGAGATCTAAACTGGTTATAACTCTAAAAGGGGTCATCAGGTGCCCATTTCCTACAAGTTGATATGATTCTTTAGGGCCTTCGTGTAAAGTTTGTAACATACTTTGGTTAAAATTCCTCAATGGTTGTGTAAAACAACACCCTTTTTACCTCCTCCCCGTTTCGGTGCATGTCCCTTTAAATGATAATGAGCAACTTTTTTCATTGTAAGGTGGAGCCAAAGCACAACCAAAACAATCTTCCGCAAACTGCATGCAGTTTTGTTTTTAACCGCTATAGGGCCAAAAGTTACATAGTGTACCTTTAATGCAAAAATTCAATTGTCATTGAGTGTGGCTTTAGTGTTCAAATGCTTGATGGGGCCACCGTACATGTTATACAGTAGTTGCTGACAAATAACTTAAAACTGAAAATAAATGAGGCCACTACTCTCCCCTCAAGTTTGCAGCCAAATATTTTATGTTGTCAGCCATTTCACCTTCTGTCCAGCATGCACAGATAAAAACCTATCTATGTATGTATGTATGCATGTATATATATATATATATATATATATATATATATATAAAACTGGTTAAACTGCTCCTATTGTTCTCCTTATTTGTAAGTCGCTTTGGACAAAAGCGTCTGCTAAATTAAATGTAAACCCATAAAATTGGTTTAATGAAATTATCTGGCGTGACAGAAAACCCATTGTGCTGTAATTACATGCCGTCCACGACCTTCTCTGTGCGTGGCTTGCACATGATAAGCAGAAAAAAATGAAAATGTTCAAAGTAATTTTTATTAGAAAAACCACAGCATCGACTAAATTAAGGACATTTGTGATGTGATGTATTTTCCTCCTGATTTTCTTTTTGAATGGCCATGAAACACTGTGAACACTGACTACAGGAATGTGTCTCACTCTGCTCTGAAACCTAGTGAGCTGACAACACAGGCAGCATTTTAAGGCATTTTATGTGTTAAAAGTCTGCAAAGTTTGACCAAATTTTTCATATAAGACAATCCCAGAATGCACAGCGACAAAATCACTGAAAGATGGATTATAAAGCAAAAGAAATGCTGATAATATGAATACAATTAGTTAAATCATGAAGAGATATGTAAAAAAAAAAAAAAAAAAATCATAAAAAAAAATGAAATGCATAAAATAGATTATTATACTAATACTAGTGAAGAAACAAACGAATAAAAGAAAGTACGATTTTATAAACAGACTAGTTAATTCTATTTAGATGAACAATGTTATAAAATAACCATAAATTCAAATCAAAGGGTGCATTGCGACAAAATAAAAAGAAATGTTGATTACAAATACGATTAATTGAATCCCGAATATAACTGATCAAAATAAAACAAGACATAAAAAATTATAAAATAACATAAAAAGTGAAAATATATATATATATATATATTATTTTTTTGGATGAGGAATATTGTAAAATATTGATAAATACAAATCTCAGAATGCATTGTGACAAAGCAAGAAAAATGTTGATTATAAATATGATTAATTCAATCCCAAAGAGCAATGATACACAGCCCCCCCTTTTTATAAAAATGTCCTTTTAACCAATATCCATACGCATTTCAAATCAGGGTTAGGTCACTTATGAGGGTATATTTCAGTTAGGATGCTGTATTACATGGGAGCTCCCTGTGTAGGAAGCTTACTAGGATTTAGAACAGAGCCTGAGTGTCATGATGGGCATGATGTCAAGTGACTCAGCAGTTTACACACACACACACACACACACACACACACACACACACACACACACACACACACACACACACACACACACACACACACACACACACACACACACACACACAGTATCACGTGTGTGGCTCACGCAATATATGACTGTATTAGAGTAGCTTGTGTAAACACACACACCCACATGACCAGCGTTGTGTAACATCTCTGCTGTCCGTGTGTTTGCTAACAAGCGGTGGCAGCTGTAAAAAGTGATCCGGACACCGAGAGCAAAAGAGCAGTACTCACGAGTCTGCTGTCCCCGTCTCTGGCCCAGGCTCGTCCGTTCTGCACATATTTATTTTGACTCTGACGCTTCTTCTGGCCTCCGTCCGCAAACTTGCACAGCAAGGGTTCTGACGGCGCTGTGGAGACACGGAGGAGGTGCATGAACTCTCAGCGTGATGCTCTGCTCACTCATAACACAACCAAAACCATCAAAGTGTGACAGCAGACATGGCTCAAGCGTTAGAGATCTTGTTATAGCACAGTAGGACAGTAAGTACATTAAACACGGAGTGAAAATAAAGAGCAAGACAAGATATCATGACTATGATGATTTCAATTTTTTGTAGATTAAATTAGTTTCAACCTATTTTAAGATTTAAGATTCATCATCTAGAACTTAAATTAAAGCGATTTCCAGGGAATGCATGAACTGATTAAATGAATACCTTGAATGCAACGCAAGTTGCTTTGGATAAAAACGTCTGCCAAATGCATACATTTAAATGTATAACAGTAGTTTATGGACAAGATGAAACCCTTTTAAAGAGTGCTTTCCCTTTAAAAATGCATTTCATGTTATTTGATTAAAACATTACATGCACCCTTAAAGGAAAAACGCTTTAGTTAGTCATTTTCCTTTTTTTTTTTTAACAAATCAAGATTACGTTTTACATGAACTTATATTTACATTTATTCATTCAGCAGACGCTGAAGTGGCTTACAAATCTTGACCAGCCATAGTAAGATTCTGCATCAGACAGAATTTCACTATTTGAGCATCCTTAAGTCCTGACATACAATCAAGTATTTTTTCTTTCTGAATATCATGTTTCATGATTATGGAAGTAAAATGGGTTGCAACATGGTGTGACTTGAAGTTGCTATAGCTGTAAAAAACTAAACTCTGTGCCAAATAAATAACATCCTCGTCTTGTCTTAACCCACTATATACATTTTCAGCATCTATGGTTCATTTTTTGCAGATGTAATGCATAAATTGCATAGCAAAATCTCTAATGCATAAATGGCATAGCAAAATCTCTACCAGTTACACACCGCCAATTTCCGTCTTAAAGCCTCTGAGGCTTCCTGGCTCCATCCACAATGACTTTCCCACAATGCTTGGAGAACAGGCATCTAATGTGGAAGCTGTCTTCGTATAATCCCCTTCCTTCCTTTCTGACATGGTCAGTGGAGACTATTTCAGTCTAATAATCCAATTAAAATGCTTAGAGAGGCCACGCAAGGCCGAGATTCCACTCAAAGAAAATTGGCACACATTGCTTTCACTTGAGCCCCAAACGAACCTCCACGAATCAAATAAGCTCTCACTGCAGCATTATGAACATCTAGCTCCACCCAGCTTTGTAGATTTTACGTGTTTCGTGCAGCAAGTCTGAATCTACATTCGTGCGAAAGCTGTTTGGTATGGCTGAATGGTTGCGCCACATGCCCGAAAGCCTGTTTCCATTTAGACCCCATCCGAGGAGAATCATTACCAGAGAATGAATGAATGTGCTCGAACAGAGCCGCGCTGTGCTTTTATGCACAAACAAATAAAGATAAAACACACATTACAGGAGTAGTTCACCCAAAAATGATAATCTGTCATTATTTACTTGGGGGAAAAAGGTAAGGATATTCTTTAGAAATCTTTTGTGGAAGAAAAGGATTTGGAAACAGTATGAGGGTGAGCAAACAATGATAGCGTTTTCATTTTTTCGTGAACTATTCCATTAAAGTAAACGTGAAGCACACAGACACACACTTACCCATAACTCCAGCTGGTGTTTTCAGAAATTTCCCATTGAAGTGAGAGATGACAGCTTCACATTTCTCTGTTGACTCCATCCTAGAGAAACATATTATCGGTTTATAGGTTTACACATTTGAGTGTCAATCATCATTCCCATCATCTGCACCAGCTGTCAATGTTGAGAAATGTGTTATAGTCAAATTAAAAGTCATATAGAGCATAGCTTGGGCTTTTTACAATATATAAAATAAACTTAAGATCACGCTATTTTTAATGCACTATAAATGCATGGCTGGTCATTAGACTCGCATTTCTTTTCTTGTTCAGACAGAGAGGTTTTAACAGCATCTCTCATTTAAACTTCATTTAAACTTTAATTTAGTAATTTAGTTTTAAACCTCTGATTCGATGATTCAGGCGTGCGGTCACTCAAAAATGTTCAAAGAACCAGTGTTATGGTAAATTAAAACTAAAACTTAAATTAAAAATATAAAAAAAAAAAACATTTTTGTTACTTGAAATAAAATAAACGTTAACTGAAATAAAATAAAATGTAAAAAACATTTTATGTCAGCTAGCTTCCAAGGCAATACTTCTCATTTTAATTTAGTTTAACTTGATGTAGTAAAATAACTAAAACTACAAAAAAAACATTAATACAAACTATATAAACATATATTTATAAAAAAAGAAATTAAAAAACACAACAAAATGACTAAAACTTTAACTAAAAATATATTTTAAAATATTAATAAAAACTATAATAGTATCTCGATGATACTAAAATAACTGTCTGCATGGCATTTTTATGTATAAAATGCATTTAAAAATATGCAGTTAAAAATATATGTATTTATTTTATTGCTGTTTATTTTAATATTTTGTCATATTTGAGCATATAAATAAAACTGGTTAAATATCATTCTTCCTGAACGCCTAGATTATTTTAACTACAAAAAAAAAAAAAAAAACCCAATGTAATCAATTTCAGAACAAAAGTAAAGATTTGTATTGAATATCATCAAAAGAAATTGAGATTTTCATAAACATTTGGATGTGGAGCTATGAAAACCAACATGACAGAAGGTTTGTGACTCGTTCAGATTACTTTTTCACTCAAGTGAATAACACTTTGCTTAGTACAAGTTTTTACTTGCACCGTGTGAGTTCAGAGAGTTCCTGGCTTAATCTTGCTGATATGTCAGATATACACAGATATATTTTAAAGCAACTGACGGGGCACTAAGAATCATGACAGGGTCTGAGGTGTTTGTGTTGTGTTGGGCAGAAAGCCAGGGGCTTTCCAGGACGTCCCGTCCCCTGATCGTCGCTACAGTCTTGAACCATGATCGGGGAATTCACAAAGAATGATAGCATGACAACAGTAGATGATATATGATTTGGGTTCAGATATGAGGACCCTCACCTAGCAAATCCGACCCCTCGGCTGGCCCCGTTGCTGTCCCGTAGGATGCGTGTGGAGACGACCTGTCCGAAAGACTTAAGCATGGCCTCTAACTCCTGCTCATCCATGGTCAGCGGCAGGTTAGAGATGTACAGGTTAGTGGGGTCCTGCTCTTGTTGCTGTTGGGAGTGTGACAGAGAGAAAAAGAGACAAAACTGTGAAACTTTTGCCCTTTTATTTGTTATCCGTCACTGATCATCTGTGGTTGGTAGAAACTTATATGTAATTTGGATTACATAATCAGATTAACCCAAAAATGTAATTACTTGTAATTAAAATACTCATAAACAGACATAATATTCACACAATGGCAGTACATAATTTACTGGATGTCAGGTACTGGTCATATGGCATGCAAGAAAGAAACACACACACACACACACACAGACACAGACACAGACACAGACACAGACACAGACACAGACACAGACACACACACACACACACGTTTATTTAGACAGCACATTTAAAAACAACTGAAGTTGACCAAAATGCTGCATAAAAAAGGAATAAAAATGAACACGGCAATAATCACATACAGACAGTAAAACAATAAATCACCAGCTATAAAAATGGGTAAGTTTCTAGATAAAAATTCATAGAAGCAGAGAATAAAGGAAAATTAAACGGGAAAGAAAATAAATTTGTTTTAAGGGAAGATTTAAAAATTGATACATTTGGGGAAGTTCTAATGTAAGCCGGGAGACTGTTCCATAATTTAGGTCCAACAACCGAAAAACCTCTATTTCTGAGTTTACTCCTGGGAACAGAAAGTCATTCAGAATCACCCTGATCTAAGTGATCTCGACTCTGTGTACGGGTGCAATACAAGAGAGAGGTATTGTGGTGCCTGATTCCGAAGGGAGTTAAATACAAATAATAGAATAATAGAATTTTAAAATCAATTCTATATTATTTAGGGCTGCAACAACTAATCGATATAATCGATAATAATCGATTATGAAAATCGTTGTCAACGAATGTCATTATCGATTAGTTGCTCTGCTTACGTCACGGGGAGCATTTACTGGTGATTGGTTGAAACAGGCCTATCATGATGCGGCACACACGTAAGTGATGGATTAAAATAGCGCTACGCAGAAACAGGCTAAATTAAAACGGTGTTTAGAAAGTGAAGCACTAAATATAAAGGCAGTTAATAACAGCAGCAGTAAAAGATTGTTTTTTAGTCACTGTAGTCAGTGGTTTTCAGCGAATGCTTGTGCACTAATGCATCATTTTCTTGTCCTTTTAATCAAGCCTGTTAGCTGCGTCTCCATTCCGTTCTCTTTTTATAGCATTTGTCTTCTATTAAGTTTTAATTGTTTTACAAACGCGCTCTACTGCGGCTCTACTACGTTCACACGCTTTTTTTCAGTCTTTCTATATTTATTTTAGCAATTTATCCTTATAATTAATTGAATCTTAAATAAAAATTAAATGAATTATGTACTTAACATGTTTTTGGTTTCTATCTTCACATCTGAACATGTCTGTGTAAATTAGTTTTTAACAAAAATTATGTTAAAACAATGTTGTATATAATTTAGATTTTTTTGTTTTTCATGGTTGTCAACTTGCCATCAGCAATTATCATTAAAAACAATGCAAATATTGATTAGTAAAACTCAATGTGTGGCTTTTGTACACTTTTACACATAAATACCATGATTAAGGGTTTTATTTAGTTGTAATAAACAAAAAATCAAATTGAAATTTTATCCGATTAATCGATTAATCGAAAAAATAATCGTCCGATTAATCGATTATGAAAATAATCGTTAGTTGCAGCCCTAATATTATTTAACTGGAAGCTAATGAAGTGAAATCAAGATCGGTGTAACATGCTCACATTTACACTTCCCCTTGAGAAGTCAGGCCACTGTGTTTTGAACTAATTGAGATGACGTGAAAACGTGTAAACGTGAGATGGATGACTAGGGAACATCGACAATAATCCAACCGAGACGTTACAAAGGCATTCATAACTGTTTCAAACTTCTTTAAAGAATGGCTTAACCTTAATAAAATACGAAGATGATAAAAACTAGATTTATTTTGTTAACAACTGTTTATTGAGTTTTCTTTTTTAAAGTCAAGAAACACAAAAATACAAAGCAAAAAAAAAAAAAAAACTATACAAATCCAGAAGACTTCAAGAAAATAAAAATAAAATACAAACATACGATTGTAGATCCAAAAAATTAAATAAAATAAATAAATAAATAATAACAATAATATAGATACATAAATAAGTAAATAAACAAACTACATAGATGTTAAAAATAGATATAATGTCCAGCAAAGAGATAAAAACTAGATTTAACCACAGCACCTATATGCTTAACACATTTAAGGCTGTTGTCAAACAATACACCCAGATTCCTAACAAATGTGGTACTGTACGGTGACGGGGAATCAATATCAAAGTTATGAACACTGCCTTCATTCGAGTCAAAAGGAATAATTTCAGACTTACTCTCATTAAGACTTAAAAAGTTACTCGTAAGCCAAAGTTTTAACTCACCCAAACAGTCTAACATAGGCTTTAAGGCATGCTTATTCTCACGCTTTAAAGGCAGATACATTTGGGTGTCGTCCGCAAAAAGGTGAAAGGACACTCCATACCCGTTTGAAATGGATCCCAAAGGAAGCATATAAAGAGAAAATAATACAGGGCCGAGAACTGAGCCCTGAGGAACACCAGATGTTACATGAATTTCAGAGAAATTAAGTCCACGGCGGACCGCACATCACCTATTAGTAAAGTATGAGCGGAACCACTGCAACACTGTAACCCGAAGGCCCACACACGACTATAGGCACGATATATATAAATATATATTGCATAGAACACCAGGGTGAGTAAATGATGACTTCATTCTCATTTTAGGGTGAACTATCCCTTTAAGGTTTTAGTTTAAAAGGGTGCTAATGGTCACACCTGAGTTACACACACCTGTAAAAACAACTGAGGCCCTCAGATCTTATCATTTATTTCAATTCACACACTGCCAGAGCTCCGTCACAGTATATACACACTTTATCAGTTAACGGACGCACACCTGGAGATCTGACAGCAGAAATCACTGATCATCCAAACTTGCCATTCAATAATCAGCCTATTCATAAACTTAGTGAGCTGCCTACATAGAAGTCTTCTTAAGGCCGGGACACACCAAGCCGTCTATCAGCCGTCAGACAATGTCGGGCTGTTTTTGAACGTCAGATGGCTTAGCTTTAGTCGTATGAGCGAACGACTAAACGTTTGAACGTTTAGCGAACGTGTCAGTGCTAAACGAACGAGTCAGTGCACGAGAATAAGAGCAAAAGTGATGAAAGGGCGCAAAGAAGTCAAGACGGCACAGACAGAAGGCTTTTCTAATTTTACATTATCTTACCTGAGCATTCAAATGCGTAAATATTTTCATAATATCATGAGCTGACTGGAATGAAGAAAGTGATCAGAGTGATTGATATTCAAAATGGTAAGCAAGCGCTGCTTTGTTTACGGTTTGAATCTCTGCAGTCCTAGTTTAGGTTTCCTTTCTGAATAATTAAACCATACTCCTGATATAGACAGATTTTCGAGAGTTTTCGACACCGCTAGTTCTTTGGCGCGGGCTTTACACTTCCTGAAAAACTCAAAGCAACAAGAAGGTCGTCTGCCCAGACTTTCAGATCAAAATATATAGACCCTTTTTTGTGCCGACATTACAATTACGTCACGGCGTTAGCTAGAGGAAAAACAAAGGGAAAAAAGACAGCCAATACTTACAAACCAGCACAGATTCGGTTACAAAAGGAGCTTAAAATGTCATTTTGTAGTTTTGTTGGGTGCCAGAATCAACAGAGTACGGGCTCCAATTTGAAATTTTAATCACATAATGTTTTCTAAACTAATGTGATTATTTGTGAATCATCTGTGATTGTATACATTGTTGTGATTGATTGTGAATAGACTTTTTGTAGAACCTGGTAAGAAAAAATAATCAAATACATAAAGTTCTAAAATTAATTTGCTGTATCTGGAACTTGTATTTCTAGAAAATATTCACATCTTTAAAATTGCACTGTAATGTCACACTTTCCATGGTCGTCTTCTGGCCTTGGCGCTGATAGGCAAAACTGCGGATCGTACCACACAAGTCTTGTACGTGACTATTCAGCACATAGTTATAGGCATCTAAAGATTTATACGCCCTCAGTTTCTCTTTACGGTTCCTCTATCAGGTACGGTAGGTATAGATGTCAGGCCACTCAATCGAGGTAACGTCCATCCATTGAGTGAGCGTGTACATGTCGGCCAATCTGGTTTCGTCTGTTAAAGTGAACTTTTTCAAATAACAATCGTGGTCCTGGACAGTAAGTGACCTTACATATTAAGATAAAATCAAATTTCGGATTTTCTCCAGTCATTGTTAAAAAAAACAACTTGCTTGCGTTAGTGAAGCGGCCAGGGGAATCTTTTTGCCTCCACCTAAGCTCCGCCCACAAAAAGTCACAATGTTTAACAACTGAAAAGGGATCTATAATATAAATCACAGATAATCAGAATTTGATGATTAATATACAGCTATGTGGAACAGGAATGAGGACAAATAGAATTTGACTGTGGGAGGAGCTACCCATTGTATGTGGGTGGAGCTACCCCTTGCAAGTGGGCGGGGCTACCCCGTGCAACACGGATAAATAAGAATCCAAGTAACCAACATAATTTCCTGTCAAACGTCATTGGTTGGGGCTGGTTATATACTGTACATACATATATGTACATTTATGCTTCATATCTTGGGTAAACTTGTATCTCTGCAAAGAATAGGCCTACATGCAATGCTGCCTACATTTTGGAAGGCTTTGTGTTTATTCCTTAACATGCTGACTAGGTAGGCAGCTCATTAGTTTTGGTAAAACTGTTAAATAAGACAATATCTAAATACACATAGCACAGGTGAATTAAATTCATAAAAGAGGCTAAAGTGAAAACATGTCTCCCTCTTCACACTCTCTAGCTAATAAAGGGTGAGTGAGCATTAATATTGATGAGCAGTTCATTTGCATGCGGCTCTCGGCCACCCCCCATCCAAGCGGCGAAACGTCGACTGATTTCCTGCCGTAGTTTCCCTTCCATCAGCAGAAACCAAAAGAGAAACAGGCAGAGAGAGACTCTCCCCAGGGACAAAAGGGCTGCTACATTAATATTCATTAATATCCTACTGCGTTCAATCTCCACCCCTAAGAGATGGAGGAAAAATGAGCAGAACAAAGAGAAGACAGGGGAGAGGCGGGATTGGATTACTAAAGTAATACCCTGACAAAAAAAAAAATCAGCATAGCAGCATTAGGGGAACAATGGCAGAGGGCCGGCGCTGAGCTGTCGTACCCAGAGAACGATGCTATAACGGATGGAAGAGCAAACGAGTGCTGGAGATCCTTAAGAGTCATCAAAAACAATGTTTATTTTTATTTTTTTAAAGATGGAGCCATTACAAATGACAATGTCCATAACTAAACACAGAAGGTCGAACACTGTAGCCATTAGCGGTTGTTTTATGGACCCGTTTTTGAATGGCAAATAAATTCACAATGTGCTTGGCTTGCTCCAGGGGAGAACTAAAATTCTGGTGTGGTTTTTAAACAGACGTATCCTGACCTGAAATCTAATACCAGAGCCACATACCGGTGCTAACCCTGATCATCAGGGTCGGGTTACACCAGACATACGGAAGCTCTTATTTAAAAGGTGCTGGAAGCAAAATAGCATGAATAAAACGTACTAAAATTGACTGAAATATGTAGAATATGAAAAAATGCTTTCAATGCAAGATCAATTTGATCAAAAGTGACACTACAGATTTTTTTTAAATTTCAAATAAATGCTGTTCTTTTGAACTTTCTAATTATCAAAGAACCCTGAAAAAAAGTATCACGGTTTCAACAAAAATATAAAGAAGCACAAATTTTTTCAATATTGATGATAATAATTTTTTTTTTTTTGAGCAGCAAAACAGCATATTTGAATGATTCAGCTTTGACATTACAGGGAATAAATAATAAAATATATTATTTTAAATAGTAATAATATTACTATCAACTGCCTGTTGAGCATAAGATTAAAAAAAAAATCTTGCTGACCATATGTATGCATGTATGTATATATGTATGTATATGTATGTTTAATCATACTCAATTTAAAAAAAATCAAGCTATTAAAAATAAAATAACCACACTTTTATTGAAAGTAACACTAAATTGGACAGAAAATATATTAATATTAAATATCCATGTATACTTGTTTCTGTTTGCAATAGCCCTCCTGTGCATGTATTTATTTAACATGTATTTTAATCAATATGAAGTACTGATTTATAGTTTGAGGACATAGAATTATGGATTTATATATATATATATATATATATATATATATATGTGTGTGTGTGTGTGTGTGTGTGTGTGTGTGTGTTTATATTAATATAGAAATACAAATATAAAATATATGCATTTTGTAGACAAATATAAATTGTGTCTACATATGAGTTTCTTCGTAAATCTTACATTTGTGTTACATTAAAAAATAAGTTGGGTTGATTGGAGCAAACAGTTAAGAAAAAGCATCATCAAGTGTGCATCATTCCCATTCTTCCATTAGTGTTTTTTCAGGGTTTTCATTACATTTTCATGACTATTATTAAAAAAATTTGTTGAAAATCTACATACACCTATAGGCTAAGTTACGCCGGGCTGGTGCAGCTGTTCAGACATGGAGATCGTTCTGACTCTGAGCCACTGCAGGCACGCAATGCTGAATCACATCTCTCAGGTCAGGCATTAAGAGCTTTACGCTGATATCAGTATACAGATACTGAGGAAAGACACTACATCAATCTCACACACATCCCTATTAGCTGATCAGCTCACATTATAGACACCAAATACCAATTTCCAGCACAAAGATCAAGAATCACATCAAGATTCTAAAACAATGAATATTTAAATAATTAAGTCTGAAATATATCATACTAGAGTACTATGAAGCAATGATCCTGAATAGTAGTGCAGGAAACATTAGTATCAGTGTGTGTGGGCTTGCATGTGTGTCACCTGCTAACAATTTACTCAACATGAACCATGTGACTTCGACAGAATAAGCACACAATATGTGTATGGAGTAAGTGTGTGTCAGACACAGATGGTACATGAGAAAGTGAGAGAAAAAAAAACTCAGAATGAACAGGAATGCATGGCATATGTGAGGGTGTAAGAAGACTATGTTCAGAATATATTACTCTTACTATTCCTGCACTATATAGCATGAATACCATGCACATTATGTGAAGTTTCTATATGCATAGAATACCCAGATGACCTACAATGCCAAAATGTGAAGTATACAACAAAAAACAGTATGTGCAGTATTTCTTTTTCTTCCCATAAATCATAACTATTGGTCACCCTGTACATCCCTCTGTTGGTTTTGCAAATATTTTACCAATGAAAAGTAAATAAAAAACTGGAAGAAAACACACACACACACACACACACACACACACACACACACACACACACACACACACACGTTTCATGTATTTGAGGAGCGGAGAAGAGTGTCTTAGTCTAGCATCTCTTTTATAACATGAGATTTTGGTCAAATGAGAAAAAAAACTGAGCAACGACATAGTTATAGATACAATAAACTTTATAACCTGTAAGTTCATGAAACCGTACTGCGATGCACACTGCCTCAGATGTGGTCGTTCTAATGACGGATAAAACACGTATATCAGAAATTTGCTGATCAAAAACCTAAAAAAACCCTCCCATTTGAGCTTGACTTTGCTCAGATGTTAATAATATAATGAAACATGCAAGTGTCTGACCATATATAAAGGAACAATATCAACTTTGACAACATAGTGTTTAATTATTTAAAAAAATAGTGTTTTTTTTCCCCATTTCCTGAAGTGTGGCAGTTTTGGACACGCATGGATTCACCCGACAGCGACGATATGCAATGCAAAAGCATTGATCATTAATGTCTCTTTCTTGACTCGACATTTGATTAAAATGCAGAAAGATTTTCTTTTACACAAAACAGGATCTAAAATAACATTTCTGATACAATAACAGCAAGAAGTATGAAGTTATGTGACAACAATGCAGTATAAGACGTTTTCGAGAGATTTGTCGTTGCATAATGTGTGCATAATTTTAAAACAATATAGGCAGCATAAAGTACATAAAAATAGGAAACTAGTTTTGCAAACAAAGCCGGAGTGAAGGGTTCAGACACAGTGCCATGTCACTAGGTTACTCCAGGGGCTTCCTGTCTGAGATATTGATGTCTAACCATCTGTTTACATCATAAACAAGGTGAAAGGACAAAACATCCAAGGACAACACGCCAAGATGTCTGTGCCAGAGTGAGAGCATGAAAAAAGTCCGTCCAAGAACCTCCATTTATAATGTACTGTGCAGGTAAAAAAAACAAAAAACGTTCATTTTTTTAGGCGAACTATTCCTTTAGGAAAAAGCCATAATTAAACACAGATAACCGTGCTCTTGAAATGATATCTTCAGCACAAACAATCCTGTCAGTACTGATTTACTTTAACATAACCATATCCCACCTAGTTGTGCCTGTCAGACAGACTGCAATTCAGTTTTCATTACACACTTGCCCTTTAAATAAATATGCATGCAAATTCTGATGTTCTAATTACCTTGTTAGTGAATCATCACAAAAGACCAAGAACAACAAGTCAGAGTCAATATAAGTTGTATAATATAAGTGGATCGTGTTGTGTGGGGTGGGGTTGAGCATTGTGAGCTGGTGTGTGTGTGTTGTTGTGTTTTGTTGTGCTGTTTTTGAGCATGATATTTGCTCTGCTGTTTTGGTTCTTTTTTTTGTTTTGATGTATTGGAGGACCCCCTCGAAAACGAGATGCTTCATCTCAAGGGGTTAATCCTCGTTATAAAGATATGTTTATAAAAGTTGTCTTTACAAAAAAATAAATAAATAATGCATTTTCGCAATATACACCCTCCGTTAACAAAAAACAGATGGCAATGAAACAAAACAACTTTAATTTGTTTAGAAATAAAACTGGGGAGAGAAAGGAGCATGCCTTAAACTGTAGGCAGCTCACTAGATTTGAGAGTCCTTTAGTCACGTGATAAGGAACTATGAGTGCAATAATGAGACACACCCTGACTGAGGCTTTTATAGGGCCTTCAGACGAGACGTCACCATGATGGCCTTCAATTATTCACTTCCGCAGAAATGTAAACCACACACTCTGCCAACTCCAAAATCATTTATTTTTTGCATTACAATAACGAGAAAACGTGTTTAATTGTAATGAAAATGTCACAATGCAAGAGATCCTAAGGATGTATATATTAACAGCCTTTTTTTGGTAATACAAATTGACGTTCATATTTGTTGAAACATTAAGCGGGTTTGTCTAGATGCTGCACCTGTGAGGGTGCGTCTTAATCCTCGAGCTGATGCATTCACACTCACACTCACACCCGTCTGCCTCTGACGTCACTGGAGTCAGTGAAGCGTGTCAGAAGGAGCTGCAGGGGACAGGAAGAACAGGGTAGGGTTGCACCAGCTGTTCGTAAGTTCTTACTTAAACTGGAACGTAAAGTCCACACTAGAGGCTTAGTAACTACTAGCTAGTTTGTAACTAACTCTTTACTTTATTCTGTTGCACCATTTGTTCGTAAGGCAGAACGTAGCTAGTAGGTCGTAAACTCTCCGTAAAGTAATGCGTTGACGCATAGAATGACGTCTATTTTTTTAAGCCAATCACAAGCCTTCTTATAGGTAAACAGGAAATAGTCTGAACAGCGCGGAATTTCAAACCCATTCTTGACTAACCGAAAGTTTAAAAAAGACGTTACAACAAACGTTGTCAAAATCAAAACATTAAACTTTTTTTAAGTATGGTGTCATCAGCCACTTTTTAAGTGGGTGGGCAGAATCACCCAGCAGAATGCCACTATACTCCCCGGAATCAAACTTTTCAAATATGTTTGATCTTCTTAGGATGAAGCTGTCGTGCTTTGAACCTGGCCATCTAGCAACGCAGTTTAAGAAACACAAACTTAGGTCACAGATGACTTGGGTGTTTAGTGAATGAAATCCCTTCCTATTCACAAAAGCATTCTCATCCACTGTTGGTGCTTTTATCCTGATGTGTGTCCCATCGACGCAGCCAAGTACATCAGGGAAACCGGCAATGGCATGGAATGTTTGCCTGTTTGTGTTTTGTACATTTATGCTTGGCATGCACACCTGAGTTAGTTGTTCATGTGGCGACACAAGGCAAGTGACACCCTGCGGATCACTCTACATACTGTAGATTTATGAATTTGTATACAATCGCCGACTAAGTTTTGAAATGATCCAGTAGCAAAATAACGTAATGCGACGCAGATTTGAAGGCTTGGGGAGAGAGCGCCGTTTCGGTCCGTTTCATGTTGAATATCAGCCGTGATCATGTCCGTTATCCGCATTATTCCCTCTCTTTTAAAGCACAAACGAGCAAATATGTCGACATCATCATAAATATCCAAAGGATAATGTCGGTCTCGTAAAACTCGTCGACGAATTTGCGGTTCTTCATTATCAGTTACGAGCTCATCGATGTAATCTGGCTGCCATCTCATTCCAACCGTTATTCATGGGCAGAGCTGCCGTAAATATTTAGGTGGAACGTAGAGTTACGTTTAAACTAAGTTTAATGGTGCAACGGAAAAATATTTAGTAGTGCGTAAGTTGTAACTTAGTGCCCATTTACGTCAAAACTAGGCTAAGTTGTAACTTACGCACAGCTGGTGCAACCGGCCCCAGGTGTGCTCAGGTGTGTTCTTACCTTTGCCATCTGAGCCTGAACTCCGCTGGTCTTCAGAGCGCTGACGGCTTTCTGAGCAGCAGCAGGGCTGTCGAAGTCCACAAAGCCATACCCTGAGAGACAGACAACCACAACATGCTCTTAGATACACCTTTAAAGAGACAGCACACAGTTTCAACCTGAAAAACAAGGCGTACTAGGGTGAATCTATAGCGTAAAGCTTTACAGGTGAAACTCGAAAAAGTAGGATATCGTGCAAAAGTTATCATTTTGATGATTATGGCTTACAGCTTATGAAAACCCCAATATATATGACATGAAATCAATAAAAAAAAGGATTTTAAATACAGAAATGTCGGCCCTCTGAAAAGTATAATCATGCATATGTATATAGTTATATATACACTAAATATACTAGTTTAACCCTTTTATTTGAATTACTGAAATACATGAACTCTTGCACGATATTCAAATTCTTCGAGTTTCACCTGTATATAAAAAAAATACATAATAAAAAAAATTATTAATGAATATTATTGATACATTAATAAAAAAATAATACAATTTAACCTCTAAAAATGAATTGCTGTTTTGCTTTTTTCTGTCATTTCTATTATTCTCTGTAGTGATTCAAGTAAAGTAAAGTAAATAAATAAAATGGTGACAGTATAAAGTCCAAGACCACTGTCATAGCCAAAGAGTTCAAAAAGTTAGCGTTCTTATTCATAAAAATAAGATGTTTTTTGCCTGCTCAAGTTATTCAACTTTAATCCCTTAGTCATATCATCCAGAAAAAACATAAATCGATTAAGTGCACATTTATCCATGTAAACGTTTTGGGAAGGTGCAACTCTGTTACTAAAAATGTGTAAACAAGAAAAAAACCCAAGAAATTCTGTTATTTACAGGAAAAGAGATGCAATTTACCAGACAATAAAGATGCAAGTCTCAAAAGATCTTAAAATGACTTAAAATGGCATTTGATGGGTATTTACTTTTTTAACCAACAGACACAGGACCTCTTGTGAGCGTGTGCAAAGTGTGTATTGCTAAAAACATCAGCGGTTGCCACTTTAAGGGCAGGAAACACCAAAGCGGCGGGTTCAAGAGAGCATCTTATCTGTGAGTGTGTTGTGAGTAATCTATCACAGAGCCCAGAGTGAGAAAACCGCTGCACTATCAGTGTTTGCTTCCCCTAATGAGAACAATTAAATGGACACGAGGAAGTTGATCCAAGATAAGTCTTTACGTTCAGCTCCTCCCTTCACACTCCTCTGCTTCAGCCGGTTGCTATATTTAATCTGTGAACAGGTCAAACCACAAACACAGCCGGCGCAGAACATCCTGACTAATAGCTAAAATATATATGACGTACAAGACAAAGAAACACTCACTAAACGCAGCCACAGGTATGATCCAGCCGCTACGGACAGCAACATCATTTCATATCAGATCAAATTGTTTAGATGTAAGAGAAAACACAATGTGGTGTTTAGCAAAGCTGATTTAATCTGATTTAAACATCTTTTATGCTTTGAAATAGCATAAAAGAGTTTTTTTTTTTTCATCAGAGGAATCATCATTTCAGCCAAACCTTTCACTGAAGTGGATTCAAAATGTTTAATGCAAGAAGTTAAATACATTTATCAATATTAACACATTTATACTGATCAATCTAACACAGATAGAGAAATAAACAGCAATATTTTCCTAAATATATATTTTTACTGAAATATTTTAATACAGTATATGTAAAATGGAGAGTCTTCTTGAGCAATGTTAAGTGGTATGACAAATGATTCATTGAATCAGGTTCAAACTGATTCACTGAAACTGACACTTGGAAAAAAGTAAAGTAAAATAAAACAAAAAATAAAATAATAAAATAAAAATAATAAATAATAAAATTAAATAAAAAAGTATTAGCTAATAAACTTTAACCCCTCGGTCATATCTTCCAAGCCTATAAAGCCTACTGAATCATATTTGATACATGAATTTCTAAGGCCTCTAAATGATCAACATTATCAAAACTTTTCTGAAAAATCTACTACATGCCTTTTGTCCTCAAATTGATGCTTATCTTTTGTTGTCATTTTGATTAGTATAATTGTACTAAACGTTTTCATCTTCAGCTCGTGGTTCACGTGTCTTTTTGCTGTGAGATCTTTACCAATTTTTATAAAGTAAACATAAGAATAACTTTATATTGTCAGTTCAAGATGAACACTTACTGTACTGCAGAAACTTATTACTTGATTATACATACATCATTTAATTCTTTTAGAAAAATCATGTTAAAATGTGAGTCTCAAATATGATCATCAGGCTTTTGATAAACGTTTATTTGTTCATCTCTCAATCATCATTATATTGCATTGCATATGTGTTGAAACTACAGAGCTTTGATCATAAAACAGCTTTTAAATATAATCTTACTAAGACATATTATTGGGAGATATAGAATGACGACAGATATTTATATGCATTTTATGCAAGCAGTCCGATGCCAAAATCTTATTGATTTATATTATAAGCAATATTTTTGTCCATAAAAATATCAGCATCTGCACCAAATTGCAAATTTAAAAAAATAAAATAAATTTGAATAAAATTAAGGTGTTTTTTCCTCCTCAAGTATGAGCTCCATACTGTCACTACATCATACTATATGAGCCATAAAAGCCTGATGTATCATATATGATGGAACAGTTTATTGAAAGATATTTTAAGATATTTTAATGTTCAATAAACTGTTCCATTTCAAAAAATATTATTATAAGGTTATTATTCCACGTCTTCACAGTGTCAATCAACTTAAATGTTAAACTAGTCTAAACTAGAAACTTGTGGTTGTGAAACTAATGTAACTGTACATTAGTAAATTTAATGTCAAATAAAAAGCTTTTTTTACACTTCCTGCTAAATCATGTCGAAAACATTGCAAGTATACAATGAGCTTAGTGTTTATCAGTTTGATGTGAAAGTGAAAGTCAGGCTTCACTGGTTAGATTATGGGTTGCGTTTAGATCATTTGCATCTGTGCATCACAGAGATACTCGGGGGTTAACATTTTCCATCCGGCTTCTTTAAAAATTCCTGCGGGGTTGAGAAGGGCTGGACTACAGGAAACTAAGACGTGAAGCCGGTCCATCAACACCCTCCTCGGGCCTGACTGAAATTACTCAGCACATAAATAATCCACGGCGCTGTGACTAAGCCACATGCTCCAGGGCAGGCGTGCCCCGAGGTGCCAAGCCCAGGAACAGAGCCAGATCCTGGAACAAACCCCACAGGCCTCAGTCGAGACACCGAGGCCAGGACAGGAATAACAGCGAGGGGTCTGGGAAGCAGTATCTGTTTCCCGATACCCCCACGACAGCATAACTGTGCAATGACGGAGAGCAGGGCGTAAACACACGCAAACCAACGCCTGCGTAAACACTCACATCGCATTACACATTTGCACACACACGTGTATAATATACTGCAATGATTTTGCTGGCAATATAAAATGAATTAACACTGGAATGTGATATAATGCAATGTTTTTCATGTGTTTTTTTTTTTATTTGTCCATTAAAGTGTAGAAGACGCACTTTAAATGCATTTTAGTTCTTGCAATAGACCTTAGTCAATGATCTTCGTTTGTCTTCCCGAAGATGAACGAAAGTCTTACAGGTTTGGAACGACATGAGGTTGAGTAATTAATTACCGAATTATAATTTTTGTGTGAACTAACCATTTAAAAATCAGTTTCTCCATGGAGAAAATGAATGGGATTTTAATAATTATCACCACACTGTTGCACTGTGTTCTTTCATTATCTCAGCCATAAAAAGCAATTTTTGTGATTTGTTAATTAAATTTGAATTGAAAGTTGGTGTGCACATTAATATAATAAGCACCTCTCAGAGGAATATGAAATCCCATCTTAAGGCAAAACACTAAACTGCACAGATTTTGAGCCACACATATTACAGGGCAGAACATAAACATACGTACCTTTGCATTTGTTTGTGGTTTTGTCTAAGATGGCCTTGGTTGATACGATTTTTCCATACCTATAACAAGAACAAACAGAGATGTGTTATGAATTTTAAAACACACATCTAAATGACTCAGTTTGAAAAAAAAAAAATGAAAAAATAAATCACGCACGAAACATGTGAAACATGACGATACTTTGAATGCAGATGTATACAGCCAAAATTTAACATATACTGTATGTACCAGGGTTATTATTGTTAACAAAAAAAAAATAATAATAATAAAAAAAACCCCATAAGATACATTTTCATTACTTGAATTAAAATAACCATTAACAGAAATAAAATAAAATATATAAAACAACTTATTTTATTTTAGATAGAGGCCAAGGCAACATTTCAAATTTTTTTTGAGAAAATTATAATAAAAGTATAACTAAAATAACACTAATATGTATTTGCATATGAATATTGAATATGAATGACCTTATGTGTGTGAATTAGAGCTGGATGATGCAGCTTAAAATTGAAACTAGTCAAATGACTTTTGAATTTGAATTTTCCAGCAAATATATTGTGAAAATATTTAATGCATTTCTGTATCACAGTTGCGAATTCAACAAACAAAAGTCCTACAATAATATTTGAATATTTAGTTTGAAACAACATGAAGGGGAGTAAATAATAAAAAATAAAAAAAATCATTTTTGGGCGAACTACTCCTCTAAGATTTATGCCTATAAAACCGAACATGTAAAAGAAATGAATCTTTAACAATGCTTGATTGTATTGAGGAATATTCTGCACACTTCAAGGCCAGAAACGAGATCTGCAGGAGGAAGCGTCTCTGGAGGTTAACAGAGCCAGAAACGTGATTGATTTATGAGGAGGTTATAAAAACTGCAGTGGAATGCTGTAAGGCACATGTGAGTGAAAACATGACCTTTGACCTCACAGGATGGGCACCTTGGCACCAATATGACCTCATGAATACTTCCACAGCCACCGATGGCAAGAAAAAAAATTAAGCTCTTTCAATTAATAACACAAATAGGAAAGCCTTCATGAGATTTGAAATCCAATTACAGCAGACTCCTGAAGTCTGTGACCTCGAGGTCTGCTTCTCCAGGGGGGTGAAGGGTTTTTTGCACCAATTGACCTAATATTAATCAATTACGAGGATTTTGCATCTTTCTCCTGCCTCCCGTCGTTTCTTCCCGAGTGGTTTATGGAAAGCCGTGCTTCAATCAAAAGCTCAGAGGTGTTAGGTGGCGGAAAAATAAAGTAATTCAATGCTTTCAGGGACTCAGAGGACACGTTTACAGCGGTATTTTTCACATTATAAACTTTGGTAACACTTTAGTTTAGGGTCCAATTCTCACTATTAACTGGTTGCTTATTGGCATGCATTTTACTAGGATGCTGACTGTTTATTAGTACTTATAAAGCACATATTAATGCCTTATTCTGCATGATAATATTCTACTTTCCTTAATCCTATCCAATACCTAAATGTAATAACTACCTTATTAACTATTAATATGCAGTAATTAGGAGTTTATGGAGGGAAAAATCTTAGTTAATAGTAAGAATTGGACACTAAAGTCAAATATTCAAGACTGTGTATGAAGTCAAGTCAAATGTATTTATAGAGCACTTTTCACAATACACATTGTTTGAAAGCAGAAAATCATAAGATCATAATAATATATTAATATTTTCATGCCTTATATACATTTAGCATTTTAGAGCTGGGCGACAATATAGTTTACACTTTGTGACGATATAAGCAATCAAGCATTTGAGATTTGCTACATAGTATATAATCGGCCTATGTGAGTGTACTGTATGTATAGAGATAAAGTTGGACACTTGTATATACAACTTTCTATAAAGAGCTGGGCGATAATATGGGTACATTTTGCAATGAAAAAACCAAACCATACTTGTACTTAATGACTTTGTTGAGGAAATAAAAACAATCCCATATATTCATCTATATTTCTAGAAGCGTTTATTGCAAAATATGCATCTAAATACAAATATTTAAATAGTTTGAGAGCATAGAGAGACTGTAATTGAGTGGGGGGAATTTTGGCGCAATTTTCTGTCCTGATTCTCTGATTGGTGGAAATTTCGTAGTTTAGAGTAATAGAGTAGTTTTTTTTTACCAGGATATCCACTGTTAAACGCGATTATTTAAAAACAAATGTTAAAATAATTTGTGCTGATTGCTTTATCAAAAGCATACACGATCGATTAACAACCTTGTAGCTCACAGTAGGTCTGTCTTTAACGGTTTAAAAGTTATAGTTCTAAAATCAATTCCCCTATGGAGAAAATGAATGGGATTTTTACTTCTGTTGCACTAAAATATAAAGCACACACAAATATGAAATAAAATAACATTTAAAGCATTCTAAACAAGGAATAAAAGTGATGCTTCCTTAGAATTTAGCCAAAGTTTGAAACTGATTTCTTGTACGTGTATGATCACTTTTAATGCTGCCTATATAGGCAACACACTAGGTTTTGGCACAGAGCGAACGCGTTATGAAAAGTTGATAAATGTCATTCATTAATCCCGTGTCCAGAGAGACAGCACAACAGCGTTTATGGGCCTTTTTATTCGCTTCATCGCCTGGTTTGCCGGAAAACGACGAGGCCATCAGGAGGAAAAACCCGTCCTAATAGGCCGGCTCTCCATTAGCTCCCACTGAAAATCTATTACAATTGAATTGCAGCGGCCAGACGGTGAAGGAGAGGCAGAGAGACGGATTGAATGACCGAGAGAACAATGTGACTGGTGTTTCACCTGCCATTTCAGCCCCAGTCTTGATCCCATTATAGCGCCTGACGGCAGCTCCAGTTACTCTCCACCAGAAGCGTATTGATCTCTATAGTAAGAGCTCAGGGAGATGTTTCATAACTCGGCTTAAGCAAACAGCCGCTCTGTAAACGCAGTCTTCCTATATTTGTTGAGATTATTGGGGAGCATAAGAGTATTGGTATGTTAAAAAAACAGTATAGATTTACAATACAAATACATGTAGGGTTCACACACTTTTTTGACTAATGAATTTCCAATTCTTTTGCGAATACTGGATGAGGATTTTTAAAAATGATTTCATAGAGACTGCATATTGAGCTAAAATATTTTCAAAATTAATGCATTTACAATATATAGATCCGCACACACATGAGTATTTTCAAAATGCAGTTTAAACAATCAACTCATACAGAAAGGTGCAAACATGCTTGTGTATCCATGAATAATGTGTGCATCTTATTTCATAAAAGTCAATTTGATTGTATCATATGTCAATATGAATTTGTGAGTTATGAGTTTGTGAATTGCTGTTTGCAAATATATAAAACTTTTTGTGAACTTTTGGATGAGCTAATGGATTTTATTTTTATTTAATCACGTTTTGTAAATACATATATTTTTAGACTATTCTAGCTCTCCCTCTCGTTCTCTCTCTCTCTCTCTCTCTCTCATATATATATATTGCATAACTATATAAAACAAAATAAACAGATCTGAGCATAACTACAAACACTGACGTTCATTTTAGAAATTTCTGTTGACGTTTCCTGGTTTGGAAATCACAACTAGCTGGTGTGGAGATGAAGATGACACATTTTTCTCAAGAGCAAATTTATACTGTTATTGTTACCAAAGTAACACTCTAAAGCTGACATTAAAGTCACTACAAAACCACGGATCCAATGGGAATGGTGTGTCGTAAGGATGTGGAGGAAAGAGACACTCCATCATGAACAAAACCAGAGAAAATTGAGAAAAGTTTGGCTTAAAAACAGATTTTCAGAGAGGAAAACTGACCTGGCTCTTCCACATCCTCAAAATGCATCTTAAACATAATATCCATCAAATGCTCGGTCAGAGCTTTCTCTAGTGTGCAAGCGCATAAAACACTCAAGTTTGTTAGCAATAATTTAACTGTCCACTTATCTGTCCACTTATCTGCATTATGTGGAGCAGGATTTAGGGCAATGAGATTTCATGACGTTGCAGAAATGGAAACTCAAGTCACTCATGGCAGCTGGTTAAGACAAAAACTCAAAGGAACAAGGAAGAAATAGCTTTTATTTAGTCACTATTGCACCACGTCTGGGAAGGATGCAGAGCTAAGTGAACCGACATAAGAACACACAACACTTGAAGAATGTTTGAGGAATGTTCCCTCACTTGGAGAACTGCCCTGGTTTTGGTTCATTTCCAACTAGACAGTTTCCTTAAGGACAGGCTCTTTAATCTATTCTAGTCTGGATATATGCAAAGGTGAAAGGGTCCTGAAAGCCATACTCTGATTTGCATGAAAATGCGACTTACAGGCGCTTATGTTAAGTGGGGTTTTTTTGTAGAGTAAAATCCTCTCAGCAACAATTCACAAGCACTTTTTTCTATCTTCAGTAACATACAGAAGAGAATGAAAATGAACAATTATTTTACACCCCAGCATGCCTTTTAAAAATAAACAACCATCTATGCACTTAGGTTTTAGAGCATGGTAATGAAGACGATATCAGGATAAGTTAGATTCACAGGATAATCAACACAAAGCAAACTGGACTGATTCCAGTAACAGATCATATTCACACTGTGTGTTTTAAGGTGTTAATTTTTAGGCTGCCAAAGTATTTTTTAGCATATATGGCATGATGGGTAAAGAGATGCATTTTTAAAATCTCAATTTTAAATTGAGGTGTTGCAACCAAAATATACAACACACACACACAAACACACACACGCACACTCGCGCACACACACACACACACGCACACACACGCACACCTTAGCTGAGTAAGTCATTTCAACTTAAATTACATTAAACTGACTTCAAAAAAGTTGAATCACGTAAAAAAATTAACAAAAAATATATACACTTCCACTAAATTTTGATCAGTTGAAGTAATGTAAAAACATATGTTGTCATGACTTATTGATCATGTTATTTGCAGATGTCCAATCTGATGGACAACATTTTTAATCAACATTCATAAGCGTTAAACATTTTGAATATATTTGGCTACAAACAAAGACATTTTAAAACCATTTCAGAGCAAATACATCAATATTGAGATACCGAATAACATCAAACGGCTGAAAAATATTGAGACAAATGTAACTATATCGCCCTAACAGAATCATATCGGCAGTCAAAAAAGCAGCCAAAGAATAGAGGATCAAATCCACACACTGATCGGATGTTGAATGGTTCAACATATTACCTGATTCTCAAAACCCCATAAGCTTGTGTTATGACATTGATACCTCTGACCTCACATCTTTCCCAGGGATGTGCCCTAGAAAAGGTTACACCAGAAAGGTCAAAGGACAAATCTCTTTAGCCATCAGGATGAGATTAAGCTAAATACAGTGAAGGGTCAGACGATCACACCACTGACCCTCCAGTGAAAAGCCCAACACTAATCCAGAGCCTCAATCATGCCCATAGATGAACTGTGCTCTCTTTACACTGCAGAGGCTTTCTAATTAAAGACGGTACTTCAATTCCTCTGAGGACAAACCTGTGAAAATCACAAGGCATACAGTTGAAAAGTTATTTGAGGTGATGCAAAATTAAAAAGCTGATTTCTTTAAGAAACAAAGTGACATTGGACTCTGTACTAAGCCCATAAATGTGTCTCTGCACTGCAGACGCTTGAGATCCAGACCCAGGACACATTAGGTCATTATTAATTATTCCAAAGACCGACTACAATGTGATGTGAACGACTTTAGACTTCTTAGGGTAAAACAAGGGTAACACTTTATTTTACAGTGTCCTTGTTACATATGTTACATTAACTTACTTAGTAAATTATGCATAATTACAAGCAACTAACCCTAAACCAAACCCTATACCTAACCCTATAGTAATACATGTTGTTAACTGATATTACTCAGTACGTGAAGGTATAATTACACTGTAACAAGTACACCATAAAATAAAGTGTAACCATAAATAAGGCAGAAACATGAATGAGTACATGAACGCATGTAAAGGTAACTCTATTGCATAAAATAATTAAATAAATAAACAAATACCTAAATAAATAAGAATGATGTGATATACAGTATATCAATATTCACATCAACAGTTTTAGGTATGAGAAAACAAATCAAATTTTTAAATATTTATTCATTATATTTTTCATGACTTCTTAGGCATTATTAGGGCCCTATAATTTCCGCGATCACGGAATCGCGGAATTGGCCAATTAACGCGGAATCTAGTGTTAACTCGGAATTTCGCGGAATTTTACATATTTTGAATGAAATTCTGTTTTTGTGTGGGAGAAGAACGTATGTCTGGGGAAAATGTAGACCGGAGAAAGCAAATCTGGGCTACACAACCCCTCCCGTCATTTCAGCTTCAATGACGGCATCAAAACAATGAAAGCATGGCGAAGCGACTCTCCACGGCTCTCCTTTCATCGGCGAAAAAGTTAAGAAACTCGATGCTAAGCCCTCAGTACCGAGCCGAGCAGTTCGCACGTGACTTTTATGAAGTGTTTCCCACACATAATTCGTGGCGAAGAATCAACACCGGCCGCCACATATTGCGTTTCGCAATTTCTGTTACCTCAATAAATTTAAGGTCATTCCTATTTTATGTGTACATTTTAATCATTAACATTAAAAGCACACTCTTTTTAGGACTAAAATAACAGTAAAGGGTGAAAAAAACTGAATTCCCCAAAATTAAAATGGAAAAAACGGATTTGGCAAAAATTAAAACGGAAAAAACGGAATTTGGGAAAAAATTAAACGGAATTTGGGAAAAAATAAAATGGATTTTATAGGGCCCTACATTATATATATATATATATATATATATATATATATATATATATATATATATATATATATATATATATGTATATATATATATATATGAAGTCATGAAAAATATAATAAATAAATATTAAAATATTAGATTTTTTTCTCATACCTAAAACTGTTGATGATCCTTTTGCAGAAATGACTGCTTCAATGCGGCGTGGCATGGAGGCAATCAGCCTGTGGCACTGCTGAGGTGTTATGGAGGCCCAGGATGCTTCGATAGCGGCCTTAAGCTCATTCAGAGTGTTGGGTCTTGCGTCTCTCAACTTTCTCTTCACAATATCCCACAGATTCTCTATGGGGTTCAGGTCAGGAGAGTTGGCAGGCCAATTGAGCACAGTAATACCATGGTCAGTAAACCATTTACCAGTGGTTTTGGCACTGTGAGCAGGTGCCAGGTCGTGCTGAAAAATGAAATCTTCATCTCCATAAAGCTTTTCAGCAGATGGAAGCAAGAAGTGCTCCAAAATCTCCTGATAGCTAGCTGCATTGACCCTGCCCTTGATAAAACACAGTGGACCAACACCAGCAGCTGACATGGCACCCCAGACCATCACTGACTGTGGGTACTTGACACTGGACTTCAGGCATTTTGGCATTTCCTTCTCCCCAGTCTTCCTCCAGACTCTGGCACCTTGATTTCCGAATGACATGCAAAACTGAGCAACAGTCCAGTGCTGCTTCTCTGTAGCCCAGGTCAGGCGCTTCTGCCGCTGTTTCTGGTTCAAAAGTGCCTTGACCTGGGGAATGCGGCACCTGTAGCCCATTTCCTGCACACGCCTGTGCACGGTGGCTCTGGATGTTTCTACTCCAGACTCAGTCCACTGCTTCCGCAGGTCCCCCAAGGTCTGGAATCGGTCCTTCTCCACAATCTTCCTCAGGGTCCGGTCACCTCTTCTCGTTGTGCAGCGTTTTTTGCCACACTTTTTCCTTCCCACAGACTTCCCACTGAGGTGCCTTGATACAGCACTCTGGGAACAGCCTATTTGTTCAGAAATTTTTTTCTGTCTCACCCTCTTGCTTGAGGGTGTCAATGATGGCCTTCTGGACAGCAGTCAGGTCGGCAGTCTTACCCATGATTGAGGTTTTGAGTAATGAAACAGGCTGGGAGTTTTTAAAAGCCTCAGGAATCTTTTGCAGGTGTTTAGAGTTAATTAGTTGATTCAGATGATTAGGTTAATAGCTTGTTTAGAGACCCTTTTCATGATATGCTAATTTTTTGAGACAGGAATTTTGGGTTTTCATGAGCTGTATGCCAAAATCATCAGTATTAAAACAATAAAAGACCTGAAATATTTCAGTTGGTGTGCAATGAATCTAAAATATATGAAAGTTTAATTTTTATCATTACATTATGGAAAATAATGAACACAATATGCTAATTTTTTTAAAGAAGGACCTGTATATATAAATATATATATATATATATATATATAATTTAAATTTTAAAATATAATTTAATATATATAATTTCTTTTTGATACATAAAATTAAATTTCTGGCCAGTGCAAATATCATGGCAAAAAAAGAAAAAAAGAAAAGAAAAAAGGTTGTATTATTGAGTCCTGCTTCTGTTCCCAAGTAATGAGATCTTCTAATTAGCAAACACAAAGGGCAATGTGTTACAAAGTCGACGTTTGTTGATGTGTGTGTGTGTGTGTGTGTGTGTGTGTGTGTGTATAGAGTGGGAGTAAGTTTGATGAAGGGCTCAGAGGAGGAAAATGAGACTTCAAAGTCACATCAGTGGTCTTTCATCCAGTCACCATCCGAGATTCAGTAACAGGATCATTCTGTGCTCTGCTTCTGCTAGCGATGCACCAAAACAAACCTTGTGGTCCTTTGAAACTATACACCTCTCAAGATGTTACGCTTTTTCTTGGGGTTTGGGCAAACAGTAATCATTTCTACACCCTTTTACACCACTGATTCACGTAATTCACGTGTGACCGCTAAGAACAAACACAGAGTACTGCAGAAATTAACAGCGGGATGTGTCCTAAATAAATCAAAAGGTAAGATATTCATGGTTGGAACGTGCCGCATTAATATAGAAGCCAAATGATGTGCTTAAAAACATTTTTAAATGTAGATAGGAATTTAAACCCTGAACTATGTTCTATAATATGACTTTCATAGTGTTAAGCATTTATTTTTTTCAACTCAAATGTTTTATAATGTAAAGCAGGGTCAGAAATGAACTTTTCCATTAAGGTGCAATATTTGCCAACTAGAATTAAGGGCATTTTTTTTTAAACCTTTGTAAGGGGATTGAGCTTATTTAATGCATGTTGTCTGCTATGCCAAATACTTAAATTTCACCAATCACTTAAAGATTGTTACCAATAAAATTATTAGCATCAACAATAGCCATCTATACACAGCAAAGCTGGCATTTTTGTCCCCTTATCTTGAATTTGGTGGCCTTTTTGTTTGCATTTTTGCCCCAAATCCCATGTCAATTTCTGGCCCAACTTCAAATCCAATCAAAACTCAAATAAAAATGAAAATAAAATGATTTAATTCAATTGACTATCCTTCAAAAAGTCTTCACAAACATGGTTATTTAATATACTTTTGTGTTGAATGTTCAGCAAAAATGACTAGCTGATATGTAATTACCATTTGGACATACACTCACAACGCACCAAAAACACTGGATTGTTCTGTTCCTAAGTTTTCATTTCTCTCCGCAGCAATGCAGTATGGTCTATCTGTCAATCTTCTAAGCGCCTTCACTCACAGGAGTCCTCGGAGAACCGGTCCTGTGATTCTGCTCGAAAATCACATCAAATCATCCAATAGACTCAAAGCGACACAGCATATGCCTCATCTTTTATTGATGGCATTCATCCCAGACCTCTTAGAGGGGAAAGTCACCCTCCAGCCCTTGACACAGAGTGACCGAAATATGAGAGTTCATTGAGCCGCAGTGCCAGGCTGTGTGAGATTACAATACTAAGACCCCAGAGTAGAGCAACGACTCTTTCTTTATCCAACACCGTTGAATAAAGCATTAATCGACAGAATTTATGGCATAATTATTTGTTGCATAATTACTCAGTTTATAAAAAAGAATTAAAACACAAGGAATAGAAATTCAAAATAACTAGATATGCACAAATATTAAAATACTGGCCAATACAAAATGAGTCGATAATTGTTTTATTTTATGGCCAGAAATTGATCAAAGGCCCATATTAAAATAGAACTTACAAACAAATTAATAAATGTAAATAAAACACTGAAAATCAATTGTTTTAAATGCTACAAGTGAATCCATGAATCACAAACGTTGAATTTTTAGATTTGATAGGAATTACATTTAAAAGTTTTATTAAATTATTAATATAATTAAACGTTTTTCAATTAAGGGTGCATTTACATGACAACGATGTACTAAAACAAAGTGTTTTCACGTACAGAACCAACTTTGTCAAAACGATCCCTGTTCAAACGGATCCCCGAAAACGACTAAAAACGCTGTATTATGCTTCTAGACCAGTAGTTGGCGATGTCCCTTTGTAAAGAAACACTGTGCCTATAGACTGAACGTGAAATACGCATGACATCACCATTTTCACAAATTCACGTTTTTGTAGTTTGCACAGACGATAATGGTATCGTTTTCAGAAACTTAAACATAGTCTGTAAGTGAATATTGGATAATTGCAACATGTAACATCTACATGTAAAAATAGGCCAAATGAACTTGCACAATAAAACATCCAATATATGTAGAATATAGATACATTTTAAAACTATTCTGGAATATTAGCCGATAATCAATATGATTCTGATATATTGTGCATCCTTAGAAAATAATACAGTTAAAAAGAAAAGATATTAGACTTGAGAGAATCATTTACTTATCTTGCCTGCATAAAAATTAATCAAATCTTTTCAACGTCAAACGCACATAGCTAATGGCGGTAACTTAAGTGTAAGAATACCAGAAAGAGACTTCACATGGAGCAAACTTGACGTATTACATCAATTAATCAGTAGAAACATAGTCCCACTTCATAAAGATGATTTAATTGTCAAGTTATATACAGGAATCACTCACATAAGTGCTTTAATAACAAACACAAGCTCCACAATTCTGCTTTTACAATGGAAATGTTGCTCCATAGGCTTGTAATGTCTTACTGTAACCACAAATTGTGCCTTTTTATTTAAAATAATTTGTAATATAATCATGCCAAAGATGCTGCTGTCTTGCATCGATTGTGAAACAGTCCTCAGATCTCAGGCAAAACATTTCGACTGTACGTCTCTCAATAATCTGCCTCCATTTATGAACGGACAACCTCAGATCAATAGACTGACCTCAGAGCCATTCGAGCACATTGAAGCATTCATCAAGCAATAACTCCACATTGTTTCAAAAAAGAACTGGGAATGGACTACAAATATGACCCTGTAAAGCAGAGATTGGATTGTTGATTCAACGGCCACAGCAATCGATCTTCATTTGGAGGAGCTGCCGTCTCGCACGAAACTGGGCTTAATGAGACACATACGGACAAACTGGGGCGCTGGAGGCCACACTGTTCATCTTATCTTCTACTACAGCAAATAAAACAACTCTCAAAGTGGTTTCCTAAATCATTAAGTCTTTCGGTACTCTTAAGCTAGGGCTGTATGATAACAGTAGCTTAAAAATAATATTCTGATTTGGGTTGCACTCAATCTTTTTTTTATCGTAATCGTGATCATGATTTCTGATTCTTTCGATTAATTAAGCATAATCAGGTGATATTTGACCACTGGTAAAGAGGTAAAAAGTGTTAATTTATGAGGCAAGTATTACATGAAACTATATGAGGTAAAATAAACCATGCGAGTTGACGTTCTTGTGATTTGTGCTTAAAGGGTTAGTTATAGGACTGGGCGATATGGACAAAAAATCATATCTCGGTATTTTTTGGTTAAATGGCAATATACGATATATATCTCGGTACTTTCTATGTTTTTCTATTTGGAAAAAGAAAATCTGTATTTATTTAAAAAAAAAATTTATATTTCACATTCTGCCCAATGTTGATATTGAAGGATATGGAAACAATTATAGTGAATGTAACGTACGCTACGCAATATATTATGTCCAAAAAGGTGGTTAAAATCACATTACATTCTAACATTGTAACATTACAATCTAAAAACAAAAATAATGCTTTTGTTTTTAAAATGACTACAGGCTAAACTAAAAATGAAAATAAAAACAAAAGCACAATTATATTAGCCTGCATTTGATTACCCCATTATAGGGGTGTAACGATATATCGTGGTACGATGTATCGCGATGCAAAAATGTTACGATATGTATCGTAGAGTTATGGCGATTTTTTATTTTATTTTTATCCTATTGGTTGAGCTGCCGCACCCGCGTCACGCTTGCATCACTGCATTCACGCTCAAATGAATCGCTTGAACTGAGCAGTAGCAGGGCAAAATGAGTTTGACTGAAATTGAAATAGAGGATGCCCCGTCCACTTACAAGTCCGACGTCTGCCAGCATTTTGGTTGTCCAGTTACTCGACAGGAGGACGGTAAAAAAAACAGACAAAACACTAACTGTGTGTAAATACTGTAAACAAACACTGTTACAGTTATACACGACGTCGAACACAACAAATATGATGTGTCATTGAGTGCTTGAAGTGGGGGGAAAAAGGTGCCGGTACTCTCTTGCATTGGCAAATCATAACATTTTAGATTTCTACAGTGAAAAACAAAACTTGGAGATATTGCTGGTACAATAACAATTTATTGTTATTAACAACATAAATGTATTTAAACAAGTTGTGTGTGTGTGTGTGTGTGTGTGTGTGTGTGTGTGTGTGTGTGTGTGTGTGTGTTTGTGTGTGTGAGAAAACGGAACTCCTCCAAGTCTGCAAGTCCAAAAATACATTTATGGTGATATTACAGCATTTTATTTAATTAAATGCATTTATGGTAAGATTATTATATTTTCATGTCAATCTGTGTTCATGTTGACCACGAACCATGCGCTATAACTTTAATTCAGCGCGTGCAGCACAGCAGAAATAGACTCTGTGTGGAAACAATCGCTGCACTGCTGTATAAATTGTCTCTGTGTATACACACCGCTCCTGGAACGGATCGCCGGAGCGCATCCGCGTGCAGTGTGAAAGCTCTAACCTGTTAACATGGGTGCGGAAAAAATACGCACCACAAATTAGCTTTTTCTGTCAGTGGTAGTATAGCCTACCGGCTACATGCGAGAAGTAGCGGTATGCAAGAAAAAGTGCAGGTACGCTTAAGAGTAAAATGTAGAAGTACTTATGGTAAGTGGGGCGAGTACCGCCCCACTTCGAGCACTGGTGTAATTTAAAACGGCAACACAAAGACAAACTCCTCCAACCGGATGCGAAAAAGAGAGTGAAAGAAGAACAATTGTATAGAAGACATCTATACAACGTAGTTTTATTGGTCAGTGACACCTAGTCAATTGTTAATTTTACATACAGAAGGTTAAACTAAATCTTGATTTATATTTAAGTATTGTGAATTCTTTAAGTTGTATGTATAACAAGACATTTATTGAACACTGTTAATGTTAAATAAATCTGTTATTTGATTTTCAGTTTAATTTTTTAATTTTGTTCAAAATATCGTGATACATATTGTATCGTGAACCCAGTATCGTGATACGTATCGAATCGAACGAGTGTATCGTTACACCCCTACCCCATTATAATGGTCACTTTCATAAAAATATACTTGTAGGTTTAAAATTCCACATATGGCACATTTATTGTCTCCAACAACAAATATTTTAGCAATATGTATATTTTAGTCAGAATTATTGCGCTACTATTCTATTGTGCTCCGTCTGTTTGGCGCGCATGTTTCCGGAGATTCACTTGCAGAAGCTCGTCCTCTCCTGACAGTAACATGGACATATTTTTTTGACTTTCTAACATTTACAAATGGAGAATAAACCTGTGAAATGTAAGTTAAGCACCGAGGAAAGCACCACGTCTCAAACGCATTAAACAGCGCAAGTATTTATCTGTCAGTCAGCAACAGTCAGAGCATCTGACAGCACTTAATATAAGCTTGTGTCATGTTTAGGACAAATTGTAGTATGTACTTTCACTGCAGGAGTTCACACTGCGTCCTCCACTAGTTTTCAGATGTGCTCGTATATCAAACTACTGTATCGATATAAACGGTATTGCCTCATTCCATATCGTAAAAAAAAAAAAAAAAAACGATATATTGTACAAACTCGATATACTGCCCAGCCCTAGTTAGTTCACCCAAAAATGAAAATTAGCCCATGATTTACTCACCCCGAAGCCATCCTAGGTGTATATGACATTCTTCTTTCAGACGAAATCAATAAGAGTTATATTAAAAAAAATGTCCTGTCTTCTCCAAGCTTTACGATGGGAGTGAATGGCTGGTGAAAAAGTCATCTGGCGGAAGCTAGTTATTTTAGATTATAAAGTTATAAATATGGGTATTTTTTAGGGGTGGGAATTGTCAAAAATGTGACGATTCGATAGTATTGCGATATTTGGGCCACGATTCAATATTATTGCGATTCTCAATATATTGCGATACAGCAAGTATTGCGATTCAATTCTGCGATATTGCGATTCATGTCCCCCATATTATTCAAAGGCATTACAAAAAATTAGGAAAATAAGACCGCTCAACTCACTTTAAATGTCACATTTAATTCTGTAAACATTATCTTCTACACAGTGCAAAAGTGCTAGTGCAAAAACTTAGGAGGGTAGAGCAAAAACTTGAAAACTTGTTCCTGAACATTCAGGACACGGGACCTTATTACAGGACAGGACAATTATTCTCTGAATAGGAGACCTCTAACATGAATGGTGAGCTCTAGGCTTGCTACAATAGTCGGTGTTACCGGTGTTACACGGTGTTCAGTCGCAACACTGGTTTCATCACTTGCCCACCGCGGCACCGCAACAAAAACAAAAAAAAGTTTACAGCGTTAAACATGTTTAACGCAATTACGCAGTATCCGTTAAATCCTGCCTGTATTACACACACACACACACACACACGACCCACAGAAAAGACGCGCGTCAGTATCGAGTTCTCTTTCGGGCTTGAACAAACCATAACACACACAAATTATGCCAAAATGTCCGTTTTGTCGAGTGTCCTCATAAGAGTAATCTTAAATTATTTAAATAAAGTCTTAAATGAACATAGAGATTTGTGAGAAAATGGGACGCGTGTCAGATCTCGTCTCTGGCCCACATTGCACTGCATTAACGAATGTAGGCTACAGTTTATGTAACGTTACGCTCAACGCCTGTCCGAATTCGCTCACTTGTTTTCATTCACTCCTTCAAGTGAACAGTATTAGTGGACTAACTTAAGGAATAGGCCTAACTTAGTGAATGAGGGTTTAGGGGGGGATTTCAACCCATGTACTCAAGCAGTGAAAAATAGAAGAAAACTGACAACGCGCTGACAGACAGGACCGAGCAGGTAATATTTAATATGAATTATGAAACAAACAAAGCTCACTGAGCTCCCAGCACATAACTTAAAATTATTTAAATACAATAGAGTAACATAAAGCAGACATAGAGTAACATAAACCTGAGAATAATCATAAAACCGAAATTTAACCACACTTTCGATTTGAAAGAAGACGGAGCGTCGTGTACAACCAATAGTGAAGCCATTTTCATTTGAATTTGCTGTTGAATGTAGACAACAAAGCACCGCAACAAGCGCCACCTTGTGGATGTAATACGCAAATGTAAATGATCAGATTAAACTCTGAGAAAACCGGAAAGTAAAACAGATAATTTTATAATTAAATATCGCAATACTATGCGCTACTGTTTCGATATAATTGCGTGCGCAAAATATCGCGATACCGAACAGAATCGATTTTTTGTATTTTTCTTACAAAAACACATGGCTTTGCTTCAGAAGGCCTTTATTAACCCCCCGGAGCCGGTTGGAGTATTTTTTATAATGGACGGATGCACTTTTTTGGGCTTTTAAATTTTCACCATCCATTCACTCGCATTATAAAGCTGGGATTAGTCAGGACATTTTTGAATATAACTCCGATTGTATTTGTCTGAAAGAAGAATGTCATGTACGCCTAGGATGGCTTCGGGGTGAGTAAATCATGGACAAATTTTCATTTTTCCTTAGATCAATTATCCTTTTAAGTGCAACAAATTTCTAAAATGACAATAATTTTGATTAATAATCCAGTCATAGATATATACACCAGATATCGCTTTGGCTATGGCAGTTAATTGGAACGAATGCGTCAATAGAGCCGCCATCATGGAACAGGGGAGCCCCTCCTCTTTAATGCATCGGCTCAATGTAGGAAAAGGTCTAACGGAAATAAAATCACCATAAATCCTCATGAATGCGATTTTCTAGTTTTTTTGGTTCATTCCAACGGCCAGACATGTATTTATCATTGAGTCCAGAGAATTATTATTTATTTTTTTTTATTTCACATTCTTGTGAAATGAAATCTCTTGCAGTCTGGTTTTTAGATTTCGTTCATGTGAACATCCATACGCAGCACAAAAGTTTGGCATCATCCATGAATTCAGCGTTACCTAGCTACTTCCTATGACAAGACTCCTGTTCCAAGATGGCGGCGGTTTTGACGCATGCTTAGAACCCCAAGGCGACATCTAGTGTATATATCTATTGGCGCTTTTCCACTACACAGTACCAGCTCGACTCGACTCGCCTTTGTTTGGTTTTCCACTGTGTAAAAGTTGTACCTGTACCTGCTTTCGGGTACTTTTTTTCGTATCACCTCCGGCGAGGTTCTAAGCAGGCTGAGGCGATACTAAAATGTGACGTAAAACACTCCAGACTGCTGATTGGTCAGAGAGAATCGTCACTATTCATCGCGTCATCATTGCACGTGCCACACGGAGCTATTTTTTTCAGCAGTGTTTCGTTTTGCTGCCCTCAGCCTCTCCTGAAACAACGTTTGTCTGTGAAAAATAGCCACATCCCGACTCCCGAGGATCAAAAACAGCATACACTCGATTTCCACCATTGTCCTGTGTTTGTGTGGGTAGCGGGTGTGTGTCGCGTAGTTCCTGAGGCGTTGCTATGACGACCAGGTACTATTGGGGAGGTACTACTGTAATGGAAAACGGAGCGAAAAGCGAGTTGAGGCGAGGCGAGTCGAGTTGAGCTGATACTGGTAATGGAAAAGCGCCATTAGTAATCCAGTTACCATTACAATGCAGCCTGCAGACATATTTGTCTGCGTTTTGCAGGTAATATCTCCAGAAATTAAAGTTAGGGTGGTACTCACGGCTGACAGAGCTTGACCAGGTCATGGTCGGTGGTGTTTGGCGGTAACCCACGAATGTAGAGGTTAGTTTTACTGAGCTGCTCCCAGCCTGCCGTGCTGCTGCTGCTGCTGTGATTGGTGCTGCTGTTGGTCCCGGGACTGGGCGGAGCCATCGGGTGGGAGGCGGGGCCAACAGGGGGCTGGTGGGGGGGGGACACAAAACAAGCTAAAGTCAGAGTGAAACAAGGTCAAAGAGAGAAAGCAGGGAAGCGAAAAGTAAACGGTGAGAAAGAAATAGGCAGGAGAAGTACTGTATATTGGACAGAAGAAAGCACAACTAATCCAGCAAACGTATGACCATCACTAAACTTCCTTAGGCTGGACTCTGAAGCAATTTTCTTCTAGAAACAAACTTTGATGCATTATTTTCCTGTTTTTACTGTAAATCTGCTTTGAAACAATCTGTATTGTAAAAAGTGCTATAGAAATAAAGGTGACTTGACTACTGACTAGTAGCATTTTGAACAGAATCAAACGCAAAACAATGAAAAACAGCTGAAATGTGTAATTATGATGTTAAAATGTTTCCCCTGTTTTCCTTATTGAGGAACGATTCCAGAAACACAATTTCACTCACATGATTTCAACTGATAAACCAGGCACACATTTACGTTTGTTAGTGAACTGTTGGGACTTTGGGACACACCTTGTGAAGAAAACCGGGACTTCTGGTCAACCTATTATAAGTTATGAGATGTACAAGACTGTCAAAGAGCCGCCCAAACCTTCTTCACACTGCAGCGCTCATTATAAAGACTAAGGAGGAAGTTAAACAACCTGTAATTTAGGTTTGCTTACACAATGTTTAACATAAATACACCATCCTTAAATGAAAATAATTGTATTATTTAGTCACCCTCATGCTGTTTCAAACCTGTATGTGGATATTTTAAGGTTATTCAAATTTTTAAACAAAATATTGGTCTATTTTGATTTTAGCAATTAATAAGTGTTGTACTCTCAGCTACTTTGAACACATTTTACCATGTTTATATCCATATATGTGGTTTTCTTAATGCAATCTCAGTGTTGAAAATTAAAAATGTTTCCAGTCTAGGCCCATTTACATTTGTAGTGATGTATTTGGCCAGAAAAAAAGAAAATAATTTTGAGGCCGACATCATTGATAAGATATTTTTCTTACAAAAACGCTTCGCTTTGCTTCAGAAGTTATAAATATGGATATTTTTATTACAAAAACGCATTGCTTCGTTACAGAAGGCCTTTATTAACCCCCCAGAGTCATATGGATTACTTTTATGATATATTGATGTTCTTTTTTGGGCTTCAAAAACTATTCACTACCATTATAAAGCTTGGAAGAGCCAGGATATTTTTTTTTAATATAACTCTGATTGTATTTGGCTGAAGATGAAACTCACGTACACTTAGGATGACTTGAGGGTAAGTACAGGTGAAACTCGAAAAATTAGAATATCGTGCAAAAGTTATGATTATGGCTTACAGCTTATGAAAACCCCAAATTCAAAATCTCAGAAAATTCGAATATTACATGAAATTAATTTAAAAAAAGATTTTAAATACAGAAATGTCGGCCCTCTGAAAAGTATAATCATGCATATGTATAGAGTTATATATACTAAATATATTAGTTTCACCTTTTAATTTGAATTACTGAAATACATGAACTGTTGCACGAATCAGCACGATATTCAAATTTTTCGAGTTTCACCTGTAAATTATGGGATAGTTTAAATTTTTGGGTGAACTAACCCTTTAATTTCAGTAAATCATTCATTTTTTCATTCAATTAACATTCATTTCAGTAATCACTATTAATTAATGCTGTTCAAAAGAGAAGGTACTAGCTTGCTTTTACAAGTTCTTCAACCCTTACAAAGAGTAACTCCAAGTCTCCAAGAACAAACACAAAACACAAGCTGCAACAAATGCAAAACAGGAAAGCAATGTCATAGCTCTGATAAATCTGGACCTAAAGGAAGCGTGTTGGGATTTTTTTTTTTTCAAAATGATTCTTGATACATTTAAAAAAAATTCGGCAACAGTGCATGGGTGCAAATCTTTGTCAAGTTAAGATGCCTCATGCTCACATTTCATAAAGATTGCAAAACATGTAAAATATAAATCATGTCTGTTCTGATTCACCAATAGAATAAGTTTGGCATATGCTTTTCAATAAGAATCATTAAAGCAGGAGACGTCTTAATGCATTGATTTCTCTCTCCAACTCTACAGGATCTCTGAATCTCCTCAGCTCAGATGCTACGCTGCTCATGTTTGTCAGTACTAGGATGAGTATCTGGCAGTGCTGTGACCCATATCTGCAGTGCAGTCTCTTCTACTTCAGAAAGCATTTGTCAGCATAAAGTGGGTCCACAGGGGCCGGAAGCTCTGACCTAGGAGCAAAGCTGACGGAGCGGACGCTTTGAGAATCTAAAGGAAGTGAATGCGGCACAAGAGGCCAAAGGGCGAGTGCTGAACATTTCTATGTGCTGAACGGACCCTTTTGTAAGAGTTTGATGTGCAGATGTACGACTGACCAAAAGCGCTTTGTTTCATCTCTGATATTCAGTGCAGGTGAATCATGCTTGTTTCATTGAACATCTACAGTAGGTCTACAACAATTTAATGAGGATCACAAGGAATTCGTTATTTCTACGGTAAAATATCTGTCATATTTGGATGATTGAAGAGCATGGGTTGCCTGATGATTAAATTTGCAATATTCAATATTTCTGCCCCGCTACCCCATTTAATCAAGTGACTTAAATTTTGACAACAAATTCCCACTCCACACCTTAATGAGGAACTAATATGAAGGCTGGCTTTTACTCACAAGCCTTTCCTGAAGGTATAATCACCGGGAAAAGCACTTGTATCTTTCTCTGCAGTCCTGAGAAACATGTAAACGCAATCATAAGTTTTAATAAATTTAGTGCAAAAAAAAAAAAAAGAGCCAATTTTTGATGCAATAGAAGTATACAGGAATAAAGGAGGCTGCTATGTACCATTCGGATTCAAAATAAAGTCTACAGCAGTCTATATATACAGTGAAGTTGCAAAAGACTTGATTTAGCAAAAGAAAGTCATATGTTTGGAAATAGCTTTTATATGCAGAATTTATATTTCACAGATCTACAAATTAAAGTGGAAGACTGATATTAAGTTACTTGACTTTTTAATATTCACCACAATCTAAAAAAAAAGTAGAACACAAATAGCGCAACATGCTTTTGCATTTGTGTTTTCTGGTTCTTACGGATGCAATAAAGATATTTTTGGTCATAATAGTGGTGAAAGTGTTGTGGTTTATCATGCATGATTTGTACACATGCTAGATTCAGTAAAAGGGACGGAATATATGAACTAGGTCAAATAAAATTCTACAACACAAAATATCAGGTATCTTTGTACAGTGAGAACTGGACCTTTGGATTGATTTCTCAAATATAAACGCAAACTCCACTGACACAAACATCAAGTAAATGTCACAAGGATCCATACGAAAACTTCATAAACAGTACCCAAATGTGAGGCACATTGAAAATCTTTGGGAATTTCTGAACAGGCTGCGGATCTGCTGAGGTCAATGCTCTGCTGGCTTCATTCTCTGCACTATAAAAGAGTTCTTGTGTGGTAAAGACATCACTTCCGTCCTGTTTTGTATGGACACAGATGTTCTGTGCTGTGGAGGTCTTCCTGCTCAAGTGCCCTCGCAGTTCAACTGTGATTATCCCGCTCGCTCTTTTGTGGAAGTAACAAGGAGGAGGAAGCGTTGGGAATCTCTGGTATGCAGCAGTGACACAGTTGACTGGATGAGTGGCAAACTGTCCTCCAGTGTTCCCATTCTGCCTTTTACACAACTTCTGCTCCAACATTAAACTAACAGAAAGTTCATTGTGAGAACACATTCCTTTTGTTTTACATGATAGTGCACATGAGATTTCACATGTCACATGACCGAAAAAGACCAATGAGGAACTAATCCAAAGGCTGGTTTGCACTAAACATTTTCCTGACGGTATAATAACCAGAAAAAGTCATTAATCTTCCACTTCTGTCTTCTCTGCAGTCTAGAGACCCATTTGAACACACTAAGTTTAACGCAATAAAAATGATGCAATAATATGTATTTGCTGCAACAATCTTAGCATGAATTCTGAAGGTACCATTCTGATTCAAAATAAAGCATATGTTCATTCATGTTTCTGTGTTATGATAATGTAATAAAAAAAGTTAATATGTAGAACACTGCAAGTTTCTAAAAACATGAACATGTACTGTAACATGACTTATTGGAGGAAAATCATTCAAGAAACCAGCTTTAAAAATGATCTGCATTATGTTATTAATATGCAAATGCGAGTTCACCAGAGAATGGCATTGACATTCATTTGAGAGTAAAAGACTCTAAATCAAGTTCAACTCTTTGTTGTACTGGATATGAGGCGTAGAAGTCAAATTTTGGGAATAGTGCTACGGGCTTATTTAGATTAATATTATTTCATACTATACTGTCACTGAGCACTGTTTCTATTAGTAATATTTCCACTTTGACTCACATTTAACGAAACAATTCACCCAAAAATTAAAATGTTGTCATCATTAACTCACCTCCGAGCCACTTGGACCATGTATTATTTTCTTTCTTCCATGATAAAAGTAGTCAATAAGATTTATGCACGTATAGCACTCATAGCATTTAGCAAAAAATAGAATGAAATGTAAGTCAAGCATTGAGGAAACTCTCAAAACATAGCAAAGTCATACGTATGAACCCCTTTTATGATGAATTTGGTCTTTTTTGGAGTGTGACAATATAAAACAGTGTACTTTTTCATGATTTTGGAAAACACAAATTCAGATGGACATGAGAATGAGTAAAATAATTTTGGGTGAATTGTCCCTTTAAAAGGTGCAGTAAGCGATTCCTGGTAAATGCTGTTGATATTTGAAGTCACCAAAACAAACACGCCCCTACCAAAAAGGATCACATCCCTATCCTGATGTCTCCATCCCAATAGCAATATTCATGTTCACGCTATGCAACACAGACAACAACAATGGTGAAATCTGCCAATGTGCCTGATGTCATCAATAGATAAAAGCAATTTGTGTTACTAACTTACTATGATAATTTGGGTCGAATGTCTAATTGATATTTAGCCCCTGTACTCCTTCGATGGGAAAGTCATCCCTTCCATCCAAAAACAAACAAACATGGTTTTCATGAACAGCTCCCATATATATTCCAAATGTGACAAGATTAAAGGGTCATAGTGATCACTAAAAGGGGAACCAAAAGAAAAAACATATATTAGGAGTAGGGATGTCAATTTTCACAAATTCCCATGATCGATCATCGTTTAAATTAAATTATCAATTAATCGATTAATCGTTAGCCTTAATACTGCAATATGCGTCTACTGCAGTGGCATATGGCCAACAGCATGACAGAGTCTGCAAATGCTGCTCAAAACTACGTGTTTCTCACCAAATGAATGAGAATGGGTCTTAATCTAAATAAAGGTCTAGTAGGATTGTAAAATGTTTCGATGTGATTGATCATTTAATGAATTATCAAATAACGACTAATACAATGTGTCACCAACGGCGTCTCAGATGCGTGCTTGTCAGAATGTGTGACTGTCGTGGACGCGCTCTTCCTGGAACAACGTGTTGAAAACAGCAACTAAACCCAATGAATTCACAACAATTTAATAAAATGGTGTTCTCATGTTTTGTAATATGACAGTCCCAATCATCGTTATTATTAGCCGTGCATTGCTGTTTGAGCTGCATGCGCTGAATGAATACCGGTAAACTGGAGCACTTTGCTAGCGCGTTATTTAACTCAAAGAAACGCATCCTATGTGAGATTAACAAATAAAAGACAAAATAAACATAATATTACAAATTATATCTGCACAAAATTACGAGAATGCATAAGTGAATTTCAACTAATTTACATATGCCATTCAGAAAAACTCATGTTGTGGACGCGCTCTTCCTGGAGCAACGCGACACGGCAACTAAACCAAAATAATTCAGTGTTTTATTACAATATTGTTCTCTTTATAATGTTATGTAATATGACAGTCCCAATTAGGGCTGGGTAAAAATATCGATTCATCAATGCATTGCAATTATTTGTTTCTCAATTCAATATTGATTCATCAAATCCTATGAATCGATTCAGCCCACCGGCCAGTGGCGGCGCTGTGGGCAACACTCTAGTGAGAGCGTTCAGCGCTGTACAAGATGCGCTTTACCAAAACAGCAAGATGACGGACAGCAGCTGCACTCCGTTCAAGCCTGCACCACCAACCAGGGACGTCGTTAGGCCTATTTTAGGGGGGCTGAAGCTACCCCAAAATGTTCCTAAGCCCCCCTAAATGATAATAAGAACAACAATAAGTCTTCGGGAGTCTCCCGCATATTGATAGCGGCTCCCTGATGTCCGCAAATTAGTTAAAATCTCCCGAAATCTAGAGCTCGCGAGCTCCAAACCGCGTAGCGCGTGCACAGCAGAGAGGAAGAGAGCGAGAGTCCTTGTGTGTGTGTGCAAATGTGCGCGCGTGTGCCTCACGAAGCGCATTTTTTTTTATGAGTATGCACATTTTGTGTTTCTGTTTACATTTCTTTTATAACTTGAATGTATAGGAAGAAAGAAATATACTTTCTATTACAGTTACATGCACTTTAGAGGTGTGTTAATAAAGCACCTGTTTGTTACAGTTGTGGTTTGTATTCAACACATGTACAATATTGTACAGTTTGTTCTGCTAAATAAACCATGACAGGAAACATGCTGGGGTCAATTTGTTCTTAAACATTGGTAATACTGCACACATTATTTAAAAATATACTCAGGTACTTAATTACTTGTGTATTTACTAATTATTGAATCGATATCGAAGCTAATAAATCAATATCGAATTGAAATCGAATCGAATTGTGAAATTCCTAACAATACCCAGCCCTAGTCCCAATAGTCATTATTAGTCGTGCATTGCCGTTTGAGCTGCGCGCGCTGAAGCTGAAGAGATCACCGTACCCTACACAAAATAAACACAATATTACAACTTACATTTGCACAAAACAAAAGGCTGCGAATGCACATGCAGACTTATAGTCATGATGGTGTAAAATGGTCCCAAACATAACTCCGGCACGCTCGCTTTACATGTTTCGCGGTTGAGCAGCACGCACGTCCATGAACCTGCTTAAACGATGATCGATAAATTTTATGGATTAAATGTATTATCGACAATTAATCGATCGTCGATTAATCGTTAACATTCCTAATTAGGAGAGTTATCTCACTTTTCGGACATACTTTGATAATTGAAACGGGTGGTGGAGGAGGTTTAGACGTTCCAGGTTTATAATAATAATAATATTAATAATAATGCAAATGAACAAACAAGCGAAGATGATACACGAGTGTATTCAAGCAAAATACATTATATCTTAGTTATAAAAAGCAATAAAGCAACCTCTGTGTCCGTTTTCAGGCCTTCCTTAAGGTCTCTTCAGCGCTTCTCCGATATTAACCAGGTGTTGCCTGATTGTAACCCTTCTTTTTAAAGTTATATTACCCTGGCCTTTTTTCTCTTTTGTATTTTCTATAGTCTGTCTGCTAATGTCTTTTTTTGCACTGAGCTCTCTCTCCTCCCCTATCATGATTGGACACGCCCCTTACTGCTGATTGGCTACAAGTGTGTTTTGGTGCTCTGTCCGATCCGCTTTTCAAAAGCGTTTTTCAAAAATTGCTTACTGCACCTTTAATTCCCCCACAAAGGCAGAGACAGCAGTGAAAATGCCCAAGATTGGCAGGTGCTGAAAAGCACAGATCTGAGCTCCATGAAATCCAGTAGTGCCGAACAAAATATCATTTCATTAAAGGTCTACACAACAAAGACAGCATTTAGAGGTCAGGCCAGAGTCAATGTCCTATTGAAATGTCCTGGAAACCCTTTGGCCGCTCTTTATGCCATTGTCCAATGCAGCTGCGTAAAGGCAAAACCACAAAGACTGGATAAATAAGACAAGCTCGAGTTTTAAAAAGAAGGCAGTGGATTATTAAAGGTCACTAGCAACACTAAATCTGCCTTGATATGAATTCCTCCAACACTACGGATACTGAACATTTAACAGGGCAATTAAAGCTTCTCTTTCTATCAGTGGCATGATTTGACTTCTGAAATTAGGCAGCAAAGTCTCTTTGTGTTCAGGTTTTTTAGCCCAATTTAAATGCATGCTTTCACAAGGTTTCTGACTTAAAAGACATAAGGAACAACAGCTTTACACAATCAACAAGCAACCAATCCTATGCATTTAATGCCTAATTAAGTCACACCCAAGTTTAAATGAAGTTCAAGTTTTAAAGCATTTCTTACACAATACTTAAATAAAAAGCACATTCTGTCACTCTTAGCCTGTATTTCTCCATTCATGTCGTGCTTTTGGAGCTTAAGGAAAATGTAACAAGCTAAAGGAAGGCTTTATTTGTTTGTGTCAGTGAAAAAAGGGGTAGTTAAAATACTATACAATATGAAAATGCAGAATATTGCTTTTGCTTTGTTCCTGTACTGCTGATTCTCATTCAGTTTTTTTCTTTCTGGGAAGCACTGCTCCTCCGGCCTTGGAGAAAACGCCCCTGGTTTCTACTTTAGATGAAAATAAACTCGTCATCCTGTAAAGCACAATGACTTTATGCTATTAGTCAAGTGTTCTGAGAGGATACACTGGAAAACAGCACAGTTAGTCACGTTGCCGGTCAAGCGGGAAGTCCTTGAAGCGTGCTAATCTCTTTAAATGCTCGCAGGATGAATAGTTTAGCAGAATCACATTTTGACATCCTATTCATGTAAAATAAAGTAGCTCTTCTTGTTGACTTCAGGACACTGTGACATTTGCTTTTCGAATTAATAAACGTATATTGGACAGCAAAACAGCACACACTTTCCAAGTAAACAGTTGGTTTCTCAAGCCACGACTTCAAGACAGACCTCAAAAACAAAACAAGACCGCTCATCTGATCTTTGCATTGGAGAAACAGGAAATGAGGCACAAACAAGTGGACAAAGAACATCTTTGAGGACGAGAAGCCAGTGTTTCCCCTCGAAGGTCCTCTGGCCTGACTGAAACACACACATTCCCAGAGTGGAACGGGCTTTTCTAAGGAACTCAAAGCTTGTTTTGTATCTCGCATCTGTTTGACCATTCAGCTCTGCAGGGAGAGACTGGCTTCTTATCAGAGAACCGCAGACCGAGTCAGCCCATCATATCCGTGCTGGAAATACACTGAAGACTTCCAGTAACCGCCCTCACCCAGCGAGAGATCCCGCTAAATGGGCCTATGAATATATGCATAATCCTCTTGAGCACCTACCAAGCCCTTCCTCTTCCAGCCTCCTTCCTCTTCTATCAAGAGGTCAATCTCTTAGCGTGCTGCGGCTGATAAATCAAATTTCATCATTAGGAGATACAATAAAAGCATGCGATTCGCAACAAAGCTTCCGCAGATACTGCAACTCCAAACAGCGACACTATCTGATCCCAACATGATGCGCTGATATGACAAGGTCACTTAAACCAATCTACACCGACCTCAAGAGTTACGGATCAAATAAAACGGATCTGACCCCAAATCATATTAAAGGCAATATTATTAAAGGCATTGTGATTTAATTTTCATGAGAAGTAAACACATTTTTAGCCAAAATTCTCATTACCTTAATGCAGACATTATACTTTTCAGTTTCTTCCCAATTCCCATTATTCTTAATTGTGAATAATGTGATATGTTAATGTTTTGATGCATTACAGTAAAAAAAAAAATCATTTAAATTAGTTACAACATATACTTGCATAAAAAAAATATATATATATATATATATTTTTTTTTTTGGTTTGGCATTAAAGTAATGAGAATTCGAGAGGGAATCGTCATGAAAATTTGTGATATTCTTTATGCAAAAGCAAGAAATCCAGCTGAAATATGACTGACATTTTCTTTGCAGGTTTCACCCAAAAAGACTTTAAAACCACACTTCAAAGTACATGTAACTATGAGGGCCACAATTAAAGTCAAATAAGATTTTTACCCATTTACAATTATGTGATGTCCTCACTGTGGCCAGAATTTGCAAATATAATCCTCAACAACCGAGGGATTAATACATTTCCACAAAATGTTTTGAAATTTGTCATTTTCTTTATGCACAATCTACAAATAAGGCTGAAATAAGACTTGGACATGTTCAAGATAGGTGGTGCATGTGAAGTGCATGTGAAATGCATGGGGTGAGATTAGAGAAGGCTTTAACGAACAGTGTCAATATGAGAGCACACAAGGTGCATTAATTCAGCACTGTGACTTTTCACCATTACAGGCCGGTAAAGTAGATTAACCACTGAAACCAAACACTCCATCAAAGCAGGCAGGCAGGGCTGTGAATGTATATTCACATCAGAGGAAAATGCAGTGACGTGCATGAGACACATAAAAACTTGTTCAAATAGAGGCCTATTTTTAAACTCGTGGGACGGGTTTGATTTGGAGGGGGGGGGGAGGTGTATTAAAATTGTGAATGAGTCGATGCAGTAACAATAAAATTAAAAGCTAACACAACAAAAACACACCCATCAGAGGCAAGCATTTGATTGGAAGGACACGAATGACAGCTATTCTTTATGGATTAGTTTCATGGAAGTGCTACTTTTGGACACTAGCAGTCTTTCATCCGTCGATCATCGCCTGGATATCCATGTATTTTGGTTATTGTTATTATTATTACAACAATAAAAGTGCAAAATGCACTGTAACAGTTTCCACAAACACATATAGAGTCCAAAAAGCACACTTTAAACCACAGGGCCACAATTAAAGTGAAATAAGATGTTTACCTGTTTACGATTATACGACGTCCTCACTGTGTGTCCAGAATTTGCAAAAATCATCCTCAACAACCGAATATCCCCTGACGGGTGAATAAATTTCTACCAAATGCTTCTATCTCGTATGTTCTTGCCTATCCAGGAGGGTAAAGTTGTGTTTGTAGGCTCTATAAACCATAGAGACCGAGCAGTGCTGTCATATAGTCTCACTTAGATGTATCTTTAAGACCGAATCGTCGCAAGAAAGAAATATTATGTCTTGCGGAAGGAGAAGCATATATCCCACGAACGCTCGGTGTAGTCGGCTTGCCCAGCCCGTCTGCTTCGCTCAGTTCATTGATCTGCGGTGACTTCTCCACAAAACTACACCTCCCACTATGGAAGAAACCACTCTGCTCTCTGTAAAGGGGGAGATGTACACACAAACAACGCTTACAAACCTCACAAACAGCCTCTTCACTCAGATAACAATGCAGATTGCATGTTAAGTATGCATGCAAGCATTTACATGCACTATGTACAGTGCACAACAATCCAGTTTCGGAGCGAGAGGATATGACATTACATTCACCCCCCCTTTGCCTGCTCTTGGTTTCCTTTGGCTCACATACTTCACATTCCTGAGTGAGGCCATCAGGTTTTGTGGTTTTACAATTTCATGTGCTATATGGACTGATTTAATGCTGTGTTTAAAAACGAGAAGCCAAAACTGAGTGTATATGACATAAAAATCAATGCCAATGAAATATAGATGGATATATATATATATATTCTAAAAAAGGGGGGATTTTTTTTGCGATTCTGTGTTTTCTGACTGCAGGAAGAGCTACAACATGTAAGCTGACTCTCCTCGATGGGTGTAGTAGAAGTAAATCCCGCGAAAACATGTTCAGGTCACACTTTACCTTTCAAAAAGTAGGAAGAAATCAGAAATTATATTTTACATAAAGAAAATAAAGAATACTTTTAGGACCATTAAGATATTTTTTGCATTGCGACATTATGACATTTAATGACAATTAAACAGTTTAATTGCAAAAATAATTGCATTAAATTACGCTTAATGTAATATATAATAAATGAAAATGTATTTTAATAAAAATTGTGGGGCAAATAAATAAATAAAATAGCAATATTTACATAATACATATATACACACACACTATATATATATTACACAAATTACATTTAATTGTATAATATATATTAAAGGTGCTATTTAAATAAAACGTTATTATTTGAATTATTATTATTATTCAATTCTACCAGAAACATTACCAAACTTAATCCTACAGAATCCTATAGTTATCAGAAGAATCAAGAATTATGTTTACAATATAGGCTTGGGAATGAGATTAACAATCCATATGAAAAAAAAATTCTGAATATGACATTAAATGTGTGAACCAGTGGATTGGAGGAATGTTAATCTAAATCTGCCTATAAAAAAAATAAATAAAAAAAATTAAACCATGTCAATGATGACATTACAGTTCAAATAAAACACCAACCTCAGCATAAAAATCTAAATCTGTTTTCAAAGCAAATCAATGATGTTTCTGTGCTACTGATGTCAAGTCTTTGATATTTGGCTGAATAAAGTGGTAAAATATGACGTAGATTTGTAAAACACGGAAACGAGTTCACATTTTAGCACATCCAGCTCCACCGACCCGAAATCAATGGGTTTTTTTGGTTAAATGGCTGAAATAAGGTCTGTGGTCAGATATATTTATATATATATATATATATATATATATATATATATATATATATAAATAAAATAAAAAGGATGATCGCAACAGCAAAATAACGCAAGTGTTGGGTTGGTTACAACAAAAACATCTGTCCAAAAAACAAGTAGGTTTTCAATTCACACGTGGAACTAAAATCTAAATATCAGTAATATACCAACATCTATCTAATATGAAATGTTTAAATAATCATATCAATCAAAATGTTAGCTGTATTTTATTCAGTAAATTGAATTTAAAAGGTTTAAAACATACTAGAAATGTCTTTAAAGCCTTTGTTTCGTTCACAGAATTATATGCCAAGGTCTACTAAATTCATATTTGTGTAACAAAAAGGTGATATTTTTGTTTTCGTTCATGTAATTAAATTAAATTTAATTACGGAACAATAATTTAATATAGGCTTGGACTTGGGATAATTTAAGTGTTTTAATAAAGCACGTTTATGTTTTACTGAAAAAAATAATAGGCTACTGTTGCATTATTGAAAGTGAAATAAACAAAAACAACTATTATTGAAGAAATAATACAGCAACATTATTTCTTATTTTTATTATAAGCATTGTCCATTTTGTTTAATACATTGTGCGTCTTATTTAAAAGCACAATAAAATAATTTTGACATGAAGTGAATACAGAGCGAGTTGACGGGAGAGAGAAATGGTCAATTAGAAGTATATAGAAAGTAAACTGAAAGAGAATTTGTTTAAAAAAATAAAATTTAAGTATCGAATCAATGCTTAGAAACGTTCCTTTTTAAGTTTTGAAATGGTCAGAAACGGCCCTCGCTGAATACTTAATTTAAACCCGTTTTAAAATAATATTGAAGTCGTCATCAAAATTAAAAACTCCGTCTCAATTCCAGCTCTGCTCGCTCCGGACATTAATAAACCAACTTCCTGAGGTGCATCATGGGATGCTTTTAAACACTAGTGAAGGAGGGCCGTGTGTGATGCTATAGCTTCACTATATCTGCTGCAAGTGCAACTGGTCAATTTATACACAAATAGAAATAAAAAAATACACAGAGTCAGGTCTTTCTCCGTCTCTCTGAATGTAAAGCACATCCTCACACCTAAACACTGCATTTCCTGTTGTCTTCTTAAATAACTTCCCCTGAGCTCATCAGTTTTCGATTTCAGTCTGCTGTTTTGAATTTAAATGTGATCTTAAAAGCACCGAAAACACCTTGTGGTATCAATAATCCCCAGCTATGCCTGATCGTGCTTCGACAGCAGTTTACGTCGGATAGTTAGAATGTAAATGGGTCATTTTCAATCCCACAGAGAGCATAAGATCTTTGCCCTGGGATTCGATCCTTTTCCTTTTTGTGAAGGAAAAAAATGTGACTAGAAAACAGCTGCTATTCAGGACAGAGCAAACATGAGCAGGTCAATACAAGCCACGGATTACAATCTTTCATCAAAGCATGCAGCTTCACAAATTTACCAACAAAAAAAAAACACTTGCATAGAAAGAGACAAAAATGCCCCAGATAATATGGAGCAAAAAAGGTCACTGTATTCATATTTGACATACACTACTATTCAACAGTTTGTGGTTGGTAAGATTTAATCAATCTGTTCCAAGTAAATACTGTAAATGCAAAGAATCCTGATAGAAAATGTATCAGTTCCCACAAAAAAAATCATATTAGAATGATTTCTGAAGGATCATGTGACACTGAAAAAGTCAGCTTTGACCACAGGAATAAATTGCATTTTAAAATATATTCACATAGAAAATAGTTATTTTGAAAGGTAATAATATTTCACAGTATTACTGATTTGACTGTATTTTAATCAAAAAATTGCAGCTTTGGAGAGCAGAAGAGTCTTCTCTCAAACATGTACGTAATAATGTTCAATTTTTGGCCAAACTTGTGATTAGTTTAATAGTTTATTGTCTCTGCAGACACTTCAGCAGCTGCCAGATATCTGCATTTACTGTCTCATATGTGTTTTCACTCTCACACACACACACACACACACACACACACACACACACACACACACACACACACACACACACACACACACACACACACACACACACAATTATATCAAGAATGAACAGTACAAGGCTGTATAATCAAGGATATATAGGGACATGCAATTGTTTACAACGTGAAGCATTTTGCTAATACTTCCATGCATTTGGATGTTTTCAAAACAGTTAAATTGATACGGACATGTCTAAATTGTGGCGGAGAGGTTGAATAATGTGGTTTTCTGCACTCAAAAGGACCCTTTGGGTCATGACAGTGACCTGTGGCACCTTTCCCTCTGCGGTGTGCGTGTTTGTATGAGTAATGCCAGCATGTCACAGGCAAATGAGACAGAAAGGGCTGATTCAGCGAAAACAGAAGGTCAGAGTGCAAAATTAAACGAAAGGACAAAGGGAAAGTGAGGAAAGGGGTGGCCATACTAGATTTTAAACATGCAAAAATACCCTGTGAAAAAAAGTGTTAAAAAAACTTGCAAAAAGGGTATGCATTGCATGGGGTGCCATTGTGTTAAAAATATTTTTTTTGGTAATGTATACTAAAAAAAAAGAGATTGGTCATTTTTATCAATGTAAAGGGCCATTCACATGGGTGATAACGATAAAGATATAGTTCTCAAAATGTAAAAGAACAGCAGATTAATTAATACAAGTAAAAAGTCCTCAAAACAGAAGACAAGTAAACAGTCAGCAATGAAATAATTACAAAGAAACTAATTGCAAACAAAACCGACAAAAAATACAACAGAACAAAAATACTAATTAAATAAACTTTTTAAAGATGTACTAACAGTGGTATTCAGAGACGTAGATACACAATAGAAATGGAATACAGCAGTGTTATTCGACATTTGATTAGACTGATTTAAAACTATACAAAAGTTATTCATTCAAGAGCAGTGAGTGATTTTATCTTAGTCTTTTCTTGTTTGACTAACATTAATGACTGCAGCAGTAGAGCTGCACGGATCCAATATACTGTTACACACGTTTCAAACACGGGTTCTCAAATGTTTATATTGACTGACATAACTGACTGTTTACGAGGATAATTACCAAAAAGGCATTTCGACATATTTGTGTGTAGGCCATTTGACGGTTTAGGCGCGTATCTGAACGCCCTCAGTATACTTTACTTATGAGTGTTTCGCCCCGTCTCGGAGCCCGCCGAGGGAACTCTTCAAGCGACTCTTTTGCGGCTTAATGCACTTTTAATAACACAGTTTAATATCAAGTACACCCCGCAGTTTAGCAACAGTAGACTGTCTTTTACATCACTCACTTATTCGGCTGATTTGGATGTTAAAGGTCCCATATTATCAAAACTGAAATTTCCTGGCTTTTTTCATGATAACAGAGGTCTAGGGGTTATGAAACTACCATATAAGTTTTAAAACAGTTGATCCACAGACAAATGTGCCTTTTCACGAGCTGTTGTGACTTCTGTATAAATGTGATGTCAGAACTACTCAGTCCCCGCCTTCAGTCTCTACTAGGGATGGGCATCGAGAACCGGTTCTTCTTCAGAACCGGTGCCCAGTGAACCAATTTCTTGGAACCGTTAGTATGCCTGCTTAACGATTCCGCTTATCGGTTCCGCTCATTGCAAATTTGTCATGACGTCACACAGGCGCTGCCTTGTTTTGGTTCAGAACGCAGCAAACACGGCATCGAGGCAGAAGCGCTCTAAAGTTTGGTTATATTTTACGAAAAGACGACAATATGAGGCGCCGTCTAGGGCTTAAATCAAACTTCATTCACACACACATATATGAAACACTTGCATACACGTATACTAAGTAGTCAAACATACATGTACACTGCTGAATGCTCAAACAAATACATATGAAATGCACAACGACACACCTAAAGTCGCTCACGCACATACATGGAAACTCTACACACACGAGATGCGCGGAACTCTCCAGGCACATACTCATATGAGACGCGCGCGCGCACACACACAAACTCTCCACGCACATACTCATATGAGACGCGCGCGCGCACACAGAAACTCTCCACGCACATACTCATATGAGACGCGCGCGCACACACACAAACTCTCCACCAGAGTATGTGAGCGGAGTGGAGTGGGAGCGGAGCGAGGAGTGGAGCGATGTGATTTTGAATGGAGCGCGGAGCGGATTTTTTAAAAGTCGGAGCGTCGTGGTTTTCACTCGCTCCGAGAGCGCTCCACTACCGCTCCATCACGAGTACAATTCATGCCAACGGCTCATTATAGAACTGCATTTTTAGTAAGGATTCACACGTTAAACACATTACGCTATAGCATGATACAGATGGATCACTCAAATCAGAAAAAAATTTGAAGGTTATGATGACGCCGATGGACATAAGTGACTGCAGGAGGTTTTCAAGCCTACTGAAAATGATCGGGCAACACGATCTCATGAAAGTGCGTATCTATAGCACGAATTTTATTTCTCGTGCCATTTATACGCCAAAAAAATTGTTTTTGCGTGCAAATGAAACACACTAAACCCCTTGGTTAGGATTAGGGATGTGAAGTGCGTGCACGCCATAAAGTGTGTATCATATGCACGCGAAAACTGCTTATCATAGGCTATGCAAGCAAAAAATATTTTTGTAAATGGTACAAGAAATAAAATTTGTGCTATAGATATGCACTTTCATGAGATCGGGCTGGATCGGGTGAAAGCACATTTTAAACAGGTAACACTTATTCACACACGCAATCGCTTTCTCACTAATGCATTGCACTCAAACAAATGTAATCTTACAGTGCTGTCAGTAGCCTATTTGATTTCGAATGAGCAGAAATCTGTAAGAAATGTAGCGACACGTAGATAAAATAACTGATGAAAACGTAGTTATTTTACTCTTTCCAAACAAAATGTGCTCTGCAAAAAGCAGCAATGATATTTAACTTTTAACTCTGATAACCATGTAATAAGCATAGCATGGCACAGGAAAAGTTTGCACACTATCCAATAAACCACATTGAAACTATTCTCCTAATGTTGTTTTTTATTTTATTTTATTTAATATGCCTATATATTATGATGAGGAGAAATTTTGTGAGATTTCAAAGCATACTTAAATACTTTATTCGCAATTTCCTCGGGGAGCGACGACGGAGCGGTGTTTCTGATATCAGTGAGCGAGGAGTGGAGCGGGAGCGGTAAATGGTGAACCCGGAGCGGAGCTGGATCGGAGTGATTATTAAATGCTTGGAGCGTGGAGGGAAAATTGTTGCCGCTCCACTCCGCTCACATACTCTGCTCTCCACGCACATACTCATATGAGACGCGCGCGCGCACACACAAACTCTCCAGGCACATACTCATATGAGACGCGCGCGCGCACACACACAAACTCTCCACGCACATACTCATATGAGACGCGCGCGCACACACACAAACTCTCCACGCACATACTCATATGAGACGCGCGCGCGCACACACAAACTCTCCACGGACATACTCATATGAGACGCGAGCACACACACACACTCACACTCGCGCACATACTCAATGAGAGTATGACGGCGCCTCATAACAATACGGTCACTTGCAACACTTGTAAAATTTCCATTTCGTCAAAGGGGGGGGGGGGGGGGGGAACTACCTCCAATATGCAGAAACATTTGGCTACATACACAGCATGAACAGACTTTAGTCCCATTAAACTTAAACTGGGAATGTCACTGTTTCTGTCACTGCGACTTCACGAACAGGCGCACACGCACGCACACACCATTTTTGAAGTAAAATAGAAAATTGAGGATGCAGTGCATGTAATGCATCGAGATGTCGAATTGAACTGAATCGATGACATGATAATTGTAATCGAACCGTGAGACCAGTGTAGGTTCACTGTTCACACCCCTAATACTCTGTGCTGTGTCAGCGAGTTAATAATAATTAACAAACGAATTATTTAAGTTATAAGTTCAATAAGTTAATACAAACAAACAAATTTGTACTTATTCCCTCACCCAATGAGAATCGATAAGAGAATCGATAAGGAATCGAATCGTTAAGCAATATCGATAATGGAATCGGAATCGTTAAATTCTTATCAATTCCCATCCCTAGTCTCTACCCCGACCAATGGTGGGTCACTCAGAAAACAACAGGCCAATCAGAAGAGAGGCTCATGAATAGTAAATAGACAGGCCAAAATCGACCTGTTCTTGGCAGAGCTCCTGACAAAGCAGCTGTAAACATATATTGAGATGGTTTTTGGTACTTATACCGCAAATATATATTCTTAAGGACATCAAAAACTAAAATAAAACTTCAGAAAGTTGTACAATATGGGACCTTTAAGTTAGGGCTTAGGGAGAAATGAAAGTGCGATGCTCTGAAGGTAAAGTTTTACCTCGATTATCTTGTTTTCATAATCGTTGGAAGCCAAAATCGAAATACGGTTAATTGCACTGCCCTAAAACAAAGTGAGTGATACTGTATGCCTAGGGCTGAAATAAAAGGTCTTGGTTGGAGGTCGACCGAAGGTTGGACCGATAACCGATTTATCAACCGAAAGTTCTTCAAATGGATACTGAATGAAATGAAACTTTATTACAAAAAAAAAAAAAAAAGTACTGAACCATGAAATTGTACTGTACCTTTAAAATATTACTACCGTATATTAATTGTACCTTGATCATTCAATGTTAGTTCATAGTGCATGAACTAATGTTGAGATACAACTTTCAAATGTAAAAATCTATTAGTAAACATTGAAATTAACAATGAGCAATACTTTTATTAACCTTAGTTAGTTACAAACGGACTCTTACTGAAAAGTGTTACCATTTCATATAAATCCAAACAGTCATGCTTAAAGATGGCCATCTTTAAATATATCTACAAAATGGCAAACGTACTGCTGTTTTCCATATTCCTTTGGAATATCGTGCACAATACGACCAGGAAAATGTATTAAGAAAGTGAATTAGGTCTATTTCTGTTGACATTGCAAGATAAACAACAGTCCAGAACCAAAGCCAGTTAAGAACTGCTAGTTTATAATAGCCAAGGATGTTTAACAAGATCTAGAGGAGCTTGAAACCCTACAGGAAAGCCGCCCACAAATCAGTCCTAAAGTCTCCCTGCTTGACATGGTACAGCTGTCCGTGCTGAATGTGCAGAGAAAACAAATGAAGAGGAAAGCGCTTGCCTCCCCCACAGCCTATCAGAGCTACAAATCACACTCTAACCTGCCAACATGCGAACACACATGCATGTGCATAATCCATGCAAACTTACACGTACTCGCACATGCACACGGCCTCTTTCTGTACTGTTACTACTAACGCACATAACACACATGGAGAAGCTTTTGAACTCCAATGCAACTCTAAAAGCGCCACGTTAAAGCGAGCTTGCCCAGACCACATTCTCGACATTCTCCCTGTAATGGAGAAACATCTCAGCCTGTGACTTCCTCCCAGAGAATCTTGTTCTGTCTCGGTCCATTTGCAAAGTAGAAATGAAACGTTGCAATTTCTGCGCTGTTGAAACAGTGTTGACTACATACCTTCCTGCCTCTGCCGTGTGGCTCGAACCGAGGGCCCCATCTTCTTAACGGGGGCCACATTGTAGTCGTCAACAGTGACAGCTTCGAGTTCGTCACGGGACTACGAAAGCAGCGTGTTTACATGTGTGTGCGTCTGTCGCACAGGAAGACGCCTCTTTCACACGGATAGTCAATGACAGAACGAGAGAGAGAGAGTATGGATGTGTGCAGGACTGGTTGGAATGAAACACAAGCTTACTACTTGCTGAATACTGCACAGTATGCACTGTACACTGCCTACTACGTTTTAAAATAGTACATATGAAAATGTGCACCTTCAATTCATTCAGTCGTGTTCGAAAATCACGAAATGATCGCTGAACTTTTCAAATGAAAACACTCTGCTTGTATAAAAAATAAAAATAAAAAAAAATTATGTTTTAGAAAACTGAATAGGGGCAATAGTCTGGAGAAACAAATATTTTTTTCATTTCTAGACCTGGAAATGATTTAAATCAAAATCCATACTTTTCCAAACTGCGTATAGGAATCGTATAGGTGAGCAGGTGGCCAATAAAATGAAAGAAAAATAAGATGAAGACAAAATGGCTGGATTTAATAAACACTTGTTTACACAGTATTTATTTTATACAGTATTGTCTCTTTCAATGCTTATTTCTAAAGATAATGCTGATAAAGACATAATATAATTTAATGAGACGTGCACAAATTTGCGGAAATGAAATCAACTTATTTTACATAATATTTAATCAAAATTGAAAAATGTATTCATTGTCAAGGCTGTTGGCAGAACTAATGGGGAACTAATACTTCAAATTGGTCAAAAACATGAACTCAAATCAAGAATTTGGCAACATTCAAATGAGTGAATATTACTTTGCCTTTGAATAGGTTATTTTCATAAGTAGTCCACACAAAAAAAGATGAGAAATTAGCAGACCAGAAGATAATTTGGTGCAAAGCTCAGAATTTATGCGTGTAATTTCTTTATCCTAACACGGCATGCTGCGACGAGCTTCATGAGTGTGTACAGCTTCTCTGATATTAAGGGGACTGATCTAGTTTTGTCCAATTGTGTGGCATGTATCCAGTGTAGACATGGATGTTGGACGTGTGTTTGATTTTCCCTAAATTGGAATGGGACTCTGAGAGAGATTCAGTAAAATTATATCCTAAAATTCATAACTTTAATATAATTTGTTTATTTGCATGACACAAAACACCATTTGCATGACACTAACCCACACATGTAATTTTTAAACAATCACAACAGATGAGATATTTCTCCAGAGAATATCTGAAGATGATAATGAAGTATCATTTTTGCATCAAAACCCGAAAATCAAATGCAGCATTAATAATCCCGCCGTCCTGTGAAATATTCATCTGCTCAAAATGAGTGTATGTAAATAACTCTGAAAGCATAACAACTGACATCTTTCCCTCAGACAGCACTTGAACAGACAAAAACACACAAGATTATGCCAAAATCCCCATTTTGTTGAGTATCCTCGCAAGCATAGTCTTAAATGAGTTAAATTAAGTCTTAAATGAACGTCAAGAGTTGTAAGAAAATGTGACAGTCATGTCTCAGGCCTGGAACACACCAAACCGACGCCGACCAACTAGCGCTGATGAAAGCCGACTGTGTTGTCGCCTCGCGTTGGGGTAAAAAGCTGCATTGAACACACCAAGAGAACTACTGCCGACTGTTAGCTAGAATGCCGTTCTGCGCCTGCATGTAAATGAGACAACTGTCTATTTCTGCAGATATATGCGTCTATATTCGTCATTCAAAAAGGGAAACCGACGCTGCAGGCTGCAGATACACATACCGTAAACGAAGCAGTGTGTGCTTACCGTTTTGAAAAATCAATCCTGCTAAACACTGTCTTTATTCCACTCCGCTCATGTTAATATTTAAATATTTGCCAAGGAACACTAGGTAGGATGATGTAACATAAGAACAGCCTTTTATCTGTAGCGTTTTGACTTCTTTGCTCGCCGTTTTGCTCTCGTGCACTGACTCTGAACAGCCAATCAGAGTTCCCTCTTTCACCGACGGCCCGACGCCGATTCAACATGTCGAATCGGCCGAAACAAAGCCGACGAGGACCAATTTCAGCCGACGGTGCGGAACACACTGAGATACCTTAGTCGGCCGACGCACAAAAACTGCCCGACAGCCGACCGTCGGCTTGGTGTGTTCCAGGCTTTAAAGTGACAGCAGCCTAATAAACCTGCTGCTGTCTTTCATTAATGTTAATCAAAGAACGAAAGAAAAAGAGAAAATCACTCACTGCTCTTGACTGAATAACTTTTGTAGCTTTAATAAGGATTAGTCTATATTTAATTTATAATTTATGCCGTGAAGACTGAGGTGTTTGATAACTTTATTCAATTTCTGTATATATCCTACCTGTTAGACCTACCAGAAAATCTAATCAAAAACAATAAAAACAATAACTTTTTTGTGCATTGACCGGGTAAGTAAAAATCTGAACCGGTCTGACTGGGCCAATAGAAAAAATAGAGCCCATGTATAATAAAGGCACAGCTAAATGTGACATATTATAAAGGGTTTTTGTGAAGATTATACTGTATTACACAATTATACTGTAATGCTGAATGCCTATAATAAATGGTTAAAATTTAGAAAAAAATCAATTTCATAGCCATCAGTACCAGTATTAGTATCAGTGATACTGGCCTTCATTCATAAAAAAAATGTCATTACAACAAATGTTTATAATACTGTCTTTAAGTTGATTCTACATTCATTTGGAGAGTAACTGTGAAATTATTAGGCTACAATATAAAAATATCGCGATTAATAGCAGAAAAAATATGTGATTAATTAGTTAGCTACAATTTTGTAATTGATTGACAGCACTAATATATATATATATATATATATATATATATATATATATATATATATAATTCTGATGGAACATGGATGAACAACATACAATTTTTCTGTAAAATAGACAAAATAGTTCTATATTAAAGTTGAACTGCAGTCACGCCCGCTGCTTTAGCTTTACCCCATGTTTCTTCATTGTTTCCACATGTAAAAATAGTATATGAACTGTATATTTCATGGTATAAAATAGTCCTGTCCACTGATACAAATATATCTTCCACTTTAGCAGAATCTCTACCAGCTGACAGATTTCGGTATATACGTTCACACAGTGCCCGGCACTATTAGACAAGCCTCAAATAGCCTTTCCCCCATGCAAAACTATTTTTTACCCTATTCGATCTTCACATATTTACTTACACTTTTACTGAATTGCCTGTTTACACAAAGTAACAAAGCAGGTCTATTAATACCAGACGGGTCTGTGTGGGTCTCATTGACCTTGTCAGTTAAGCTGAAGGGCTTTTTGGAGCTCTCCGCCTGTGTTTGTGAGACAGGCCCTTGGCAGAGTGCTTCACCACCATGGTGGTTATTATTGTGAGCTGGTCCCTCATTTTCCTCATGTCAAAAAGTTCCCAGAATGACTATCATAGGAGAACAATTGGAATTCTTTCAGCTCGGCACACACATAATGAGCTGGTTAATTGTGTACATTCCGCTGCCAGGCAACTCTTCAGACAGTATTGTAAACATTGTATAGGGCTTTTTCAGGCCTTTCACAATGGCTTTGTTTGCAGGCTGTGTGTGTAATGTCCAATGGCAGTTAATGTGCTAAAACCCACCCCTCGATCACAGGCTCATGTTGACACAGCCAGCCCACCTACAAGCCATGGAAATACTTCAGAGCTGGTGGAAAAACTGCCGCTTTTGAATTATTATTCATATTATTAATGAGAAGTTATGCGCTGGTGATGATAATGCACCAGCATGTCTCCCTCGACTTGTAAATTTAACATGAATACATTTATTACAGTTTAGTTGCTTCTCATAATTCCAAGTCCATTTCATGCATTCTCAAGAAAATGTGTGGAAGCACATTTTAATGCTGGAGAATCTCACAAAAACATGTTTAACAGCAAAACGCAAAAAAAAAAAAATAGGGAACTACATTAGGCATTTGCAAGATATTTAAGCTTTTTAAACACCATTTGCATTTGTTACATTGTGACATTATTCTCATGATAATTAAGCACAAATTCACCCATAATTCCCGTTACTGTAGCACATCTGGATTTTGTATTTCCCCTCATACTTTTGCTAAAAATTGCTGTAAATACAGCTATATTTATTGTTCACAACTGTAAATTTTTCTCCTTCTCCTCAATATAACCTTTTGTACATTCTGTTACACTTTCCGGATTATATTTCCATTTTTGCACACGCTGTTCAAGTAACTCATATTTACTTCAACTATACTGACATTTGTACCTCATTGCCAATGTGCACAGTTTCAATGACAATATAACTCAATTTAATATAGGCCTTAAAAAATGGTTGAATACAAATGCTTTACAGTATTGGATTTAGCATGTGATTGAAAATAATATCATAATGAAAAAAACTTAATGGTCCTAAATATAAGTGTGAAATATGATGGGAACATGCTTTTGATAGGTTTTGTGAGATTGACCCTTCAATTACACAGCTAATCACAATCAAATGCGCTCACATGCTATAATTGGTTTGTTGTCTAAGCTGTATGTTAGTCCAGAGCAGAGCGCCATATAAATATGTTCTACCTTTCCGTCTTTCAAATGAAGACAAAAGCTGCTGGCTTCCAGCCTTGAAAGAAATCAAGTTGCTGTAATAATAATAAAAAAAAAAGGTCATTCCTCCCTTCCCTGTCAAGGCTTATCTTACAAAAGCATCTCAACTTCCAAGCTCCAACAAGGGCATGTGTCCAAAAATAGCAAAACAGCCAACAAACAAACGCTGGATATTTTCTGAACACATAATGAAAATCTAATTACAAAAAATAAGAGATGGAGGAGGATACATGGTGTGGACTAAAAATGTGGTCCATTTCTTCAGGCCACTTCATTGTAGAGTTTATGAAGCTTTAAAGGACTCTTTCCTGTATAAGTACGGCAGTATTTGGAGTTGTATATACTGTCAGCCCCCACATAAAGTCAACATACTATACAAGCTTCCTAACATCTAGCAAAATTGATCCTGTTTACTTTCCCATCTTAATGGTCTTATTGTGCATGATTCTGAAGTGCATATTAGTCAATAAAATCTCTTTTGTCTTTGCAATTTATATAAAAATGTGCATGCATCTGAATCAACTTTCATGTTTGGATCACATCATCATCAATGACTCGGCATCACGCCTCAAACCACCTGAATACATCCAGTTTTTACAATCCAATCAATTCCCGATGGATAAAATCAAGTCCGGTTTCCCTCATAAATACGTCAGATTGACTGATAAGAGTGAAATATGAGGCCTTGCTGGAGACAAGTGCATGAAAGCTCAGATACTCACAGGACTCGGTCAGCAGACATCAATATTAACAAGGCAAACCAGTCAGGTCAAACAGTGACCACTGCATTAACTGTGAGGTTTTTTTTTGTTGCAATGATATGATTGACAGAATGGTTGGTAGTTAAGATTTATGTTTCCTCTATGTCATAAATCAATGCTTTCATAAAGCTTTGTGCAATGTAACATGTTTTTAGAAGGAACTGGAACTTAGATAAATGAAACCCGATTACCATATCCATAGTCAGGCAGCATAGATACACTCCACCCAGTATTGATCAGCTGTGATGTCTGATAAACAGCAGTATTTATTACTGGTCGATCAATATCATTTTAATAGCAGATGCTGATATCTAAAGTGGAGGGTGCATGCATGAAAATAAAATCACTTTATTTCAGACAATATTTACTCAAAAATTGACTCAAGTAAAAAAAACAAAAAAACATCAACGATCTGGGAATGGTTATTGGCTGATACCAAACACTATCAAAATAACAAAATATTCAGTTGCCTGCACTTTTATTAGCTATAACTATTAATAGAGCAGATTGCACAATTCAAAAGAATATCATTGACAGATGAACAGCACTGATCAATCAGCTATTATTTCACCATCTAAAAGATTATCGGACAATGACCACTTGGATGAAGTAGCCGAAGAACTTAAAAAGTTTTAATTTCTAACAAGTCTTGTCAATGGATAAAAAATATTTTTATTTGGGAGAAATATAGGCTATTGAATAAGTTTTGGTTTAAATAAGTATTAGATTCTGTAATATTAATTAAATATATTTGATATTAATTAAACATTTTAATATAATAGTTTATGTCATTAGCTATGATTATTCTGAATTAGGCTAGTAGGATCTATAATATAACCATCAACCAGCCTACTCTAGATATCTGCATCAGCCACTGGAAACAGACATTTTCAGTATAAAAAATTAAATAAGTGAGAATATAATTTATTTATCATTTAAAAATTAAGCAATTTAGATTTTTGTAATTGTGTAATATATGTCGGTTACCCATATCGCCCATTTGAAACACCATATCGGTCGACCACATAATGATGACTGTGTATAAACAAACAACACATTCAGTCTTTTTACAATTAAACTATGATTATATTTGTCCTACAAAACACAACAATGATACTTAAGGGGATAAACTAGCATGATAAATGAGCAAGTTCACAAGAGAGTCGATCACAACAACACTAGTGCTGGAGTTCAGACTTCAGCCAGCGCGCGATGTCACGTCACAGGAATTCACTGGCAGAGAGAACGAACAAAACATTTAATAACGCCAAAAAACGACGACCACAACGAGTTTAAACCCGCACTGTATACACAACAGCAACGATTAGGTTATATCTTAAGTTGACAGGTCATATCTGATAAAAACACGATTTAAAATGTCCGCCCGAAAAATCACCTCAAGTACGCAACAAACTTACTACAGCGTCACTCGATCCATAACGCACAATATCCAATAAAACACGATACACACCAGTCACATCAACAAAAATCGATATCAAACAAGAGGTAAAACTGATTTTCGTACCTTGGCTTGGAGGTAGGGGTAATAGTAGGTATATTGGGGGTACATCTGCCTCCACACCTTGCCCATGAAGATTAGCGGTAAATAAAAACGTGGATGTCACTACTGTCAGACCTGAAACCTGGAGAAAATCAACACTGGTTCTGTTCTCGACGTCCGAAAGCGGAGAATGAGGAGGATAATGTGGGCGGTGGAGCTGCAGTGGAGCAAAACACATCAAAACAGCCTCCCTTCGGTGCACTCAAACTCTGCTGAAAAGTCTGCAACACAGACTAATAAACACCAACCAAACGCTGCACATTTAAAGCACCAGAGTAAGAATATTTCATATTCTGTGATAAATGTTTTTAATCTTGCAGTATGGCACAAAATAGATTCACAAATGTTCTAATGTCTTCTATAAGTGCTTAACTTAAAGCTGCAGTCTGTAGTTTTTCCTATTTGTCGCCATCTCTGTTCGAAATCTGCAATTGCCGTTATTCGCGGAATTATCAACTTTATGTGGGTTGTGCCTCAGCAGGACATTGCACAGATGAACACAACGTTTTGAGGAGAATGTGTGGTCGCTGTCAGTCGCTGCACCGGTGTGGATACTGGCATTCGCAATCACAGATTATACTTTTTGGAAGTATGACCAACATAAGAATTTTCACCGGAAAATGTCATCTGAACAAGTAAGTAACATCCACTTTGGTTCTGATCAACTAAGGGGAAAAAAACATTGCAGTAAATCGCACTGATTAAATCTAACGATTGCTTATATCACGTCAAACCGTGCAAATTATACTTTGTTCTCAAATTGTTAATGTTAACAACATCAGCATTGCGTGACTACATTTAATGCCCTTCCGATATTATCCTTGTTTTCGCATGGGCCGGTTGCAGTCTCTTTTTTTCTGTAGCCACTCTGAAGACCGAAGTCTTTTGCATTTTACAACGGGTGAGTCTCCAGTTGTCACTAGTGATTGTCGTTTGAACCTTTCTGGATTCGCCATTAAATTGATAAGTTTAATTATATCAAGTGCTGTGAGAAAAGGCTATAAATCTCCACCTCCATCACCAACATCCTCACACTCATAGCCTACTAGCCGAGACTCTTCTTTATGTGTACAGATGTGACGTAATGACGCAAAGACGTGCTCTAATTTCCCGCGGAAATCCACCAGTACCACTGGAATTAAAAACATTATTACAAGCTTACCATTTTGAATCGAGCTAAGGCAAGCAGAGAGTTGTGAACACTGGCTGGTTATGTACTTGCTCAATTTATTTAGGATTTTAAGTTTTAACCCAAAAAAGTTATATATATATATATATATATATATATATGACAAATTTGAACCAGGTCAACGTCATGGCCTCCTCATGTTGTTTATGAGCCAAATATTGGATACCGGGGTAAGTTGTGAGTCTTTACAATTTCTAAGGGTGGGTTTATTTTTCAGTTTCAATTGTTCAATCGTTTTCAGTTTCTGTATTGACACAAATCTCAAAATCTTAGTCACCATGAAATTAAAATTGACAATTCTTGTTTTTTAAAGAATATTTCAGCATTTATTATAAATGATTTAGGCTTATGGGTCATAATAAGGGTTATAAATAAAAATCAAACCACATAGCAAGACTTGAATGTGAGTTTTCAGTGAATTGTGAAGGACCACACCACAGTGTCATTTTTGATTAGATTTTTTGAATGGGACCTGGAAGCTGAAGGTCATTCTCCACCCAGAGCATCTTCAATGGTACGGCTTCCATTTGAAATCTATTCTTATTTTAACATGTTTGTCCAAATCTTTATGAAATTACTATTAATTATCATTAAATCATGGTTTTATCAAGATTAACACAATTTTACAAACATGATTGCTTGATTCGGAATGCCAGTGATTCTACAAGAGATATAATAATCTTTGCAATCAGGGTTAAATGCTGCTTTAGCAACATTTTGCAGGCCTCTAGTTTGGAGTCCAGCCAGAAGCTCATGTGAGTGATGCTTCCTGTTGAGCTTCAGGAGACAGGAAACATCATGCATGCCTAAGCGCCCCGTGAAGAAGGGTTGGACCAAAGCCTTCTGTAAAAAGCCAAAGCCTTGAGCGACTGAGTGCAAGATCTTAATCCCCTTAAATCTAGACGGCAGAGAGAAAGAGAAGAGAGGGGAAACGATTACTAAAGTCATATAATTAGGCGCATTATATACCTGAAATTGAATGTTTTAGCGAATAGCTGTCCCTTTCCAAGTTTACATTGCCTTGCTATTAGTCTCAGACGGCACTCCCACAAATCTGTCTGATGCACATTTGCACAAACAAACGTGACCTTATTTTATTAACTTTGGTGCAAACTTTTATTATAGTTATTTGATATGCATTAAACCTGCTCAGAACAGCTCCTCATCTGTAATCACAGAACGAGACTCAATGTCATCCTGTGTAATGCGTGGGAAGGGCCTCTTCAGGTCACCTCGTGTTTTTTGTGCCTGTCCTGCCCAATTCATTACCCGCTGTTCCTCTGCCCTGATACCAACTTCCAGATGGAGCTGCATGACACACTCATTTATCACAGAAAAAACACTCATTCCCGGGGTTAAGACAAAACACACACAGACTCTATACACTCATTTATTGCAGTGATTCAACAATAAATTGTTTGTAATTTCTGAGTTATACTGGATATCTAATGAGAACAAATGCACTTTTTTTAAAATGTTAAATTGATTTGATTGTGCAAAGTAGTCATGTCCTGTCGGTCAAGCCAAAAGTCAGTTCACTCAGCCTTTTTTCAATCATATGAGCATCATCTCCTATGGTATTATAAACTGTGTTTCCTAAACTCAAATTAAATTACACAAACCTGTATTTTTTTTCCAGCTAATGTGTAGGTTTTTAAATTGTAAGGAGAAGATTTCCCTATTCATATGAGTGGACTGTCCTTGTCTATACTGACTATATACTAATATAATATTTGGCCCAGCGCTTGTTCCATGTGTTTGGTGTAACGAACTGTTCAGGTGCATAGAGTTTAAATGCAGTTTTAATTTTATTTAAAGTAACAATCACAAAAAAATCTTATCAATTACATGAAATGCACAGGAAAAGGCAAGAGGAAACACAAAAATTCACCAAATAAAGTGCACAACAAACACACAATCAGTCTATTCTAGACACCCGAAAACAATCAGGATACAAAGACATCATGTCCTAAATAGGATTTTACATTAACATAACCAACATAATAACAAGACACTATTATTTTAAATCAATTGCACACACACACAAAAATCGATTTTCCTTTTTAGCCATATTCAGTTATAGCCTATTAATTATTTTGCTTACTCAGACCTGTGTAGTTTGTGGTAATATTAATAAATTGCACTGTAGGATTTTTTTGCTGATATCTTATGATTTTGGTGCTTTGTTGGTTCACCACATGATGTCAAATGAGTGCAGAAGTGAAATCAGTTAAGAGTCGCTGAGCTAAATGAATAAATACACATATAAATGTAAGTTTAAATTTTTTGCTAAAAGGTTGCTCGTAACTCAGGCTCAGTTCTCGGTTATTTCTAAAAATGACTTTTTATTTCTAAAAAAACAAAATAGACCCATATAAGATAACTGTTTGCATACAGCAAGAGTATAGACCTCAAATAAATATGGATAACATAACATAATGTAATGGTTCTGTTAGTTTGTATGTTGTTTCCTACTGTATGCCAGTTAATCACTAATTAAGTTAACTTGTTGTGCATTTAGTTTCCTTGTTAACCCCTGTGTATTTCATTTCTGAGTTTTGTCTGTTCTTTGTGTCGTCTATGTTAACGTGGTTGTGTTATTTTGCTTATTCCTGTAATCTCCTGTGTATTTTCATGTTGGATTTAAAGTCCCCCTGCAGTCAATAATTTGATCCCGTTTTTGTTGTTTACACGGGGACCATTTTCAAAAACTTGCACTTAGAAACTCGTTTTCAAAAGTTTGCGTTTTCAGGCATCCAAAACGCTGTTGTCATGTAAACGAATGGCCAAAACGCATAAAAAGTTTAACGTTTTTAGTTGAAAACGTTGTCGTGTAAACAGCCCCTAAAAATAGCTTGAATATAACTTGACACCCTTGCCTCATTTAGTATACGTGGTTCTATGAATATGCAAATGAGCCCCGCCTCCACTCACTCAGTTTAGAGATCCACTCGTTGACAATCACACGTTGATCTGATTGGTTACAAGGTAGTTTGTGACGTCAGAAACACCAGCGATTTTAAACCGTGTTTTTGAGACTGTCTTTGGTTCACTGCAGTTTTAAGGAGAAAATACTCAGCAATGCTGTTGACTTTTTTTTGCACGTGGCTTGTCTTAAGTAAGAGATAATGTACATCCAGCCGGTTGTTATCTGGGAATAAACCCTCGACAGGGCGATGAGGTCTTGCATTAGCCTGAAAGAGGTTTATTCTAAGATGACAACCGGCTGGATGTACATTATTACAGGGCTAATTGCCACATAAGTAAATAATTAGTAACAAAATATTGATCTGAGTTGAAATATTTTATTAGGTCTTTAAACGCAAAGCTTCCATGTAGAGATAAGTAGCGCTGCAAGTTCAAACTAGACGGTTATTTAAAAGATACGGTATATACAGTCATATCACTTATTACACAGCATTTTGCCACAAATAATTATGGAGATATGAGATATTGATTTCAGATTAAACTGTTTTAACTGTATCTTATAATCCAACAGTGTACAAAACAAGTCATAAAATGGCAGTTTCCATGAAACAAGAGAGAGCGAGTCCATGATACTGGATGGCATAATTAAATAACTGTACACAAAATAGTGACAGTTTTCGTTTGATTCCTCGTCTTTGTGTGCATCATTACAGCCACCGTTTGTGACACTAAAGGGACATTTACACAACACCGTTTTTAACACAAAAAAAACAGAAAGCATTTGGGAGTAAATGCATGAACATATTAAGTGTCAAGGTTCACATGAAGTAACGGCTCAGTGAACGCATGTGTTTCTGAGGACGTTCATTCTGCTGACTAGTGCTTTGTGTTGTCATGGCGTTTTGCAGAGCTCTCATTCTCTAGCTTGTTTTTTCTCTTGTCAATCGACTCTGTGACCTTTTTGATGGTGCAGGCTCATTGGTCAGCCCGCTCCATAGGCCACACCCCCCAGGAAGTTTAGAAAACAGCAGCAACATTTTAGAACAATGTCAGTGCATAGCTAATTTAAGAATCTGTGACTCAGTTAGATTCATGTGACAGGAAATGACCATTGGAAAAATCTCAGAAGAAAGCACTGACTGCTTGGGATTCACTTTTCTTGTGTTTGTAAAAAAAAAAAAAAAAAAAAAAAAGTCATTATTATTATTATAATCAGGGTTCAAAATTCAAATCAAAATCACTTAAAATGTATTTTTATTGATATACTGTTTAGCATTCAAGACTGGCATGCCATGAGCTCTGAGGTTGGACAGTGAGGATATTTTCTTAGCCATAAACCATAATTTCTATTTCTGGAGTCCAATCCACCAAACAGATAAGTTACACTCCCATGAATCATTGTGAATGGGATGATTGAGTCAGTCTCCCAACACTGTTAAACTACTGAATATTTTGCAATAACATATATTGGTTTTATACTCTTAATTATTGACAGTAAATCAGTCGTTTTATTTTGTTGGATTGTCACTCACAATGTTTCATTGGATTGTACTTTCTCTCATAATATCTTGTATCTTAGGTCTTTTTTAAAAACAATTTTCACATACTTTTTTTTGCATCAAATCAAAGTTGTTATTAAGCTCAGAGCTGATTGGTTTGGTTTAAGACTTTTTAAAACTCTTTATTGATGATTTTTAATCCCTAAAAGGAAAATAAACGGGGAAAAATGCTTACAAAAAGTACCACAGACTTGTTCAGCAACCTTGGTTGCATCAGTATTTTCCCTGTTCTGTTACACTTTTTATCAGGGAATTTTTAAAACGGTAATTTCCAGGTTGGGAAAAGTCATGGAAATTGATTAAATCTTCATCATTTTGGATATGAATTTCTATGATGATGATGATGATGATGATGATGATGATGATGATGATGCACATCTCAAAAATAGTTTTATCGATTGAAATTGCTCTTTTTTTAAGTGCAGTCACATTTTACAAACTCACAAAATCACATTTAAAAATCATTTTTCCTGGAATAACATTTCTGTGGTCTGGGGTTTAGTTTGGACATGTTGGCACCGAATACTTTAGAAATGACACAAAGAAGTGAAACTTCTGAGCAATATGATGCCAGTTGAGTCATCACCAAAAATAGAGCATAAAATCCAAGTCAAATGACTAAGTTCCTTAAATGATTTTTTTTCTGTAGGTGTACAACTTTGTTATTTTTTCCTGACAGCAGAGATCAGATTATTGCAGACTTGTAAACATATTAAACTTTAAATAACTGACCACCATGATGCTGTGGTTGGTTAATATGTGGTTTGAAAATTGTTCTCAGTGGTTTCTAGTGTGTTTCTATATGGTTGCCAAACCTGAAACATTAACATATGACTGCCCGCATTCACACGTCAATGTCTATTCTATGTCGAGAAACTAGTTAGATACTATTATTCTTAAACAGCAGGAGAACTAGTGAACATTCTCTCAGCTCATCCTGTGGCTTCGTGAAATGTGATCTTCGAGTGTTCGCTCTGCATTCCTGAGCAAGATTCCTCATTACGTCTCCCTCCCGTGGGATGCCCGGCTCTCAGCCGTGCCCTTTGTCTGATCCCAGACCTACAGCAGTCTGTTTATTCTGCGCTCTCTGAGACATGTTGAGGGGAAACAACCGATGTGACAGATTTACCAGCACCGGCATGTCAGCGTTTCATTCTGCATCACTCTGACTGTGTCCATGAAGAGGGAACAAGAGACAAGATAAACACAGAGACCCTTTATTTTCTGAATGCATTAATTGCTGCTTTCTTTGTTACTCTGCATTTTTCAATGGCCGATGCTAACAGCTACTGACATAACTAGATTATATAGATACTGATACAAAACAAATTTGTTCAAAATGTACAAAGTACTTTTTTTTTTTACTCAAAATTTACTAATTTTGTATATCCATTAAACAAAGATGGCTGATATATCTGGCTGAACAATATATCGGCCAATATTATGTCACTAGATATTTTAGTTTCCATTTTGTTTTAGTTTTTTTAGTAAACTAATGTTCATTATCACAATCACTATTTGCACATTTAGTCATATCTTTAGGTTATTTTTCATATTATTTGTTTATTTAATATAACTTTTTATCTGAATTTGGTAATTGCTGCTTTCCTAGTTGTTCTTAGTTTTTACTTCATTTTATTTATTTTTAAATATTTTGCATTATTTTGACATGAAAACTTGCCCATATGAAACTTTGGGCCTAAATATTAATAATGCATATATATATTCAATTACAAAATTTAGATTAAAATTAATCAAAAGTTATATTAAATAAAGTTGTTTATATTGTAAGTTATTTTATATTGTTCATTTACTTTGCACAATGTCTGACTGACAAGCAGAAACCTGTAACTAGGACTAGAGGTAAAAGCAGCCATGGGTTAGATTGTGTCGAAACCCTGCCGACTACGCCAAAATGTTAGAGAGGATGGATTTCCATGTCAGAAATATCATATATATGAGATCCAACGCCGGATGCCGAAACCCTGCCAGAAGATATCCGTCTTCTTTCAGCCCAAGAGTTTGACTGAGAAAGCCAGGAAAGAGAAGACAAAGATAATAAAAAGAGCAGAGTTTATTGAATAATCTTAGTTGCGTATATTTCAATGCCAAGACTTCGTCTGATCAGTACAATTCCAACAAGTGTTATTATACCTTGATATGGAGATATTCTTATACCAAACACTCAATCATATGATTAAACAACAATAGCAAGCATTCCAAGAGCAAGGAAATAAGTAAGATAATAAGTAAAATAAAATATACAAACATAAACCCCTGGTTTCACAGACAAGGCTTTATCTAGTCTCAGACTAAAATGCATGTTTGAGCTGTTTTAACTGAAAGCAACTTACACTAAAATATCTTAAAATGTTAGTGCCATTGCTTTGTCTCAAGATGTACACCAGTAAAAAAAAAAAATTCTAAGGCACGTTTATAAAAGATACTTAAATATCCTAATCCTGGCTTAATCTAAGTCCTGTCTGTGAAACTAGGCCAAAATGACATGAATGAATAATAATAAAATGATGAATAAATGATATAAATCAAATAATAAGAATATTAAACAATAAATCAAATGACAACCACATAAATGACTAAATTATAAATGTTTATAAAATGAAATCATGTTAAAAAAACAGAGAACATAAAACACAACACAGATGTGTGGTTGCTCTCTTTAAGTGTCACACACACACAGGTTGTAATTGCGAATCCTTTGATCATTCTGTGACCCTGTGCTAACCCTCGTGTCATCTCTGTCCCACAACTTCAAAGGAACGTATAATCGTTACACTGACGAGGACACTACAAAATCTGTGAGTCACACTGAGATCGATACATTAGTGAGAGGTTTTCTCACGGAAACCATAAAACTAATGAAGAGTAACAAGACATTGCACACAATTTTTGATCCGCTTTACAGATCTGTAGTGATCAGTGATGTTTCCATGTGTGAATAAATAAGATTTCCCCTGGAAAATACCTTTGAGCGATTCTAGCTTGTTCGTCATCACCTGACCAGGCACTTGAAAACGATCCTGTCGAACATGATATCCTACAGAGTATAAATTCTTCTGGACATGCAGAAAAATGCATGTCAAAGAAATGTGACACGTAGATGCCAAGTGGTGAGGAGAACTGGTGATCTCAGAGGTCGTGGTTTACACTTGCTGCCACACTTCACTTCAGAAAAACAAAGGGTACAAATAAACGTTTTGATATTGCATGGTAGAGTTTTATGAAATATTTCAAGAACATGTCCAACACTAATAAAAAGTGTATATCAGCTGCTTTTCATCAACTCACTGTAGTCTTTAGTTTCCAGAGTTTGAGCAGAAAGTGCTGAGAGATGCTGCTTTTGTGAGTTTCCACAAATCAGGCTAAACAAGTGCAGTAACACAGTCTGTGATCTACCCACACACACACACACTCACTTGCTCACACACTCACTTACTCACACACACACACACACACACACACACACACACACACACACACACACACACACACACACACACACACACACACACACACACACACACACACACTCTCTCTCTGTCTCTCTCTCTCTCTCTCTCTCTCTTTCTCTCTCTCTCACACAGACACACACACACACACTCTCTCTCTTTCTCTCTCTCTCTCACACACACACACACACACACACACACACACTCACTCTCACACGCACACACACACACACACACATACACACACACACACTCTCTCTCTTTCTTTCTCTCTTTCTTTCTCTCTCTCTCTCTCTCTCTCTCACACACACACACACACACACTCTCTCTCTCTCTCTCTCTCTCTCTCTCTCTCTCACACACACACACACACACACACACACTCTCTCTCTCTCTCTCTCTCTCTCTCTCTCTCACACACACACACACACACCTCCTGCTTATTTCCCAAACGCATTGATATCTACTCACTCAAAAAAGCAACATAGATAATTCTTTGATAGTTTATTATGTTTTGATTATTGCAAAGTCATTATATTCAAGATTAAAAAGGTCAGCACTTTTGGACCAAATAAAACCCATAATGATGCACTGAAGTTCTTCAGAATGAAACAACTGTTGCTCCATCATAATGTAATACTAAACATCTATCTATCTATCTATCTATCTATCTATCTATCTATCTATCTATCTATCTATCTATCTATCTATCTATCTATCTATCTATCTATCTATCTATCTATCTATCTATCTATCTATCTATCTATCTATCTATCTATCTATCTATCTATCTATCTATCTATCTATCTATCTATCTATCTATCTATCTATCTATCTATCTATCTATCTATCTATCTATCTATCTATCTATCTATCTATCTATCTATCTATCTATCTATCTATCTATCTATCTATCGTTCGTACTCCTATAGCACAGAAACATTGCCTGTGTTGTTGTCATATTAAGGTGAACTGTCCCTTTAATAATCCCTCCCCATCTGGAAAGCAGTTCAGGAATTCTTCTTCCATTTAATTAGAGTATATGTCGTCAGTGGTTCGAGTGGATAATATGGATAGTTCCTCGAAGGTTCTTGGCAGCCAGAAAACCATTAGCTTTCACGGCAGATCTTAAAACGAGGCAGTCATATATTTAGGCCACAAAAAGGCTTCATGTAACATGGTGATTTTGAACTGAGAGAGGGATCTGATGTGACAGAGAGAAGCTTTGCATCTCTAGAAGCTGTGGGGAAATTCTTCATCGGTACATGTTCTGCCTCCAGCCTCCTGTCACAGCTTTCAGTAGTGTTGTATTTCATTATGACAGCATTTTACTGTACATAAATTACTGCATTATAGTAATGTGAATCTAATGAGAATCACCACTGAGATGAACGTAAATTACAAAAAAATGCTTAAAAGTAAAACGTCAATGCATTATAATAATGCATTAGTTTTGTCATGAAACTATCTTGATGTCTTAAAAACAGGCTTCATTTTCTTTATGCAAAATATGATTTCTGGTTTTTCTTCTAGGAGAAATGTGACCTGGACATGTTCCTGACATGATTTATTATGTATAGAGGGGGGTGAATCTGTCTGCGTTTTAAAGCTCAGAACATGAAAACACACTTCGGAGGCCCATTTCATGCAAGAAGCCTTTTATTGCTGGTTTTGTGTAGCCGAGTCCTGGCTTTTATCCTGCTAACCTCTCATGCTGCCAGAGTGTTGAGCCAAACGCTGAAGTTGAACCCTCTGACCCAGCGCTCTGTCTACAAGTCTCTAAGCAGAAGTCTCTCTGTACCATCACCCGATTCAACCACAATTAATGGCCCTTAATGCCTGTGGATTACTGATTGACAGGCCGTTGATGAAGGTACAGTACACGCTGTACAGTCAACAGTGGAGATGTCTTTGGTTCAGGTTACTGTGTGTTAGTGCAGGTCAGGTGCTCTGACTGACTGCCAAAGAAGACTGAATGTACCTGTGATGAGTTCAAGCTTGAAATTAATGAGAAAAGTTTCATTTTAACACAAAGATTAGACACAAACATTGTGTTGCTCTGTAATTAATTTATGCAATTTCCTTAAACCTTCTTTATTGCATGTTTCCCTAACCCATATGAATTTACTGTTAGCAGTCAGAATTGAACACATATGAGTATGAGTTTGTTTGTTTATTTATTTATTTGTTTGATTGTTTGTTTGTTTATTCATTTTTTGTGACCCACATACATTAAATTTGTCCCTATTTTTTGTGCCTTGCAGTATTTCTAGCACAGAAAGAAACATTGTCTATATTGTCAAATATTTATATACATTTTATAATATATATTCATTTGATTCCATCCTCAATATGTTGCATATTACTTTTATCTTTTTATGTTGTAAGAATATTAATGTATATTAATATAAAGTAATTTATATGTATGCATTATGAAATATATATTTTTCTAAATGTGTTTTTAATTTATTTAAAATATTTGTGATTTTATTTATTTATTTATGCATTGGATTTTTATGTAGTAAGAACATTAATTACATATAATAAATTATATTTACTGTATATATAAAAATATATTTTTTTTCTAAATCTGTGATTATTTAAAATATTCATATATATTAAAATTTTGTTTTCCTTAATTAAATCAAAATAAATAATGAATAAATATTTTTATATTTATTGTAAACAGGAACATCCATGAAAGCAGAATCCATTGAATCACACACACACACGCATGCACGCACGCACGCACGCACGCACGCACACACACACACACACACACTCACTCTCACACACACACACACACACACACACACACTCATGCAACAAAGGTATATTATTATGTAGCAGCAGTCAAACAGTAATTTGGACACATTACCATTCATGCCAACACAAAAAGAAATACGCCTGCTTTAGAGAGCCAGACCAGCCAGCTCACCTCACAATTTATCCCAGTACTTCAATGAATTATTCAGGGAGGCGTCTCAGACTGTCGAGGCGTCAGATGCACCTGCTGGAGACTCCTGGACCATTATCAACACGAACAGATCATTGCTGGGTTTGCAAAGTTGGGAACTTTAGTAACATTGTGAATCTAATTGAGGATTAAATAATAATAATAAAATATGTCAAGACTTTAATTTTGCTGCTGTGGTTTAATTGATTTAAAATATACTTCAAAGTAAAACTTTTAATTTGACCTTATTACAAAGTGTACTTAGAGGTGCAGTAAGCAATTTCTGAGAAACACTTGATTTTTTACATCAACAACCAAACAAACACACCCCTCCCTTCATTGCTCCGCCCCCAAAATATCAAACGCTCTGCAACACAGGCAACAACTAACAGCTGGTGCATCAGACTGCTCACGCAAGCATGGATGATTCAGCTGTGATTCAACAACAACAACAGCATATCTCGGTTCTGAGAAACAAAGCAAAACCAATGTTTAAAACCAACCTCAGCGTCCGATTTTAGGTCTTCCTGCTTGCTAACGTCTCTCTCCTGCACTGGAAAGCTTTTCCAATATTAACCTGGGTTCCAGCTTCTTTCCAGTTTTATTCCTCTGACCTTTTTCTTTTTGGTAATATCTCATCCATCTCTCTTTCTACAAATGTCCCGCTTGCTCGACCTCTCTCCTCCCCCATCATGAGTGGACACGTCCCCTACTGCTGATTGGCTCGCTCTCTCTCCTCCCCCATCATGAGTGGACACGCTCCCTTACTGCTGATTGGCTCTCTCTCTCCTCCCCCATCATGAGTGGACACGCCCCCTACTGCTGATTGGCTCACTCTCTCTCCTCCCCCATCATGAGTGGACACGCCCCCTGCTGGTGATTGGCTCGTTCTCTCTCCTCCCCCATCATGAGTGGACACGCTCCCTTACTGCTGATTGGCTCTCTCTCTCCTCCCCCATCATGAGTGGACACGCCCCCTACTGCTGATTGGCTCACTCTCTCTCCTCCCCCATCATGAGTGGACACGCCCCCTGCGGGTGATTGGCTCGTTCTCTCTCCACCCCCATCATGAGTGGACACGCCCCCTACTGGTTATTAGCTCGCTCTCTCCTCTCCCATCATGAGTGGACACGCCCCCTACTGCTGATTGGCTCGCTCTCTCCTCCTCCATCATGAGTGGACACGCCCCCTACTGCTGATTGGCTCGCTCTCTCCTCCCCCATCATGAGTGGGCACGCCCCCTACTGCTGATTGGCTCTCTCTCTTTCTCCTCCCCATCATGAGTGGACACGCCCCCTACTGCTGATTGGCTCTCTCTCTTTCTCCTCCCCCATCATGAGTGGACACGTCCCCTACCTCCTATTGGCTCGCTCTTTCCTCCCCCATCATGAGTGGACACACACCCTACTGCTGATTGGCTCTCGCTCTCTCCTCCCCCATAATGAGTGGACACGCCCCCTACTGCTGATTGGCTCTCTCTCTTTCTCCTCCCCCATCATGAATGGACACGCCCCCTACTGCTGATTGGCTTGCTCTCTCTCCTCCCCCAACATGGGCGGACACGCCCCCTACTGCTGAATGGCTACAACAGTGTTGTGGCGCTCAGTCTGATTGGTTCGATCCACTATATTTTTTCTCCTATTTACACACAATTAGGACTATGTACAAAGTATTTTTTTGAGCCCAAACACAGAACAGACATCTAGCAAATATTCACAAAATTGTTTGTTTAGTTGTAAATTTTAAATTTCAACATCGTTTCTTAGAAATCGCTTACTGCATCTTTAGGTGTGTTAAACAGTGTATTATTAATGGTATTGTTCACCCAAAAATTTTATTCTGTCATCATTTACTTACCCTCAAGTTGTTCCAAACCTTATGAATTTCTTTCTTCTGCACACAAAAGAAGATATTTTGAAGATATGGGTAATAACAGATGGAGAAAAAACACTATGGAAGTAAATACCGACACGTTACCGACATCCACACAGGCTGAATTCACCGAAACTGAGATGTGTAGTCTATATGCTGGTATGTACAGGGGAATGCATTCACCATCAAATAGCAACCTGCTATGATTGCATCTACTTCCTGTCAGTAAGAAGAAAAGATCTTTTAGTGAGATGTCTGTGTGAGACAGGAATGTCAAGCATGTGTGGAGTGTGTGTTGTTTAAACGTTTGGTCTTAAGGCGGCGTCTCACTTTCTGCCGAGGTGGGGCACATTCTTCGTCTTCATCGTACCTTCCTTGAAAAGCTGTTTGTTCGAGACTTCTCCATTGTATCTGTCATTCTTGCTATTGACAGCTTTCACAGCTCATCAAACTCAAAGGAAATCCTACAAAAGAAGGAGAATTTGAACAATGCATATGGATTTATACTGTAAAAGCTGGTAGCAGATTTACTCCCAGAACAAAATAGGATTTTCAATGGTGAATTAATATTGACAGTGTGTTTCAATCCAAGGCCAGGCTCAAGCTAGTTAGTCTCTGGGAAAATAACCTCATTTTCTTTGCAAAAGCAGCAACATCATAGCGCTGTGAATGTAAATGCCTTTCTGAACATGCAAACTGCATCTTGAATTATTTACCAGGTTGTAACTACTTACATGGGAAACACTTGTCTAAACAGTCGCCTTAGGCTGTGCATCTGGCCCTGGGAGAACAGAGACGAGAAATAAACCTGAAAAGCCAATTAATATGCAACAGACAAAAAACAAGGCATAAACAAAGCAAAAAAGGGTTGTCATGCATAGAAAAAAGGAAGAGAAACACACAGCAGCAAAAACCCTTCTTTTTATCTGTCTGCTGACTGCAGATGTCGAGATCTTTCCACCAGCGTCAGACACGTGTGAAGTCATACATTAATGCATGCGCACACGTCTCATGTTATGGTAAAGACATACTCTTTGGTGAGAGATGCTGTGTCTGAAATCACATACTCTCTTGAGTAGGTACTTATTTTGAATAAGAAATTACTTCACGACTGCTACAAATGTATATTATACTGTATATAGAATGAGTTTGTGTGGTATGAATGTAATCCGAGTGTACATTCGCCATGTTGTCATTATCATGTGACCTACCAGCGTCAGTTTCAGTGCATTCACAAATCCTCTCCTGTGGCCTCATGGGATAGTAAAGTGTCCATCATAAGCACACTTCAGAATCTCGCCAGAAGTAGTAGGTCATCTGGGTACTTTTTGCTAATGTGAATTCGGACATCTTTTGTCACATACTGTTTTTCACCTACTATATGGGAAGTATACTTTCGGATGCAGACGGAGTCTCATCTGAAGAATTCAGGGAATGCAGAGTTGCATGACCGGTTACATGCTGGAAATATTTTACCCTTGTAATACTGGATCAGTTTCAAAAACGATTGATTTTAACTAAATGTAATACTTTTTATAGGGTGCGATGGTGCTAAAGGCCCTTTGGGACGAAAGGCCCTTGATTTCATGTTCTCCCAAAACACAACACTTTTCTATATCCCTGTTTGTCAACATGCAATGAGAATTTGTTTCTTATTCTTAGTATTTTTAAGCAGTGTAGGCCTATATACGTTTTGTTGAAAATGTGTACAGCCTATATCAGGGTTATTATAGTGAAATAAAACTAAAGAATGTTTGTTACTTAGAATAAAATGAACATTAACAGAAATAAAATATTTTTAAAAAAACATTTTTCATTTAGTTTGATCTACAAAAGAAACTAAAATTGCAGCAGTTACCCCAGTTCACAAGAAACCCAACCTTGACCCCTAAATCCTATATAATTATCGTCCCATTTCAAATCTGTTTATTGCAGTAATTAATTGGAAAGTACTGTTGCCTCCCAGCTTCAGTCTTTTGAATAGAAAATAATCTCTTAGATCCCTTTCAATCTGGTTTTTGCACTGAAACTGCACTTGTAAAGGTAATGATTGACCTACTACTTTGTGTTGACTCTGGCTCTCTCTCAATACTTCTACTACTCGCCTTTGACACTGTCTGCCATGGTTTACTTATTTCTCACATCTCGGATGTGGGTATTTACGGTCTGATAGAAAATTTTACATTTCAATGCATGAGTTTAGATCTCTGACTGTACCCCTGAAGCAAGGTGTCCCCCAGGGATCCGTCCTAGGTCCATTATTATTCGTCATTTACATATTACCTCTGGGTTGGATCTTACATCGAACATGGTTTTAATTATCATGTCTACGCTGATGACTACCAGATATACAATATGTGTACGCCTGTTCTACTCAAATTGATGATATCTGATATAAAAGAATGTCTCAACTCCGATCTTCTAAAACTAAACATGGACCTTACTGAAATCCTTATTACTGGAACCCCTTCATTCACAAGTAAATTTCCTACTGACATTGCTGGTACTCTCATCAAACCCAGTACTGTAAAAATCTGTTATTTTTTATTCCTCTCTCACCTTTGAAGCTCATTGCAACTCATTCAACATTTCTGCATTCTTTCACTTACGTCACATTATCAAGCTCCGTCCCTTCATTGGTGTTAAAGACGCTGAAACGGTTATCCATGCTTTCATTTTATTCCATCTGTAAACCCTATCGCTCAAAATAATGAATTGGTTTGAGTACAAACTTAAATTAAACTAATTAGTTCAGTCAAATGAACTTTATGAGTATTTAGCACTTTCTTTTTCTTTCAAGTTCACAGAAGTAATATATTTTAAGTAAACTGAACTGTTTCATTGAGTTTTATGAAATTATTTCTTTTAATTTAGACAAACTTAAGTTTAACTGAAACGTCTGGGATGTCTATTTCCCAGCATGCTTTGCCGATGGGACTTGAAAGGGAGAATAAATGCTAAAATTAAGTGTAATATAATGGGTTTTTTTTTTGTGTGTTTGTGTGCAAGATTAATGTTAAGTGGGTGATTTAGTAGTGATTAATGTTTTGTTATGCTAAATTAGAAGAATTTCTGTTAATGTTGGTCTTAGGATAGTTACCATCGTAGTGACAAGTGGTGCATGCAGCTTGAATTGAGAGCAAATAAAACCTTTATTGATGCACTCATACACCAAGTGTGACTGTACAACAACCTATTATTTACATGTTAACAACTTATTATGTTAGCAAACTAGCTTTTTAAAGCTAGCTAAGTTTATACTAGTTAAAATGTTCACAGTGAGATTACATTAAAGTTTTAAGTTAGATGTATGAATTAGTGTACTCAAACATTTCAAGTTAAGAACAATTAAAATGTATAAGTACAAAATAAAAATCCAGTTCTGTTTACTTAAACTTTACATTTTCTAACTTAAAAAATTTGAGGCAACTGATTGTCTTAAATTGTTTGAGTTTTGCAAACTTATTCGGGTTTACTGCAGTGCCCTTTTCATTGGTTTACCTGCCAGATTGCAATATATTCAAATCTCTGCTGCAAGAAAACTTGTTCTGCCCATATTTCCCCTATTCTGTTCGATCTCCACTGGCTACCGGTGGCCTATTGTATCAAGTACAAAATACTGCTCACTTTCAAATCATTGAAGCTTGACTCTTATCTATCTCTGTAATCTACTTCTCCCCTACATCCCGACTCGATCACTTCGGTCATCTGAATCTAGCCTTATCTCTGTCCCTCGGTGTCAACTCTCTTCTATGGGAAGTAGATCATAGTGTTATTGCACCCAAACTATGGAATTCCCTTCCTCCAGTCACTGTACTGGATTATTAATATTTCTGAATTCAAATCCTTACTTAAAACCCACTTGTTCTCTGAATGTTACCAATCGTAAGTTGTGTTTTGTATCTCTCTATGACTCTATGCTGCTGCTTTGTGTTACCCTGTCTATCTAATGGCCTTTTACTATCTTGTATTATCTTTGCTTTAATCTTCTATTTTGTAATATTCTACTTCTCTGCATAACATTGTCTGTCATTATTATCTATTGTCTATTATTATTACATACAATATTACTGATTTTTTTCTTATTGTATCTATCTACTTTGTAAAGCATCCTTGAACAATGGAAAGGTGCTATATAATAAAACATCATCATTATTATTATTATTATTATTGAAACTATAATAAAAATGAATAAAAAATTATGAAGACATATTTTAAAATACAAAAAAAAAAAAAAACACAACAACATTACTAAAACATTAACTAAAATAAAAAATAAAATGAATTAAAAAATTGTATTAGTATCTTAATGATATTAAAACAACACTGGCCTCTATATCTAGCCTCTATTTACCTTGTTGTTTATATGTTTTATCTTATTTGTTTATCTTATATAAGTATAAATGATGATTTATCCAAATATGTTAATCTAAACGTGAACAAACTTCTGTTTAAATGGCTTAAATATCTGCATGAGGTCTGTGGACAAATATCATCTCTTCATAGACTTTTGTGTTTTTATTGTAGTTCATTGTAGTTTTTATTCATATTTAATTGTTTTTTTAGTTTTAGTTTTTTATACGCTTTCATTTTAATTTTTGCTAAAATATTAGTAATTTTGTTGTAAGTTTTTCCTTATTTTTTATTAGTTTTTCTTAAATATTAATAGTTGTATTAATTTTATTTCAGTTTTAATTATTTTAGCACATCAAGTTAAACTAAATGAAAATGTTGTCTTGCAACTAGCTAACATAAAATACGTTTTTTAGTGTTTATTTTATTTCAAGTAGTTGTTTTATGGTTTTAGTTTCAGTTTTAGTGAACTGTAATCACCCTGTTTGATGCAAACACGAGTAACACTACCATCTAGAGGTCAGTTCTTGACATTACATCCAGTGTGTCCGGTTTTGTTTACATTCTGAATGTTGAGCTGAAAGTTCTGTGGGCCGAAGAGGTCAAAGTGCAACGAAATGCTTGTTTTTTTGTATCAGTTGAAATCCGCAATCGAGGGCGATCAACAGTGCTTTCACTATGAATGAACGTAATTAGTCGCCAATGAACCAAACCGCTTTTATAATGCTTACTTAATGAGAGTAGCAACATATATTAGCTACTTATCAGATGCACTGAACGCGTAGTAGTTGATGGTGAAGCTGTCAGTTGTGTGTAAATGAGTGCAGACAGGATGTGACACTTGTTACTTGAGCCCTTCGTTCTGTTTGAGTGACTGCATGGGGAAATGCCTTACATTCATCTGCACAAATAGAAAACTGGTCCTGTGACACTTTATGTACGCTTATGGTAACGTGATTCTTATTATCAGATCTGTGGGGTTAATGAATTGCATTGTGCCATGTACAGTATGTGCTTTCAGATCTTAATTTGCCTCCTTCTACTGACAAACACACGAAAATAATAAGATAACGTACCTTTATTTGTTCTTGAAAAGTTCACTTCCTGAAATAATTATGATTATGTCATTATGACAGTTTTGTTGATTTCACGTGGAATATTTCTTTACTTTAAAAGAGGGGAAGTTTGATGGTTGACGTGTAACCTTATAACTTCAGTTATTTGTGTGTGTGTGTTTGTGTGGGTGTGTGTGTGTGTGTGTGTGTGAGAGAGAGAGAGAGAGAGAGAGAGAGAGAGAGAGAGTGAGTGTGTGTGTGTGTGTGTGTGTGTGAGAGAGAGTGAATGAGAGATATTGTGTGTGTGTGTGTGTGTGTGTGTGTGTGTGAGAGAGAGAGAGAGAGTGAATGATAGATATATTGTATGTGTGTGTGTGTGTGTGTGTGTGTGTGCACGCGCACGCGAATGTGTGTGTGAGAGAGTGGGTGAGATATATATATATATATATATTGTGTGTGTGTGTGTGTGTGTGAGTGCGTGAGTGAGTGAGTGAGTGAGTGAGTGAGTGAGTGTGTTTCTGTATAATATAGTATGCACAGAATATACAGAGAGTATAGAGAGATGTATTTAGAATTGACAAAGTGGCAACAATGCAAACATGGATATACAAGGATGGGCATTTAGGCTCTTTATGATAAAAGAAAAATTACAAAAATAAAAACAAATAGAATTACGTCACTATATTTTGTGTATGCCTATCAGATATTCATTGGTAAAGACATTTTTAGACACATTTTCTACAATTATCCTTGTATACTTCAGTACTCAACTAATTTTCAAAAAGAAAGAAAGAAAAGAATGTTTGACATCTGTGTAAAAAACTAGGCTATGCATTAAAATAATATTAATTTCAACTGAGTGAACAATCGCCAAAACAATAACAAAAAAAGTATATGAACATGCTAGTTTGTGTTCCAGAAGATCATACTGGATACACAAGCACATTTATAACAGACCCACTGCACGCACTCGCGCGCGCACACACTGGCACAAAAACACACTCGCCTCTGATTGGCTGAGCCGCAGCGGGCGGAAGCCGAAGGCGCTCGGGGATTCCCCGAGGGAAGTTCCAGCTCATTGTAAAACATACAAAATGTTCATTTGTACAAAATAGTTCATTTCCTCCCGTTAAACGCGTAAATATACGTGTATCACCGTCGCGATGTCCAGACTGCTTTTATGATTATGCGTTTGGGCTGGTTTGGAGTGAAGGTAAGACGCTAGTGATGTACACTAATGAGTGCACTAACTCCATTCACTTCACTGTGTTGAGATATGAGGGTGTTTGACGGATCGCTTTTGCTTTTAGTTAGTCATTGGGTAGTTTGGTTGGGTTATTGTGTTATATTTCTGTTGCTTTACTTGTTTTATTAATACTGAAAGTGTTTTCTTAAAGTATAACGTTTGCTGGCTCCGTTTCTAGAAAACTGTTTTGAAACACATTATTTGTTACAGTATTTAGACCGGGGCTAGCTGTCACAAGGTCTGTATCTCAATAACTCTTTTGAGTCAGAAGTCCAGTTTCACTAATGTTTTTGTTCTGGTTTCAAACAAATTGTGAGTTCTGTCTTCCAAAGTTACATTACAATATCATCATGTTTGTATATATGTTTGCTAACAAGTGAACACAATAGACAGCTATAGTCACTATTGAAATGGTCTGAACTGAAATGTTAAACTGTTTATTTGATGTCAGATTAGGGCTGGCTGTCACATGTGTTTTATATATTGTGATTTTTATACAATATATATGTGATATTTTGCATGTTGCCTTTTACTTGTCTGCTTTCTCATAAATTGTATGTGTAAGAAAAGCCTAAAATAGGTTGTTAAAAGCCAAGTTTCCATTGTGACAACTTACCTCGCTTAGCTAAAGTGTGTCATGAGCTGTGTTTTAGTTTTCCCCTGGCAGTAATGGTGAAAATGTTCGAAAGGTTTTTGGTAACTTAAACTTTAAGGTTTGAATCCATTTAGAAATGGGCTTTAAAACACAAATCTAGCCTGAGAAATATAAACATATGACAATTAGCCCCGGCCTCCCCATAGACCCAGAACTGAAATTTGTTTAGGCATTTTAAAGTGACATATTAAATTATTCCTTGTGCATTTATAACTGTGGCATTTATTACAATCTTTGCATGTTTGCCAAGACTAAATACTAAAGTTAAACTGAATCTAACTGAACACATTGCTATTATTTTTTAACTGTCTGCATGTTTTATTCTTGTGTTTTTATTCTTCAAAAAATGTGTTTATTCTTCAGCACACCAGCGAGGTTTGCAATGTGAAATGTACTGTACTATAATATACACATAAATAATATTGCTACTGTATTATAATATACACAAATAATATCAGCCGATATATCGAAATCGGGCTTTTTTTACTCCCTAATATCGGTATCGGCATCGGCCCCCAAAAATCCATATCGGTCGGGCTCTAGTACAAAAGATTGAAAGGAGGAAACACTTCTAAACCAAATGTGCCTTCATACATATTAAAATGGTTTCCTCATGAACTAGTTCTTTTATGTTTTGTAATTTGATATAAATAATGCTATATATATATATATATATATATATATATTGAAGCACTAATGTAGACCAGGTGCTGGAAAATACAGGACTTTCACTCAGTGGCTTTTGTCACGCTATCAAGTTCATCACATTCACGTGATGTTGGCAAAATATGAGATGTTAAACTGCCATTTTATGCTTTTAGTAGCTCTAGGAGTGTTGATGAAGCTTGTGTGTGTGTGTGTGTGTGTGTGTGTGTGTTTTTTTAGCTGTTACTGACAGGTCTGGTGCTAATCTCACTCCTCTGAGTTAAAGAAGGGGTTTGTGTGGGCCTGGGACGAGGGCCCGGGACCATCCGTCCGGCATGTTACTGAAGGCCCAGGAATGGACAGGAACATCAGTGAGCAGCTCAACAAAGCCTTCGAAGCGTACCGAAATGTTTCTATTGAGAAAGAGTCGGCCAGAAAGGAACTTCAGCATAAGGTGGCGTTTGTGAACTATCAGTTCCATCAGAAGTCTTTTATTTGAATCAGTTTGTTAGCATGAGAGTTGGACAGACAGACACTTACGTGAACCCATTGCTTTTGCAGAGCGAGCAGTATCAACGGCACACTCAGATACTGGAGAGAAAGATAGAAGAGCAGGCGAAGACCATCTTACATCTTAAAGCTGAGCTCAGTTCAGTTCGTAAACATGCATCAGGTTAGAAATGGGGATTTCTCTTTACACACACCTTATTTGCTGTATAAACAGATTCAACTGTCTGTAAATCAACTTAGAAGCATCACAAGGAGAAAATGTTGAAATAATCATAATACAGAAATGAGGTGTGTACAGTTTAATATAATAGTACGGTCATTAAAACTGAAGTAACACAAATGGAAATATGGGAACTATCTCATGTTCGAACTTCTTCAAAATCGCCACCCTTTGTCTAGATTCTCTAAGGTCATTAGGGGATTTAAAAAAAAAATTGTAAAGGAATTTGTATGTGGACACTGTTTTTTTGTCTAGAAAACAAATTCCAAACGTTTAAGCAGAAGCTTTTAGATCAAAGAGTTCACATATAAAATCATTCGAGTGTATTCAAATTTTTGACTGATAGTGTACATTGTGCAAATACAAAATAAAACAAAGGATTAAGAAAATATATATAATTAAGAAAATAATTGATATATACAAATATATATAAAGTAAATACATAATATATTTAAATAAGGGTAAATTTCCATTGTCACACTCTTTATATAGAATATAAATATATACAATATGTTTTAATATGTAACAATAAAAATGGGTTGTTTATTGCATCCTCTGAGTTAAAGAATTAAGAATCAAGAAAGCATTACATGACATAATCGATATAAGATGAAAAATGTTTAGAAGTAATTCCTGCTCATTTCTTTTCTGTATTCATATGTTGTAAAATATAAACTTATTCATATGTTGTAAATATAAACTTATGAATTTTCTTTGTATACACTATAGACCAAATATGTACCATGACCAAATTTATTGGTCTATAGTTGGTCTAATGCTTTTTTCTAATGAGAAAGCATTAGATAATTTAACAAACTGCATTATGCCCATCGTAATGCATGTAAGTGATATTATAGTATTATTATTACAACTTTAAATATAATTTATAACAAGTTTATGCACATACTAGATTATTAAATTAGATTGTATGTTACATGCTCAGTATGCGAGTGTTATTTTAGCATGCAAAAGTACACAAGTTTTACCAGTCACATGCATGCTCTGATTTGATGAGTGTTCAAATGTTGTCAAGTGTTGGTATTGTTGATGAGTTTGACTGATAACGTGGCCCTATTTTTTTTTTTGTTGCATTTTTTTCTTTTAGAGGAGGTCTGCGAGCCTGCGTACAGAAAAAAGGAAGTAGAAAGCTTGTCACCTAACGATCATCGCTTGGACAACCCGTCCAGTCCCCACAGGACTAACCATTTCCTGGTGTGTGTTTTCTCTTAATGTCCATATAAAGGGATGGGACTCTGGCCAATGTTTGATTTCAGAGTTTTTCTTTTCCCCTGCAACACTTTGGATACATACACAAGGATATGCAGCATGTTGTTGTTTGTTCTTCTTCTTTCTTTCTCAGTTATTGTGCAAATGCAGATTTGGTTGTGATGTAATTGTTCTGGAAGGACTTCTCTGACCGTGACCCCAGACCCTCCAGACTTTATATTGTGTTCTCATCGTTAACCGCCTGTAAGCACAGACAAACCTAATAGCTGAGTTTGCAGTGCTTTGCTAGTTATCCACAGTTCACTCGAGGGTTAAGTTGTGAGAAATGTGTGAAAAAGATGTAGTTCTCTCTCTTCACAGTTTGATATCATTTTTCATCGCTATCTGTCCATAGTGAGAATGTTTCTCTAATTGAATCCAGTGTGATAATTCTTCTCAATTGTTTTAATCGCACACACGTTTATAACCCACAGGGGGCAGTAGAGCATAACACTTTCCTGTGCTCGACCAGATCTCTAACCAGTGTAGCACAGGCACCGAGAATTGAGTTCTCTCTTATGAAAGAGGTGTCACCTTTTTTAGATGACTGTTACTGAAAGCTATAGACATAACAGTTTGAAATGGCAACTTTCTCCTTTTCCTGAACTTAATCTTGGGTAGATAATGGCCTCTATTCAAAATCTATAGTGAGCCTAACCTGTAAATGCAACAAAGTATATTATTCTGTAGCAAATTCACTCAAAGGTGCCTTAATTAAGGGAGTATGTAGTTTTTTTGTGAAATTGAACAGACTTTTAAAAGTATTTTCCGCTGGGTGAATCATACGAACCCCTTTAGATTCAGACATGATTTTCACAACAATTAAGCACATTTTCACGGCAGTTCTCATTACTGTAATGCAAATTTTTTTTATTTTATTTTATTTAATGTTACAAATTTGTTGTGCTGCCTTTTATTTAAATAAAAAATAAATAAATATATATATGTATATATATATATATATATATATATATATATATATATATATATATATATATACAATAAAGTAAAATATTAATGGAAACGGCGGAAAGTGCAAGAAAATCAGAAGAAAAACGCACAGAATGTGTGTTGAAGCTGTAATGAAATTAATGTCACAATAGAAATGTCTTAATGATCTTAAGAAAAATATTATTTCTATTATTCTTTTTTTATTCATCGAGCTGAGGTCTATAGTTTTCAGTACAGCTTGTTCATGCACTTAGAGAAATAAAATTGAAATATGTTTGTGATATTTTTGAATTTATGTGCTGACATACTGTAGCCATCTTTTTTTCTCTTCTGTTTGTTTTTGTGCAGATAAACGAACCCACAGAGTATTCTGCGATGCTTCCCCATACAATATCTGCTCCCGGCGAAATGAAGAGGTAGATGAATCATATCACTTTACAAAATATTAAAATTTTAATGAAGGATTTTGCACTTCAGTCCCTTAGGCACCCAGTCTAATGATTCAAACTTGAACCAAAACAACTGATTAACAACTCTGTTAAGTTTGTTTATTGGAATTAGCAGGTCAGTATTGTTCTTGCAGAATATATCTTGTATAATATCTGAATAACATTCAAACTGATCCAAAAACAACACCCCTGATACCATGTGCTCATGAAATACTAATGCCGTTCAGTTGATGTGGCATCAGTTTGCAACGAGGGGAGATGAACATGTCTGTATTTACTTATACCGTATATACATGACATGTTGAATGACATTCAGAAGTGGGGCGTTATACTTTATGGGTTAAGGCATGTTTGCGTTAACTTAAATTAACCAGGGCTTATGTCACCAAAAGTGAAAAGTGTGTCCCAGATACTTAAAATATGGTGGTAAAATGCCCCCGTTATGAACGTTTTTTGGTCCACAAGTGTAGTAGTGGGTGAAAATACGTTGTATGTGGACTCCAACATTGCAGTCATATAGAAAATGCACTGAATACGCAATATGCAGATTATACACATAATGCACACATTATAAATCTAATGTTTCTTGTCTTGGAAGCTGATTGGTCAATACAGTGTTCCAGCTTTACACCTCATAGAAATGGCTGCAATGTATAGAAACCAACATGTTTAAATTAGATGTCAGGACTTGATATTCTAGCAGAAAGATGGCACTTGATGCTAAATTAAATTACTTTTTATTGATAAATTACATTTTATGAGGAATTGCTATGTTGAAAGCAATAAATAAGGCACTCAAAGCTTTTATATTGTATTTTTTTTATATAGTTAGTTATTGAAGTTATTTATTTACTTAGTTTAGTTATTTACTTAGCTAGTTACTTAGTTTGGTTATTTACTTAGTTTGGTTGTTTATTTACTTAGTTTAGTTATTTACATAGTTTGGTTATTTACTTGGTTTAGTTATTTAGGTTATTTAGTTTAGTTATTTACATAGTTTGGTTATTTACTTGGTTTAGTTATTTAGGTTATTTACTTAGTTTAGTTATTTACATAGTTTGGTTATTTAGTTATTTAGGTTATTTATTTAGTTTGCTTAACTAGTTATTTACTTTAGTTATTTAGTTTAGTTATTTACATAGTTTGGATGTGTATTTAGTTTGCCTATTTAATTAGTTTAGTTATTAACTTAGTTATGTATTTATATTAAGTTTTATGCCATTCATATTTTAATATATTTAAATGAAGTAAAACAGTTTCCAAAAAGTTCCTTTCCAGTATAGTGTGAGTAACTAAATATTCTGGATAGCCTAAAGTTATTTGTTTTTCTAATCTTATATAATGCTGGTTTTGTTTTTTTATTAGCATTATTATTTTGAAAGAGCCCAGCCAGATATTTGACTTCTCTTTCTCTTTCGATTAGTGAGAATTTTCTGGACACTTGGCAGGAAATCCAGGGGACTTTCCAGAGGATCCGGACTCTAACCAGAAGGCAGAAAGATCACCTGAGGAGAATACACAAAGGAAATGAGACCACTAATGGTAAAATCATTTTTTAGAACCTAATTTGAAATTTCTGACTAATATCCTTTATTAAATTATAGCTGTTATACCACCTCACCCAAGTGCGTTTCTTCCCATTCTAATTAAATTAGGTCAAATGAAAACGGTGGAGTTACAATTACTTTAGAAATGTCACAACAAATTAGTAATTACATAGCTAGTAGTGTAATGCAGCATACTAGTAATTACACATTTCATTGTTTGTTCTTTCACGCAATTAAAAGCAGAAATACTCCACGCAAAGCCATGGTGTAAGGGCTTTTTGCTCCAGTGACCTCTGACCTCCATGCAGCATTAAAATAGTCTGAGCAGATGAGCGTGTTCAATTATCACTTTGATAAATGTTGTTTTGAAGCAGCACACTGTTACACAATTACGTGTCCTCTGTGAAATCACTTGGAAAACAATTCGCCAGTGAGATGTATTTTTGGACGTGTTTGCATGACGGAAAGCATGCAGAAAGGACAATGTGTTTTTGCCCCATGGAACGTCCATATGTATATTGAACGCAATTAGGAGTGTTTGCTAAGGCAAGTATTACTAATATCTGATACTATTGCTCATACTCATGGTTAGGGCTTCTGGAAAACCATACTGTAATATTAGTATTTGTCATGTAATAAAAAAAACTTTAAGGACCATAATAGCTACATTTTGGCAACTGCCTGCAACACTGGTATTGTATAATTCTTGTTTTTAAAAATGCAAAGCCCTTTTGGCACATCACAGACCAGGACAGTAGAAATAAAAGTAGATTTATTGGCGTCACTGTGGATATGTTGTCAGGTTAATTGTTGATGGATTATGGAAATAACTTTTGAGATCAAATAAATATACTACGCAACTAGATCCATCTAACTATTTAGAAAAATGAATATATGCTTTCATTTCAAGATTATATAGTTCACCCAGAATTTAAATGTTATTATGATTTATTCTCCCTAGTGTTGTTGACCTTTGGATTATATTTGAAGTCAAATGAGATGTTATGCTGAATCATGTATAAGCTTCTGTTTTCTATTCAATGATAGTGGGTGGTGATTTACAAATTCAAGCTCGTACGTGTTGTCAGTTTTAGACTTTGAATATATTGCTATATTTTATGTCTTCTGAAACCATATGATCTTCTCCTCTTTTATAGCTCTCAAATTTAATTCGCGGTTGTGCACGTTTAAAATTAATGCATTCCCGTGCGAGAATTAATTCTGTTTGTAGTCAATGATGTCAAACGATGCTTTTGAATTGAACACAAATGTGAGAGTTCAGCATGTCAGAGTTCATTAACTTTGGGTCTGTTCCAATCCTCACATAAAACTATCATATGACTTTAGAAGACTTAGAATATAGTGCACAAATCATATAATATCATACTGTTTTGGTACTTTAATGGTGCCCTTTTTGGGGCTTTACAGTATAAATCTGCACTTTTGTTTATGGAAAAGAGCAGCTCAAACATTCTGCCTAACATCTTTTGTGTTTCACTGAAGAATGGAAAACAAAATTTCAAAATAGTAGTCATAAATAATAATAATCCTTTTTCTCACAATGATCTCAGACATGCTGCCTTTTTAAAGCAACACTATGTCGTTTTTCAACCTTCATTATATATTTCCAAGACCCTTGAGATGGTACATCGATTTACAATAGGTTGAATGACACGTCTGCCGTAGCCTGATAGTGTCTGTATCGCTTTTACTGGCACTATGTAACTTCGGGTTTCGGGTACTAACCCGAGCACAAAAAAAACCTACAAAATTCGACTGCTTTACGGCATACATCACTTCCCCCACCACCCGAACTTCCTCAAATTCTGACGTGAGAGCCCAACTAGCGTTTGATACCCGTCTGTTCTGTCAATGTAGCATACTTTGTCAGAATAGCATACCGGAAGTTGAGTTTTATAGCAGGGTCTGTCAATATAGCCTACTTTGTCAAAACAGCATGCAGTGTTTGTGAAGGGTATGCTGTTTTGATAGCCCCTGGTTTAATAAAAATACAGTTCCCTTTCGAGAGGTCTCTCCTATTGCGTAAGTAGCTTACGCTATGGGAAAACTCCTTTTCTCGAGAATATTGAAGTCTTTATGTAAAACGCATTGCAGCTGCACAGCTGACAGCAATGAACGAAGGAACTCGGTCATTGGCTGTGCTGCGGCAACTTGCTCGAACCAATGACGGGGCGACTCTGAATGCGCGACCAATGAGCGCGCTTCGCGCCCGCGCGCGTCAGAGCCCGCCAAGATGGGCGTGGCCAAGCTATATATTGGGCGCCCCGTCATGAGAGTTCTTTAGATTTAATCTCCTTCAGCGAACACCTTCTTCGCTGGATCCTCCGGATTATTGGAAGCCTTCGCCGCCGTGGAAAAGCATACCAGCGGGATTGCTACGAGGACGTCGGCACCTTCAGCCGCCTTCAAGCACCTCCTACTGAGCCATCCGGCGCGCCATATACGCAAGTATTTTACATCTGTCCGCCCCGCGACATTTGTGAAAGAGCAAATTTCCAATAAGGCGTTGTTTCAAATGCCTTCCTGCGCGTCGTGCAGAGACCTTCTCCCGGACGGGGATCGTCACATCATCTGCGCTCGCTGCCTGGGGCGTGACCACGCAGAAGCTGCATTGACCAAGGGCGGATGCCCGGAATGTGATGACCTGGGTCTCTCCGCACTACGGGCTCGCCTCGCCGCTTTCGCCGTGAGCGAGCCCATCGCCACCCCTCTGTTTGAGCCGCGCACTAAGAAAAAGCGCAGCTCACAGAGGCTTCCTGAACCTGAGCTCAGTGACGTCACGCCGAGCCAGTCTCCGCGTGCTTCACCGCCGCTCTTGCCTTCCCCACCGCCGGTTCAGTTCACCCAGCCGGACCCACACCCCTCTAGCAGAGCGGTGGGCCTTGTGACTTTCGGCGCGTCCGAGGACGACGGGGGAATGGACGACAGCTTGTCCATCGACGCTGCATCGGACGACTGGCCGGGCTCCACTCTCGACCCCGCCCCGTCGACGCTAGCTAGCACGAGCGGGGGCTCCACTATGGATACTGAGATTATCCGTGTCCTCTCTAAGGCCGTGGAAGACCTCGGGCTCGATTGGTCTTCTCCCGAAGAACCAACCCGGAGCCGACTGGATGAGTGGTTTCTGCAGGGGCGCCAGCAGGCCCCTCGGCAAAGGCCTTCTCCCTTCTTACCGGAAGTTCACGACGAACTCACCAAGTCGTGGAAAGCCCCCCACTCTGCACGCCTAAAGCCTTCTTTTTCTTCTTCGCTCTCCTCAGTGGACGGCGCGAAGGAAAGAGGCTACGAGGGAACGCCGCCCCTCGAGGAGGCCGTGGCCAATCATCTCTGCCCGCCCTCCACCACCGGATGGAAAGCCAAAGCTTCCCACCCCTCGAAGCCCTGCCGCACTACCTCTGCTCTCGCCGGTCGCGCCTACGCTGCCGCCGGCCAAGCTGCATCAGCGCTTCACTCAATGGCGGTACTTCAAGTGTTCCAAGCCAAGCTTCTCCGCTCTATGGACGAGTCTGGCCCTGAACCCGAAGCCTTCAGGGACTTACGCAGTGCGACTGATATAGCTCTGCGAGCCACGAAGGCCACCGCCCAGTCCATCGGCCGTGCTATGGCTAATTTGACTGTTCTCGAGCGCCATCTGTGGCTGAGTCTGACTGAAATGAAGGACGCGGATAAGGCGCCATTTCTCGATGCGCCTATCTCCACCAGCGGGCTGTTTGGACCGGCGGTTAAAGGTTTCGCCGAACGCTTCACTGAGGCCCAGAACGCTTCACAAGCTATGCGTCATTTCCTGCCAAAGCGCTCCAGCTCATCGCAGAGCAGACAGAGACCGCCACAGCCGCAGCGGGCTAGAACAGCCCCCACCGCCTCTCAGCCCGCGCCTCAGGCTGACGCTCGACGCCGCTCGCGCTCTCACAACCGCAAGCCGCCTCCTGAGCGACGGGGTCCTCGGCCCAAGATTGTGCTGAACCCTGAGCCTCGAAAGCCGTCCTAGCCACAGAAATGAGAAGAGAGAGTGTGTGTCTCGCAAAAGCCGGACCACTCTCTCTGCAAAAGCTCAAACATTACCCAGTCCCCTTACAGGCGGCTGGATATGTCCATACAGCAGTCAATGGGCCAGTCACAGAGCTCGCTCACCTGCAAACAAACGCCGTTTTTACGGCGACGCACAGAAAACACAAAAAGAGTCTTTTTCTGCCTGCATCACTAAGGGTTCACATGTCCACAAAGTGTGCATTCCCAGATACTGTCAAAACAGTGCCAAATTCATTCCCAGCTCAGGCTGCGCTTCCCATGAATGTAGATCACGTGCCTACGGTCATGTACGCACCACTACACACAAGCACTGTTCACACAGTTATAAATTCATCCCCAGTAAAAGCGGGAAACATTATAAAAGTGACGCGTGTGTTTATCTACCGTGTGTTTATCTACCACTGTTTATGCACCCCCACTTATAAACACTGCCCTTACAGTGTCAAACAAAACCTCAGCTCAGGCTGCGAGTTTTACAAACACAGCGCACGCTGTTGTAATCACACACGCGCCCATTCACTCAGCTGCTCAACGCGCGCCCGCGCCTCTGAGAGCTACGAGCTCAGGCGATTCGCTAGCCGGGTCCCTACGTCACAGCGGCCCGCCCCTAGCCTGTATTCAGCCCATATCTGTACACGCAGCGGCATGGGAAAACATTCCAGATATGCCGAAATGGGTATTGAATATAGTAAAGCACGGATACTCGCTCCAGTTCGCTCGCAGACCACCACGTTTTACGACTGTGGTCGAGACGAAAGTGAGAAAAGAGTGTTCACATGTTCTACGCACCGAGGTGCGCAAACTAATAGAAAAGGGCGCTGTGGAAACTGTTTCCCCCTCTCTGAGCGGGACAGGTTTTTACAGCCGCTATTTTCTCGTCCCGAAAAGGGATGGCGGTCTCCGCCCCATCCTAGATCTCAGACACCTGAACAAAGCACTAATGATTTGCTCGTTCAGAATGTTAACAACCAAGCATATCCTCGCGCAAGTGCGCCCAGGAGATTGGTTTCTCTCAGTGGATCTGAAAGATGCTTACTTTCACATTCCAATAGCGCCTCATCACAGGCCGTTTCTGAGATTCGCTTTCGAGGGACAGTCATACCAGTACACAGTACTCCCGTTCGGCCTGTCCCTGGCTCCCCGTACATTCACGAAATGTATGGATGCAGCACTTTCCCCCCTAAGACGAAGGGGAGTGCGAATACTGAATTATCTCGACGATTGGCTGGTTCTAGCACAATCAGAGAGTCAGCTAATAACACACAGATCTTGGATTATCAGCCATTTAGAATGCCTGGGTCTAAGAATCAATTTTGCAAAAAGCATACTATCTCCCAGCCAGAGAATTTCTTTCCTGGGAATAGTTCTAGACTCGATGCAAATGACAGCGCGTCTCTCATTGGAGCGCGCGCTCACCATCCGGCGCCTTGCAACATCATTCAGAGCGGGCGCGCGCGCCCCCGTCAAACGGTTTCAGAGGATACTCGGTCTCATGGCCTCAGCATCGGCCGTACTCCAGCTAGGATTGTTGCATATGCGCCCTCTCCAACGCTGGCTCAAGAGCCGCGTCCCTACTCACGCGTGGCGTTCGGGCCACTTTTTAATCAGAGCGAACCACGGCTGTATAAAAGCCCTGACGCACTGGAAAGCCGCCGACTGGTACCAGTCAGGCGTGAGTCTGGGTGTGAACACAAGGAGAAAGATGATAACGACAGATGCCTCCAAAATAGGTTGGGGGGCCCTTTACGAGGGCAGGCCTGTCTCCAGCTTTTGGTCAAACCCGGAGAAGCGCCTACACATAAACTGTCTGGGAATGAAAGCGGTCGCTTTGGCTCTCAGAGCCCTGCTCCCACATCTAAAAAACGAACACGTCCTGGTCCGAACGGACAACATGACGGTAGTGTCGTACATAAATCGCCAGGGTGGACTCAGGTCGAGCTCCATGCATTCAATGGCCAGGAGACTCATTTTATGGTCCCAGCACAACTTGCGCTCGCTGAGAGCAGCGCATGTGCCAGGCGCCCTGAACCAGGGGGCAGACATGCTATCCAGAGACAAGATTCTCCCAGGAGAATGGGCTCTCAACCCTCTGACGATTCAGTGGTTATGGAAAACCTTTGGCAAAGCGGAGATCGACCTCTTCGCCTCCAAGGAGAACGCGCACTGCTCTCTTTTCTTCACGAAAAGCACGGACGCGCTCGCCCAGAGCTGGCCGAGCCGCCCCTTATATGCCTTTCCCCCGATCGCGATGCTGCCACAGGTCATCAGTCGGGTCAGAGAGGAGGGAAACGCAGTGCTGCTGATGGCCCCACTCTGGAAGAACCAAACATGGTTTCCAGATCTGATGCAAATGCAATCTGCACCACGGCCGATTCCACTGAGGCCAGACCTCCTCAGTCAGGCCAGCGGGATGATATTTCATCCCCGCCCCGATCTGTGGGCCCTTCATGCATGGCCCCTCAACGGGTTCCCAGGAACCTCGCGAGCGGAGCACTAAAAACCATCGCTGAGGCGCAGGCGCCCTCCACGAGACGCTTATATGCCCAGAAATGGAAAGTGTTCAGCGACTGGTGTAATACCAAGGGCCTGAACCCTGTAACATGCGAGATTACGAGTGTACTCGTTTTCCTACAAGGGCTTCTGGAGGCGGGCCGCACCCCCTCCACGCTCAAAGTATATGTGGCTGCCATCACAGCGTCACACGACCTTGTAATGGAACGTCCATTGGGAAGAAACGACCTAATTATTCGTTTCCTAAGGGGCGCCAGGAGGATGAACCCTTCACGCCCCCCCTCAGTGCCGATCTGGGACCTAGCTACGGTCCTAGACGCTCTTAAAGGGCCCCCGTTCGAACCACTCCGAACCGTGCACCTTAAACAGCTCTCGCTCAAGACGGCGCTCTTGCTGGCACTCGCCTCGGTCAAGAGAGTGGGCGACCTGCACGCGCTTTCAACAAGCGCTGCCTGCCTAGAATTCGGACCTAACGACTGCAGGGTCGTCCTTAGACCGAAACATGGGTATATTCCTAAAGTGCTCACCACTCCCTTCAGAGCACAGGTTATCTCCCTAACTGCGCTTTCGTCTCCACCAGACGAACACGACGCTAATCTACTCTGCCCCGTTAGGGCTCTCAGAGTGTATTTGGAGCGTTCTGCCCTATTCAGACAGACAGAACAACTGTTTGTATGCTTTGGCGGCCGTACAAAAGGTTCCGCCGTTTCAAAGCAGAGAATCTCTCACTGGATAGTCGAAGCTATAGCACTGGCTTATGAAGCTAAGGGACTTCAATGCCCCTGGGGAGTCAAAGCACACTCCACCAGGAGTGTGGCTTCTTCCTGGGCATGGTCGAGCGGGATACCGATCGAGGATATTTGTGCGGCGGCAGGCTGGGCCTCACCGTCCACATTTATCAAGATTCTACAACCTACAGGTCCCGACATTGCATTCCAATGTGCTATCAGCATAATGCTAGTTGAACTGCGAGTTCGTATCTAGATTATGTATGTGCTTGTGTCACACTGAGCGCCTTCTAGCCGCTCTGTATTTTTTCCCACATATAAAGCTCGCCTCTGCCGGCTAGTTGGATGATAACTTTGCTTTTTAGCTCAGGCACCTGCCTCTGGCTATCATAAGGCGAAGTTCAGCACGCACAGCGTTTTGCATGGTGTTCCCATAGCGTAAGCTACTTACGCAATAGGAGAGACCTCTCGAAAGGGAACGACTCGGTTACTAACGTAACCTCGGTTCCCTGAGAGGAGGGAACGAGTATTGCGTAAGCTGCCGTGCTTGTGCTTGGTTAGTTCGCTTCAGTCGTTTTAACCTAAAGAACTCTCATGACGGGGCGCCCAATATATAGCTTGGCCACGCCCATCTTGGCGGGCTCTGACGCGCGCGGGCGCGAAGCGCGCTCATTGGTCGCGCATTCAGAGTCGCCCCGTCATTGGTTCGAGCAAGTTGCCGCAGCACAGCCAATGACCGAGTTCCTTCGTTCATTGCTGTCAGCTGTGCAGCTGCAATGTGTTTTACATAAAGACTTCAATATTCTCGAGAAAAGGAGTTTTCCCATAGCGTAAGCTACTTACGCAATACTCGTTCCCTCCTCTCAGGGAACCGAGGTTACGTTAGTAACCGAGTCGTTTCTACAGGGGTATGCTGTTTTGATAGCCCCTGGTTTAATAAAAATACAGTTTCTACTAGGGCTGTCACTTTTGTGAAAAATCCTGTTCGATTTTTGAGACATATGTGTTCATTGAATCGATTGTAAAATCGTTTTTTCCATGTCTAAAGACGTTTCCATTTTCAAAACCAAATATGGGCAAATCCACGGACAACTAACAGGCATTAGGACGAACGTAAAGAGGGCGCTTGAGACGCGCACAAGTCAGCAATATTTCTGATGATTTATTGGCGTGAAGTTTTGTGCACAATGACAAACAGGAGTGCAACATTCAAGTATTGAAATTAACACCCGCCAAATTCGGATAAAAATGAACTTTGTCGGGTAATGCTGTCAGTCATATCACGAGCCAATTTGGCGTGTTTCTGTTTACTCACTTTGCTGGGGAAGTTCGTGTAAGCCAAATCTGCGTGGATTTAGCGCAGATACTCAACTCGTGTGTCCTAATGATATATTAAATACAGCGTATTGCGCAGAACCTGCGCATTTCTGGCTTGCTTGAACACACACGTCACTAAGCAACAAATAACGGCGCGCTTGTTCACTTGCACTGAAGTAATAGCGAATATTAAAAAGCATTTGGTTAACAGAAAAGACATTGTTATTTTCCAACATCTTACATGTTCTGTGTACTGTATTGATCTGTCTACCTAAAACACATTTTTGGTTAAAAAAAAGGCAGTTAAAATCGATTCCCTATTTTCGTTTTCGAAACTTGTGTTGGTTGGTCCGATCGATTGTGCAATCGATTTTCGAACGTAAAGTGACAGCCCTAGTTTCTACAGGGGTATGCTGTTTTGATAGCCCCTGGTTTAATAAAAAAATACAGTTATAATATGATATTATATATATGTAATATGCGATATAATACACCAACACTTACCGCTTGTAATCTTAGGTATGCTGAAATGATGGTTTAAATTAAACCACATTTAACTCTCTATGCTCGTTCTTTCAGTAACATGCACCCTGTCACAAGCACAGCAGTCAGTCATCTATAAAGTGTTTATAAATAAATCAGGGAGTCAGGGAGCTGACTACCGCGCGAAATGTATACATTTCATGAATACATTTCTGAATAACATGGCCTGGCCATGTTACGGAATCTATCTGGTCCTCCATGTATCTTCATGAATCAAGTAATGCTAGTAGAGTAGCGAATTATCAATCTGGTAGCTAGTAACGTTAAACACTAACATGCTAGTTTACGATGGTTATAATAAATAATCTTTCAGGATAACTATCCTAATGTCTGCAGGCTGATAATCATGTTTGTTTATTTATTTTTCTGGTGAAAGTGTCTTGCCTCAGGCTATAATGCAAATCGATTTTCAAATTTGCAGATTCATCTATGGTAGCTTGATATTATAATATTGACAAGATATGGCTATTACCTACCACACAAACATTGAATTGAATTAGCATATCCGTTATGTAAAACAGTAGACAATAGGCTACTATAATGACGCTGGCTTGTAAACGTGAGCTACGCGATCTTTTGACGTTTGAAAAAAATAAAACCCATGAAATTATATTCATATGACATGCTGAAATATATGCCAATGTACCTGGGATGAAGACATTTCACACGCAACGCTAGCAGTCTGCCCGCGAGAACTCAAGACAGTATCGGCTTGTCAACAAATGCACACGTGTATCGCCTGGTGTAACCATGACAGATTTTACGACAGTAGTAGAAGACAATACTGTTTCCCAACTGTAGGGGGACCCCGAGAGCAAAAACCACAAAAACGACATAGTGTTGCTTTAATAAAATGCCTCCATCGTGTACGAGGATTATGATTTCATGATATGTTACATTACTAGCTCCACGTGCCTTCTCAGTGTGATCGCAGACTTTGATCAGGAAGCATTGGAGGTGAATTTCGAGCTCTGTCTGTAGTTGATTTTAATTGCTCTTGCAGTGGCAGCGGCTGACACAGTTGTTATGGTAGAGCAATTCTCACTGCATTGTTTGGTGCTAAAATTGACAGAGTTCCTCATTAATAGTCAGTGTTGCATGGTGTCCATATCACTGCTGTGATTTCTTTGCATTTGCATACTAATGCACTCGTATCTATATGAGCGAGAGAGATTGACAAGAGAAAAATGCTCAATTCAGAGCTGTTCCTTGATACTAAAGCTCAATCAGTTTATCTTCGATCTGGTTCTGATTGCAGGAAAAATTTGAGACTTTTCTCCACCATTTACATGAGGCTTGTCCGTTTCCATTTGTGTTCCTCTTAATGCTAGATTAATAGATATTTATTTTGTTCATTTAGCAAACACTTCTATGCAAAGTGAGCTTAAAGCAATCATTTTTAATTGTAATTTCTTGCTCCAAGTTTTATTGGATTTGGACCAGAAACTTGTTTCTGATGCTGGAAATACATAACACATGTACGAGAAGTACTGATTATTTCACAAGACTCTTTCAAAGATTTGATGCCACTCTCCTGGAAACCTCTTCCTCTCAATACATTTACATAGTTGCTTATAGGAAACTCCAGAGTGACTTATGAAAATGCACCTATCACAATAGACATTATGATGTGTAAGTGTGGTAAATAGTACCACTGTACATTTGATGCAATATGAATGCATCAGCTAACATGAACTAACAACGAGCAATATATATATATATATTTACAGTGTTTTTTAATCTTTGATAATGTTTGTTAAAGAGGACCTATTATGCCCTTTTTGATTTTGTTTCTGGGCTTTACTAGAGTAGGTTTTCATGCTTGAATGTTCAAATGTCAACTGTGGCCGCAAGTTCCATCGTTTTTAGCGTAGCTCAACGAGTCAGTGTTTCCAGAACCCATAGTTCCAACAAACGTTCTCAAACAGCATCACAAAGTTGTGTGGCTGGAACGACAGCTCTCGAACTGTGGTGAGAAGCAGAGTTTCTTGTTTGCATGACATGTGGACTAAATAAATCCTTATCTTGAGCCAAATAAGCAAGCTGACATCCAGTACAATCTATATGTTTTTATTTTGAATATATACAAATGTCATTTACGTGTTTTAGTTTGTCAAGAGATTTAAAGCACCGTTTTTGAAGAGTGCGTATGTGTGAACGTGCTCTAGTACGTGAGAACGAGCCTTTGAATGAATCAGGAAATAAAGCAAAATAACTGAGAAAAATTTGAATTGGTCCTCAGATGCCAAGTCCATGTCCATTATAGCAAATAATCTGGCATTAATTCGATCTCAAATGGATTCATTAAAAGAAGTTATAATTACTCCACCACCTGCGTGACATCATTAACCAATGTGCTTGAACGACAAATTTGCAACAATACGCTTTCAGGAAACAGTCGTGACTAGCTAGTTGATTTCTTCCACGATGCATCGTACTATGGTAGTTAGGAAGCGAGTTACATCATTGTATGGGAAACGCAGCCCTGTTTAGTTCCTGTCTCTAGGAAGCCCCTCCTTCTGAAAAGCACAATGTGCTCTGATTGGTTGGCCGGATCAGTGTGTTGTGATTGGTCAAGCGCTTTGAGTGTATTTGGGGAAATGCCACGCCCCTTACCGTAACCACCAGTTTCAACACACTACTAACTAACTAACCAGGCCCCGCCCCTTTATTCTGCGTATTAATTATTTAAATGAGGAATATTGTGACTTGTTCGTTCCTGGAAGAAACTCAAGACTACAATGGAGGCGTTTCAGGGAGTTCGGAAACAGTGACACTGAAATAGAGAATAACTCATGCTGGAGGGACTTTCAGAGCTTTTTCATGCTCAAACAGCAACATTACACACTAAAGAAAGATGAACATGGAGACAAAAAAAGCATCATAGGACCCGTTTAATAAAAATACAATTATTCATGTTAGTTTTAAAGGGCATTTACTAATGTTAACAGATAGAACTTTTGATTTTAATAATGTGTTAATGTTATTTTCAACATTTACTAAGAATAATGAATGCTACGGAAGTATTGTTCTTTGTTAGCTCACGTTAACTAATGTTAAAAATGTTACCATATTTTTCATGATATGAGCATTGGTGTTAGACAAATAGTTTGAGTGATCGAATGGAATTCAAGCGTAGTTCAGGCAAACCACTGATCGCTAAACAAAATCAGCTGACGCTCAGCTGATTTGTTACTCCACCTTCTCTGATCAACTATAGTATTTAAGCTCATTCAACGAATGATCCACAGTCTGTCGCACAGACATTTACACCCACCTCCACCCCTTCATCTCCACCCCTTCACCTCCTAGCATCTTCATAATAGAGCATTGGATTCTGTATAGAAACTCTATGTACGTAATCATTGTATCTCTTTCTGTAACATATGCTTAGAAACATTTGGTTATTAAAAAGGCTTGGGGGATTTGTGTCTCAAGGATGGATCTCAAGCTGTCTAGTAGGCCACATGTCCACCAAAGCGTTTTTAGCCTGCTGAAAACGCCTAGCTATGGGCGCTTGAGAGCGTTTTGGCAGCGCAGCATTTTTTTTTTCAGTTGAGACACTTTGCTTGTTATGATACAGAATATCTGCCAGTGTTACTAGTATCTCATTTCACACATATTTTGTTTCTGTGTTGATTCTATATTAAAATGTCGATAAAATGTAACGTATTTTCTCTGGCTCTTGTTTTAAATTATTTTGTTCCGTTATTATGCTTGTTGTTGTCATCTGTTGACAGCAGAATGTGGCGGTTGGTCGGTGTGATATTAGTCCCGCCCCTCCTCCACTGTGATTGGACGGTTGGGTAAAAAGTGACAGTGATGAGCCTCGTTACGCTCATGGCGTTTAAAAAATGCGGCGCTCCCATTGAAAACAATTGGAAAAATACGCCAGCTGCGTGAAAAAACGCTTTGGTGGACACACGGCCTAAGCCTCTCGCCAAATCCAAAGATTGTCAATAAATTTCATTTTCAAAGTGGTCCTGACTGAAATAACATAAATGTTTTGTTGATTTCCTATCTGATTCCAGTGCAGTTTTCCATGCCCATCCAGTGCACCGACGACATGGCAGAACAAGCCGAGGTGTCGTTTTCCTCACCGCTGAGGTCAGAGGTCGGCGAATCCTCGAACTCCGCGTCCCTCGCATCACGTGGCGCAGTTCCAGTCAACTCCTCTTTTGACCACCTTTCCCTAAGCGGCCTGAGTGTGAAGTTTCCCCCAAACACAGACGACGAGTACGACTTTCTCAACAGTACACCGGATAAACGGGTGGACCTGCCTCTGCACAGACTGGACCTGGGAGACCAATTGCACACAATGAGGGAGGAGTCTTGTTCCTCATACTCCGCCCCCTCTTCGTCAGCTCACACATCTGCATCCGCATCTTCTGCCTCACACGAAAATGTACGAGGACCCCAACAGGTAAGATGGACATTCACACCCAGGATGCCTTGAAAGTTTGCTGATGTCCTTATTAAGAGTTGCAACATCGCATGGTGTAGGACAGGTCGAATTGTAAAAACAAAAAATCTAAAGGTGCGTCCCATTACGCTTACTATGACGTTTTGCAGTATAAATAGAGCGAGGAGTGTTCACACTGCAAATTCCAACTAGAAAAAGTATTTTAATTCCCGGATGATGCACAAATGTTGGACACTTCATGCACTCGACTGTCGCAGCTTTAAAGGGACTATGTGTAGTTTTTTAGGTATTTTATTATCTAAAATCAATATTTTTATTCATAAATATGTCCTCAATGGTGTACAAATGCCTCTTATCCTTGTAAACGAAGAATTTATTATCTTTATATACATGTGACGGGTAGGTCCACGGAGACTTCCATGTAGTTCCGCCATCTTGAAAAACTATAATAGCAGAGAGAGTCAAAAAGTACTAGGCCAACGCGTTTCCACAACGCGTTTTTGTTCAGAGCCAGCGTCACGTGACTGAAAGCAGCAGAAACGGAGGAGCAGAGCAGTGAGAGGCGCTTGTCACGGCCCGGCAAGTCAGTCAGTAATTCATACTGTAACATTCGTTTGTTCATTGTGTCAAGTTGCAGTTTGTTTGAAATAAACCCGTTCACCCGAAGGAAAACTAGACGAAGTGCTATTACAAGACATCCTGTCATAGCTTTTTGGTACATAACAGCTACCGTAGATGCAACACGCATTTGAAAAAGCGAGGCGCTGGAGAGCACAATTCGTTTGAATGCAAAATACAATTTCACCGCTAGATGGGAGAAATTCCTACACAATGTCCCTTTAATTACGTAGCAGACGGGGAGGAGCTAACAGACAGATGTTGAATGACAAAAAATACTTCTTCAGCATTTATAAATCTTAGTCAATATTAATTTCAACATTTACTTTAATGTTAACAAATACAACCTTTGATTTTAATAACGTATGTTAATGCGTTAGTGAACTAACAAAGAACAGCTGGATTTCTTATTAACTAACATTAACAAAGATTAATAAATACTGTAACAAATGTATTGCTCATTGTTAGTTCATTTTAGTAACTACATTAACTAATGTAAAGTGTTACCAAATAACCTTATAAAATTCATACACTACACGGTTGAGTACGTATTACATAAGTACATCATGCAATGCGACATAAGTATTGTAAATTAGTACATAAGTATTGCATGGTATTGTTTTAAGTACATAGTGTATAGTGTGACATTTAGGACACATCTTAAGTGATCTGAGAGACATACAACCCGTCTGCTTAAGAAAACATCTTTAACAGCAGTCGTTTTTTAAGATGATTCACAACCCAGTCAGGTTAAATTTGGAAACATTGCAGAATTGTATTTAGCTAATATCACTCAAAAAAGATGCAGAGAAGTGATTCATTCTGAATCTCTTGATCTAAGAATTTGGTTCATTAGCATAGAAATACACAGCATTCTGAAACTGTAAGTTTGTCATTGTCATTTTTATGTATGACAAAAGTGTATTTAATTCAATAGGTATTGTTTTTTTATCTTTCTCTCAACTTAGAACCCTTGAAAAGGTTTTCAATCAAGTTAATCCAAATTAAGTTTTAGAATTCTTAGGAAAAAAATGGATCTAATAATAACTCAAGTATGGTTTTCACTATTAAAATAAGCAAAGAAGCAAACCAGGGTTATTATCATTAACTAAAACAAAATCAAATGACATTGAAACAAAATAAATGTTAACTGAAATAAAATATTAAAAAGGTAACACTTTATTTTCGATGGTCCACTTTAGACATTCTACTAACTATAAATTTGGATCTACATGTCAACATATTCTACTAACCTGAACCCAAACCCCTAACCCTAACCTAACTGTCTACTAATAGTCTACTAATTACTGCTAGTTGACATGTAGTTACTTATAGTAAGTAGAATATCTAAAGTGTACCATCGAAATAAAGTGTAACCTAACCTAACCTTTTTTTTGTGCTTTTTACTTGTACTGAGCTTATCACAATGCATTTTGGGATTGCCTGCAAAGAATACATGCAATGCTGCCACTAAACAGGATATTGTAGAAGGCATTAGATTCAAAATGTTTTTCATTTTGGTTCTTTCTGAGAAGAAATGGTAATTTAGCATTCCCAGCTCCGGCGTTTAGCGGCCGTCTTTCTAAATGGTAGAATAAAATAAAAGAGAGGTAAATAATGTTCTTTTTAAAATGCATGTTCACTGTACATTGGTCAGTGACATCATTACACATGCACTCATCTCTTTTTTGTTTTGTTATGCATGAATAAAGATGACTGATGTTTGATAAATAACACAGTTTACCACAGCATAGTCTGTGCGCTGCAGAAGCAGTCGGCACTGGACAGGTGAAATCTTTCCCTCATGACAGCGTGTGGGAAATGAACGGATTCATGCAACAGGAAGTGGTATAAATCTGAAAGTTTATGGACAAAAATCTTTGGTCATTGGTTTTTAGGGAAAATTCCAGCTTTCCGTTACGTTCTGCAAAAACAAAACTATTTGTTTTCAGTTTTTGTTCCTTGAATCATTTCTAATTTTTTCATAGAAAGTAATATAATATGTCACCAATTACTCTGGCTACTTTTCTGAGTAGCATTCATGTCAGTGGTGTGTCTATGATGCCTTTAAATGCCGCCTAGCTAGCCAGCTCCCTAAGTATTAACGTAAAGCATAATGTCTTTGCTTACCTTTCTAAATCATGTGCTAAACGCTTATTCTAAAGCCTGACATCAAAAACATAATGTTAGCATGAGTTTTTTTAATATATATTTTCACATCTAGTGAATGATACCCATTATTTTTGATGCATTAATATTATGCTTTAGGTAATCTAAATACATACTTAGTCTTTGCTTTTAGAGCACCTTAAATTATGTCTTAAAATGCAGCCAAAGGTGCAGCTAAACAGCATGATTATGATGCCTATTTGCATAAACCTGTTTTCCAGCAATGTATATTCTTTGTAGAATGGGCAATCCCATAATGCATTGTGATGTTGAGCATTGTGTTAATGCATTAAATGCATTTCATTCCTGAAGTGTTAAAAAAAGACTTCAGTCTACTTCTATTTTACCCAGTATTTTTGTATGCTACTGTATTTATTTTTATGCTTATTCTATGGCTAATAATATTGTGTTGTTAGCTTAACAACATGCTAACAGCAAACTATTGAAGTAAATTAAATTAAGTCTTCTGTGCTCTTTGTTTGAAAAGCCATATTAGTGTTTCACATTAGTCACGTATGAGGTTCCATTTTAGTGACAATCCCTTAAAAGGCCTATACAACTCAGCAATACAACTCACTAGGTTTTAGAACAACATCTATATTATGTAAACAAAACAAATCTTCACATTATATTTTAAAAAGCATGTTATACTACAAGACATTCATAAGCGACATTTTATATACAGTTCTTCTCATAGGTTTACATGCCCCTTACAGAATATAGGGATCCTAATTTTTTTATATTATAAAAAATGTGTTATTTAAATTTTACAATATTTTAATACTAATGCTCAATGATATGACACATGATATAATATGTAAACCAAATGATCATGTTCAAATTTAAAAAAATAATGTTTTGTCTTGTGCAATATATTTAAATATCTGTTATACAGCTTGTGCAAATGCTAAGCATCTTACAGATTCTGGAAGGGGTGTGTATGTGTAAAGTTGCATTATGTACAACTGTATATATTTGCAGCTTGTGAAATTGCAAAGGAAATCTAATTAAACGCATATAAAGAAGACAGAAAAGAATCCTATTGCTTTTACCTGTCCATATGGAGAACCGCGAAACTCACACCTATTATGCAAGGCTCACATCTGCACGGGAATTTGGTGCTATTCCATTTAGGATGTCAATTAGGATGTGCTAAGACACATATTACCACATATCACATATTACCTCGTCTACTGTGCTGTTGTACTATTACACTTGTTTCCGGACTGTTCTTTTTGCTCTCTTTGAGCTCAAAAGCATTGCTGATACCTGGGCTCATCTGTTTTAAGAGCATGAAAAAAAAATTGTGTTGTTGGCAAAACAGACATTTTGAACGGAATGGCTAAATTATGAAGTGTAAATCTGGAGTCATGCAAAAAAGAGCAATTTTTTTTTCATCATGGCATTTAAAAAAAAAACCCAGTGCTGTTTGCAAATGGGCAGATCTTAATATACGTGTTAACAGATTGATTATGAAGTTAGTTGTTTTTGGTTATCATATGACTGTCCAGAATGTGAGACAAGTAAAAATAAAATGCTTTTCTCACTAGCAGAAAATCTAAATGAAATTTAAAAGCTATATATATATATATATATATATATATATATATAAAAATTAAATCGCGTAATTAATTAGATTTAAAAATTGTAATCGCTTGACAGCCCTAATATATTTTACTAATTTTAATCGAATTAATAACCACGATGTGTAATTAATCAAATCAAATCAAATTTGGCTGACAAAGTTACCCCCTTTAAAGTCATATATTATTAAATGAGAAAAGCGTCAAATAGACATTACAAAAAGTAGCTTTAGAAAGAAATATTATATTTGATTTAACATTGAATTTAGTACATATAAACTTTTAGGCTTCAGTGGCCATGAGGGTGAGTAAATGATGACAGAATTACAGTTTTGGGGCGGACTATATCTTTAAAGGGTTTTTAATTAATATTGTTTAATGAAATGATACTCTAAATAATAAACTAAACCTGCCAGTAGATGGCGGTCTAAATGAGTAAGTCATTGGGTCATGCAATCATTGATTTGTTCAAATGCCTGATTCATTCAGGAATTAAGTAAATGTCTCTCTTTATGAATGGGCCATTGAATCATTGGTTCACCCGATATAATACAATATTAACTTCTTATTTATTGAACTGTTGTATAAAAACAATATCACATTTACACTCGGGACAAAAACAGCACTCGTTTGATATTGCGCTTGTTACACGTGTGATGTCGCATAACTATATAATGCAATAAATATGAGACAACAGCTCATACAAGGGCATTTTTGCCCTAATATCTTGAATTTTAGAGCCATCATGTTCGTCACCGATCAACTGTATGATGAGGTCTCGAGCGGGTGTGTTAAATCGCGATAATTTTAACACATTATTTTCCCCTATAAATAATGAATAAGATCAACATCCCTAATATATATATGTGTGTGAGTGTTATTGTTTTTGTTATTATAACACAACCATGTCACATACAGGCCTTAGCTTTTGCATTTCACTTGCATAATATTTCGTAGTAATGAAGTAATGCAATATTTTACCCTGCAGTATGAGCAGTTTGAGTTACAGATGCATGTTGAATAGTTTAATCTTGGCTTTTATTAACCCATCATTATCTGATGCCAGCTTAACAAATGAATAATCTGTCAGTATGATTGCCCTCATTGCTGTCTTGTCCTTTGTCTATGTCCAGCTTTTTTGGACTCCAGACCTCCCGGACTTGTCGGGCCAGGCGTCGGGGACAGACGCTCAGCAGATGAACAGCCGAGAGAAGTGTGCCTTTTGTGAGGATGATGTACCCCCAAATCACATGTATAGCCACCTCAATTCACACTTCAAGAACAAAGCTGGCGATTGACACACGCGGGCAAGGGGTCGCCCGCCGGACTGAAACGGCCTTTATTCATGGCTTTAAGTAGCACACTTCCCTTCTGAACACATTTGCTCATGTCCGTCAGTGACACGATGAAGAGAGCGAAACCTACCCCGCTCGTTTATTTAATTAGGAGAACTTTAAACGGTTTATTTTAGAGTGGTTATGTCTTAATTAATCATTTTAGCTGCATTTTAGTTTGAGGCGATCCGATGACTGGCAGTTTAACTGTAGAATAAAGGCAAAAAGTCTTTTAATTTGATATGGCAACATCAAAGATATCCGCATCTCGGAGGGTGAGTTGTCTCACCGTTGTACTTTTATTCAAATGCAGCCCAACCTAAAGAACAAGCTCTTACCTGTGCTATGCATATATCAATTAAAACAAAATATCAGTTTCTAGGGCTGGTACAAATGTCAGGCAGTCCCAAGCCTTTTGTATGAATATATAACATTTGTGAATGTAAACCATCATATCTTGGTAATTATGCGATTTTTAAGTTATAAATCCAATTACACAAATGCTTGTTTTCTCTAGCAATGGTTTTGTTGGTTGGTTTCAAACGTACTTTCTTAAAGTATAATTATTTTTTGTGCATCCTTTCCTCCTAGCTAAATTTCAATATCATATTTTTGTAATATCTTTTTTTAAAGTGAACACAATAAAACCACACTGACATACATTAAGGCAAGAGTAACTAATTTAAACAGGCAAATTTGAACCGTGTCCTCAGGACAAGAGCGTTTTTCTTAAATGTCAGGTCGGGGCAAGTTGTCACAGTTTAACTTCAGCAACACGACTGGTAAATTTAGCGATCGCTGAAAAAATGTTCCATTGAAATGTTGTGGAAGTAATAACTCCTAATTGCTTTAATTTGATAACTTAATTTTAATGTGTACCACCTGTATGAGGGAATCTGTTCATAATGAGAAATAATTCCAGGATAATCATTTCAACGATAAACACCATCTGGTTAACGAAAGCACTTCTGCACAGGTATTTCAGGTTAATTAAAACTGTTTCTACACTGAGTATCCAATACAAGCTCAATTTGTGATTTAATGCACAATTATCTACTGCATTATTTTGTGGCCTGCTTGCTATTAGGCCTGTTATAGATGTCTGCGGTTCATCCACATGAATGAACAAGAGCAAAAAGCACTGAGAAATATTAACCGAGAGTTTTCTAGACTGCGTATCATGTGAATTATCTGCTCAAATACCAAAACAATCTTCCATTTGGTTTTCTTACGATCGCATTATACCTCTAAACTGCACTGTGCTCTCATGTGTACAGAAGTGCTTGTGTTTTTATTGGAATATTTTAAACCATGTCCTTGATGCTGCATTGGACTGTGTGTGTGTGTGTGTGTGTGTGTGTGTGTGTGTGTGTGTGTGTGTGTGTGTGTGTGTGTGTGTGTGTGTGTGTGTGTGTGTGTGTGTGTGTGTGTGTGTGTGTGTGTGTGTGTGTGTGTGTGTGTGTGTGTGTGTGTGAGAGAGTGTGGATAATTAGCAGCGTCGTAAACAAACGTAATCATTTTCAGTAATTCAGTGACGACTGTTGAGCAGATAGTCAGATGTGTGTAGTGGCACACGTGCAGCGAAGACCTTGTAGCGCCCCGGATTACAGCCTGCTAACACACACAGACACACACACACACACACACACACACACACACACACTCCATGGATGAGCTGGTGTGAAGAAGAGGAGCTAGATTTTGTGGTTGTTTTTCACGCTGGCAGACTGGTGCTGCACATGGGGACTTTTGCAATGTTTCGCTGATTCGCTGAAGAAAAGATCCCCTAAAATATTGGTTTAAGGGATAATGTACAACCAGCCCGTCATTATTGCAAAATAAACACTGATAGGGTTATTCAACAACTCAATGCGGGTATTTGTTTTGACCAGCTTACTGTATGTAATCCTGGTTGTTCAGTTTGTGGTTTTAAAACCAAAAGAGAATCAGCATTTTTAAGTCATAGCTTCCTTCTGGAGATTCCTATTGGTTTATTTAATGTTGCTCGGTGAGTTAAAGCTGCAGTCCGTAACTTTTGGGTTAAAAATTATCCAAAATAAATTTGAGCAAGTACATAACCAGCCAGTGTTCAAAACTCTCTGCTTGCCTTAGCTCGATTCAAAACGGTAAGCTTGTAATAATGTTTTTAATTCCAGTGGTACTGGTGTATTACGTCACATCTGTACACATAAAGAAGAGTCTCGGCTAGTAGGCTATGAGTGTGAGGATGTTGGTGATGGAGGTGGAGATTTATAGCCTTTTCTCACAGCACTTGATATAATTAAACTTATCAATTTGATGGCGGATCCAGAAAGGTTCAAACGACAATCACTAGTGACAACTGGAGACTCATCCGTTGTAAAATGCAAAAGACTTCGGTCTTCAGAGTGGCTACAGAAAAAAAGAGACTGCAACCGGCCCATGCGAAAACAAGGATAATATCGGAAGGGCATTAAATGTAGTCACGCAATGCTGATGTTGTTAACATTAACAATTTGAGAACAAAGTATAATTTGCACGGTTTGACGTGATATAAGCAATCGTTAGATTTAATCAGTGCGATTTACTGCAATGTTTTTTTCCCCTTAGTTGATCAGAACCAAAGTGGATGTTACTTACTTGTTCAGATGACATTTTCCGGTGAAAATCCATATGTTTGTTCATACTTCCAAAGAGTATAATCTGTGATTGCAAATGACAGTATCCACACCGGTGCAGTGACTGACAGCCGCATTTTCTCCTCAAAACATTGTGTTCATCCGCGCAGTGCCGTGCCGAGGCACAACCCACGTAAAGTTGATAATTCCGCGAATAACGGCAATTGCAGATTTCGAACAGAGATGGCGACAAAGAGGAGAAACTACAGACTGCAGCTTTAAATAAGGTCTGCAGTGCAACATAAATTATACACAGCTATATGTGAATTTAAAGCTACTATGTAATGTAACTTGCTAAAAAAAATTCTAAATGAGGACTAATACACAAGAATGCGAGTTTGCATGCTTGGCGAATCTGAAAACTGTTGTAGTCCTTGTTAAGCCAAGTTTTATTCTGAAAACCCAAAGGAAAATCCCTTGGGAGCCCATGATGACTGATCCGGGTCAACCTACAACCTACATTTACTTGAAATATCAATTGATTTTTGAGTTGATCATGTTCAAACTGTTGCTTAGGGCAGTGTTTTTTAACTAAGGGGCAGACGCAGACTTCAAATCAAAATTATTTAAATCAAGTTTAACATATTAAAAAAATGCAAAAACAAAATAATTGTGCAAAGTCCTATTTTATTAGTAAATTAATAGTTAATAATAAATGTAATTTAGTGCTGTCAAATCGATTAACCTAACATAAAGGTTTGTTTATATAGGTGTATATGTGCATGTACACACATGATATGTATAATATATAAATATAATAATAATATATACACATATATTATATAAATGCAAACTTTTATGTTAGATGCAATTAATCGCGATTAATTGATTTGACAGCACTATTATATATCTGAAGAATACATTCTAGAATATAGCCTACCGGACGTAACAGAAGGTTGCTATGCAACAAACTTTATTATGCTACTGGCGCCGCACAGCGATATGGTGAATTAAGAATAGCATACTAGCCTACCTTATATTACTGTTTTTCCATATCTTTATATTTAAAAAATAGTAAGAATATGCTACTCAGTGAACTTTTTGCTTCGAGTAGTTGAAACGCTTTACTGACCAATCAGCAGTCCGCATCGGTCTTTTTAAGGTATGGGCTATAGGAAGTCATACTAAAAGACAACAGATTATTTTCACCCATATTCCCTCCCAAATCCTCGTGTTTTAATGAAGCATAATTTCCCAATGTCTCGCGCCACACATTGCTGTTTTGCTCCAGCAAAAACAACACAACAACTGAGGCACACGACATGCTTTTGCTCTATTTGCAATGCTGAATATTGCATGTCGAAAGCACACAATGTGTTGCGCATAATACACGACCCAACTTGGATAAACAGAGCGTTCAAATTCTCATCTCTCACATCAAAGCATGAATTTATTCTAAAAGGCAGCAAATATGAACTCTCTCTCTCTCTCTCTCTCTCTCTCTCTCTCTCTCTCTCTCTCTCTCTCTCTCTCTCTCTCTCTCTCTCTCTCTCTCTCTCTCTCTCTCTGGAGTCGTGGACAGATGCTTGTACATAATTACGTTGTCAGTGCTCGTTATTTGGAAGAGGAAAGCTGTACTGACAGTGTCTGGGTCCATGTGTTTTTTTTTTTTTCTTGTTTTTTTTTTTTTTTTTTTGTCCTTGCTGTTGACTCAAATTTGACAGCATAATGCCGAAAGTGAAAGGCAGAAATATGATTGATTAGCTATTCAAAAGGTCTATAGACCTCCACTCCTCGGTAAAGCAGGCCTTTCATTCATTTATCTGCTCACTTCCTTGCAATATATTTGGATTAAAGTCCCAAAAAAAAGAGGAGGAGGAAGACGAGGGTTATAGATTGAGAAGGAGAAGCAGCAGGCTGATTACGAGGTGTCAAAATTGCCAGGAGCAAAAAGGTGAAAGCAATCAGGGGTGAGAAGAGTGCAGCATTCGTGAGGGGCAACTAATTATCCAATTCATTTGTGGAGAGCAGCATTTGAGTCTGAACGCTGACAGATTGGTGCGGAGGAGAGGGGAGGTGTTGGAACAATGGAACCCGGTTCACCCTCATTACTGCCGCATGCTAATCAGACGCTCCGCGCCGCACAATTCAGCGAAAAACAGCTTCATTCCAACGCGAAGAAACCCGAGAGAGAGAGAGAGAGAGAGAGAGAGAGAGAGAGAGAGAGAGAGAGAGAGAGAGAGAGAGAGAGAGAGAGAGAGAGAGAGAGAGAGAGAGGTTTAACAAGCACTTTATTATTCTATGAACCTTACATCACGTTCCTGGCAGTTTTCAAAAAATAATAATAAAAAAATAAAATAAATTACTTTATAATTAAAAAAAATATATAATTAAAAAAATATATTTTATTTAAGAGAGAGAGAGAGACCTGCACAGAACTGTGTTGGCTCAAGTTCCACCAACGCATAGACGAGCCAAAAGGTTCCTTCAAGCAAAATGAGTTTGAATTGCCTAATTTAAATTAGGCTTATTTTAACAATCTGCCTATAATAATCTATAGGTAACATACTGCAAAAAAAGGCAATAGGCAATCTATAATAGCCATATATATATATAGGCTATATTAGTGCTGTCAAATCGATTAATCGCATCTAACTTAAAAGTTTGTTTATTATATGATATTATTATATTTATATATCTGTGTGTGTATATATATATATATATATATATATATATATATATATATATATATATATATATATGTGTGTGTGTGTGTGTGTGTGTGTATTTATATATATATAGGCTATACACACACACACACACACACACACATTTACACTATAAAAAAGTTTATGATCAATAAGTTATGACAACATGATGATTTATGATTTAACTCATCAACATAATTTCAACTTTTTATAAGTTATAAAAGATTCAGCAAATTTTTTAAGTCAGTTTCATGTAGTTTATGTTGAAATTACTTAAAAATCCAAGTTGACTGTACTTAATTCAAGGCAGCAACTTTTTACAGTATACAAATAATAATATACGCACACACACATTATGTAAACAAACTTTTGTTATGCGCGTAATGGATTTGACAGCACAATATATACAGTATATATATATATATATATATATATATATATATATATATATATATATATATATATATATATATATATATATACTGCCACAAAGCAAAAAGACAGTAACTATGCAGAGTGCAGAACTGAGAAAAATGACTTTAAAGTTACCCTGTCATCCAGCCTAAGTAGTTGTATTGGACATGTGGTTATTTTGTTACTTTATATTACCTTATTCTTTTATTCACATAACAAAGGATTCCTTGAATGTCATGAAAATGATAATAACTCATTATTGACTGTAAATGCAGTTACTGCCTTTTTGTTTTGTAGGGCAATATATATATACATACATACATACAGCGAGAGAGAGAGAGAAAGGTTAAAATGTTTTTAAAAAAATTATATGAAGAACGAATCAACCTGCTCTATATCTTTTTGTCTGCTCTCGCCTCTTGTAATACGTTTATGTAGCCTATATAAATTATTTAATTTAAATATATCAAGGCTTTATTCTATTTTAAAATGAAGCTAATTTAATTAATATACTTGCCGTCAAGAAATGGGACACGGATAATTACATTAAATCAGCATCATTTGAAACATCTGTTGCTATTTCATTTGTGTCTAATCTTTCCTCAATTAATGTTTCCTTATGTCCTTTAACTGCAGAGCATCGCTCATGTGAATTTCCCGCGAGATGTGAATTTTCAGGCCCACACTAGAACACATGAACTATACTAATAAAAATTAGGCCAATTATTATAGTCTAATTATTATTTTGAGAATCATGAAGAATTATTTTTTTCGGAAATCATTTCTACATTTATTTTACCTTGCTATATAACTCTTTACATTCACTTCTTCTTTTTCCCCAGAGGATTAATCTTGCAGTTTATTATTATTATTATTTTAAATGTAGGCTAACTTTAAACTATTTAAATGTTTTACACGCAAACGGAAATTACAAATCAGTTTATAAACATGTCTGGAAGAAAAACATTTACTCGTTTCGTTTACAGCTGCAAATGAACTAACTAGCTGAGAGTCACTAAACGACTTTTAATTGCATTATTATTTTGTTGCATCAATTTTCTTTCAATATTCTACCTGCATCTCAGTCATTATGACATCACAGAATTTACTGAATGTATTGGAATCAAATCGGCTATTGCTATGACGTGATTAATAAATGGGCAGCCTATCAAAAAAAAAAAAAAAAAAAAAAATTTCAAGCAGATTATGCGTAAAGTGTTATCTTAATTTCTTGACCAGTCCTCGACAACCATTGCAGCTAAAATAAATAAATATATAAACATAATAATTGTAGCTAATATTTTAGTAAATAAATTACTAAAACATCAGAAACTCTCTCTCGTTTACGCATTAAGAAAAATAATAGGCTACTTATCAACATGATCTTATTTCTTTTTGCACAGCCAAACAACCACAATCTGAGTAACCAAGCTGACTATTGCCAAATCACAGTCTGGGAGAGGAGAGGGGGGAAAAGATGGAGGAATTAATATGTAGTGTTAATTAACAGGAAGTCAGACACAGTCTCAGCATTACTGAGAAAGTTTGATCAGAGGAAGTATATTCCCACAGTATTATGTGCAGTGTTTATAACGACTGCTAGTGCTGTCGCCATTTTTGCAAACACCTGAGATCTGAGGACACAATTGTAATGTCAAATTATGTTTGTTGTGAAATTCTCTTGTCACGTGTCTCTCCACCCCCCCCCCCCCCCACCCTTACATTTGGCCTGCAATGATGAAATTTGTCAGGCGTTTCTAGAACCCAATATTAGATACATGTTTCCCACCAAAAAAGACAATATCTCAGCTTAGTATTTATTTAGGATAACTATTTAGTGTATTTTGAGAATTGTATATTACTACTCTTAACAATATTTGTCCATGCACCTGTGAGAACTCGCGTTGTAACCCTCAGCAGGTGTTTTAGGTCAGTTGGCCGGTATTTTCTATCCTCCCGATGGCTCGATGGCCATCTCTCCATATCAAAGTCGTGCAGACAATCAACAACTTCCTACATAAACACATGCGCATATATGGGATGCAGACCAAATGTAAGGGCAAGAGAGGAGAGGGCCACCCCGTAGTTTACATGTTACCCAACAAGCAACGCGACGGTCCCTCTCGGTTCAGGATGCGACGCGATTCCTCCTCGTGTCAGGCGAAATGTGTTGAAGCGAAAGGCTTCTTCCGTAGGTCTCTGAGCAGTCCTGTCTGCTGTGTGTGTTTGTTTCGAGAACCCCGATTCTGGAGCACGGATTTGGCAGTCACAGCAAGTGATGACAGAGGCATTGGTGAGATCGCACCCGGAGCCCCAGAGGACGATACCGTTTCTGAGGAGAGGAAGGCCTCTTAGACCGTCACAGGCTTTGCTTCAAGATGCTTAAAGTCGTGCGTTTTGCTGGTTCTGTACACTCTTCAAAATAAATGTTCCAAAAGCGGGGTTTCGCAGCGATGCTATCATAGAAGAATTCCATTTTGTTTCCCCCAAAGTTCCATTTAGTGAACCGTTCGTAAAAGAAACATTTTTGGTAACACTTTATTTTAAGGTGACATTGTTAGGCTACTGCATGTATGCAAAATTACAAGTACTAACCCTAAACCAAGCCCTAATCCTAACTGTAACTTTCTATTAATCTAGTTAATTAATTATACATGTAAGTACTGTAATGTTAACTAGCCTACATGTAGTATTTACAACATGGGTTTGGTTTGGTTTGGTTTAGTTGCATTATGCATAATTAGTTATTATATAACTACATCTAACACATGTAACAGTGACACTGTAAAATAAAGTGTAACCACATTTTTTCTTAGTATGAAGACCATTACAAAAAAAAATCCCTTTTCTTTAAGGTTCCGTGCATGGATTTTCCCAGCTCAGCTAACAAAAAATCTGAAATCCATTAAGTTGTTAAAATATTATTTCTGAAGATTCTATGAAGATTCAAAACACCCGTTATAGAAATGTGCAAGTTTTTCCCAGTTAATGCGAACGTTAATGGAAAATTCTATTTTATAATTTTTCAAACACACCTGTTAATTTCAAACACACACCTGTTAATTTCAAACACAATTTTGAATGTTCTATGAACGTTCTGAAACTAGTAACATATAAACGCTTTCCAGGAACAATGTAGCCTATATAATACAATATTTGTATAATTTATATTTTAAAAATCAGATAATGCTGAACGAATGTTCACTTGTAGAACGTAATCATATCATGGACCCATTAGCTATAGATGACAATAAAGAATCTTTATTTTTAGGGATCTCAGTAGGCCTATTTGTGCGCCCTAATCAAGGCCTTTGCCATCTATCTATCCATCCATCTCAAAAAAATATTTTTTCCCCATGCATGCAAATTTATTTATAACAAAAAATAAATGTCTAGCAAGCTACAAGTGTGACACGGCTGACCTTTCAGAAGCAATAATGAAATAATGATGCACGGTGTTTCATGTTGCATTCATATATATGTTTTTTCCCTTTGCTTTAGATGGTTAAAAAAGGAGGAAGGGAGAGATGCAATGCGCCGCAAGGGTTAAGGCAGCATGAGAGAATCCATTCTCGGCTTAATGACCTCTCCTAGCTGGGCGAGGACGGCAGGGAACACGCTCTTGACTTGTACCGAATTTGCCAATTAACACCTCGGATAACAGGCAGCCTCGGAACATCAGGCGCGTTGGGAGGAGACGCTCACATGCACTTTGTTTTTCATTCTTGGCCTGCTTCCTATGGCTGGCATGCGTGCGTATCTTAAGGGCTTCGGGACGACGCTTCACTCATTCACATCGCGTTCAACACAAAGATCGCTAGAAGCAGCGATTAGCGTTTAGCGATTCAGGAAACGTGTTCGTTTTGTCCCTACAGCTGGAGAGAGAATTGGCTCCAAATGCATAGTCATATCTTAGATATTCTTCGACGACTTCTCTTTTTTTTCTCCCTCCCTTCGTATTTCTCCGTTACATCTAGCGTTTGCTATTTTCACACTAGCCCATATGGCCGCTTGCAGCCTCAATTAGATCCACAACTCTGGTTTCCAAGACACTCGTCTCTCTCTCTCTCTCTCTCTCTCTCTCTCTCTCTCTCTCTCTCTCTCTCTCTCTCTCTCTCTCTCTCTCTCTCTCTCTCTCTCTCATGCCTGGCTCACTCTCCCTCTTCCTCTCTATTGTTGCTCCTATTGAACAAATGAAGACTAACAGACTGATATCGTCTTGATCACAAAGTTAATTATTCAAAAATCTCGATCTTGACTCTGGTCTCCTTGGTTGAAGCACCCACTCCTCTCCAGCCTATTATTTTCTCACATGTTTATCAGACGCCTAAACAACACCTTGGGCGGGTGTGAATTTTCAAGCCCCCAGTGAAATTCTCACTGGGCTCCGCCACTGTTTTTCCTCCGAGTCCATTTACAGGTAGGAGAGAGAGAAACACCGCTGCCAGGTCCTAATGACTGGAAGCCCGCATGAAACACCTTTCGGCCCGTGTGTCGCGCGGCCGTCCTCACATCAAGCTGCGGAAATTGAATACGTTTACGCGCGTTTTTTTCACCGTTCCACACGTCACTTCGCAATTCATTAGCAGCTATTCTAACGGAATGCGATCATCAAAGGAAAGATACATAATTGATAGAGGTTCACACCGCAGACCAAGGTGATGCAGTCTGTCTAACAATGTTCGCAAATGTGTGCCTTATACATCTAGGAGGATAACACTTCCTTTAAGCGGCCGCGGACCTTCCCGCGCGGCGCGTCACAGCGCGCGTTCCGCTCACCTCCGAGGTTGCGAGATCGTAACTCGCCTCGTCTTCAAGACGAGCAGGGAGAATGTGATCCGTGCTATGGAGGTCCACACACCCGCATTCATTTATTTATGCAGTGTGAAGAAACCATCTGGCCGTGGAGAAATTGAAAGTGGATGTAATCTGGCAGGCGCAGAGTGTATGACTGACACCTCATGCGGTATTAGTGGGAGGACAAAATCATTAATGCTCCTTCTGAACCGGCACAAGACATTAAATGACTGACTAGTAGAAACCTTATATTCCTTGAAAGTCTCCCAGACAATGATGATTCACTTACATTCACAAAATAGTAGATCTGGTCAAATTTACTCTCAGTGAGTCATAAGTTTTTTTTGTTTTTTTTTGGACATTGAATTTTCTAGCATTTTATTTGAATCCCCACACAGCTGTTGTTTTTTGGCCCAGTTTTTCATTTTTCACTGGGTTTACATGAGTTTAAAGCTGCATCACATTGTGAAATATTCATAAAACCTGGCCAAACTGTTCAGATCAGATTAAATTATCAGGAATCTTGTTTAAAATAAACTTCAGCTCCTCACTTTTATAGTAAGTTCTTCAGGAATAATAGTATCTTCCGACTTATGGTGATCACATGTGCTAATGTATTCACCTGTCTGATGTCAGTGACATGAACAATGTTCAGAATGGCTCATTTTTGCAGTTTCGTTGCAGCAAATTCTCCTTTTTTTCAGAGGGGATGAACTCAGTTCGTTTCATAGTACAATTAAATATATCTGAACAGATAAAAGAGATTTTTATTCCTCATGATATGAGCCCTTTGCTTTGTATTATTTTATTATCTTTATATAAAGGGATTGCATTGGTGCAGTGCTAAACACCCTAAATGTGGTCTGTGACACTTTTACCTCAGAAGGTTTTAAAAAACAACTGAAAAGCGAATAATTAGCTTGGTTATGTTGGTGTCAATCAATAAAACAATACGGCAAAAAAGGCTGCGTAAATGTGTCACAAGTGTGTTTCATACAATACAGCCTCAAGTGCTTTCATATAGCAACTACTACAAAATAAAAAAAATACATAGGCTATTATTGACTTTTACATTTTATTTTATTAGGTAAATTAAACATGAAGAACATCTAGTCTTTACAACACTTTATAGTTTTGAATGCTGTGCTAAATCAAAATTTAAAGAAGCATTGTTGATTTGTGCTTATGCAAATTCTACATGGTAAGTTAATGCATCTAAAATATTTTAATGGCAAAGTAAAATAGTTTGAGCAACAGATGCACTGATTATAGACTTTTCCTAAGGTCTTTTAATTTAGTGCAAAACAAATGTGTTGCCTACTCTGCTCACACACTCCTCTATCTGGGGATGAGCTAGTGCAATTCTCCGCTGGCTTTTCTGTGACAACAACCTGCAAAGTGCTCCCAAAACCCTAATCTGCACGTCAGGGACCCCACACCTCCTGAGCACCGACGGCTTCTGTTGTTGTCCTGCGAGTCCTGCTTTTCTTCTATTGTCTTTGCATCCAGTAGGTCATGTCAAATTCATGTTCACAATAGAGCGAATGGAAATGAGAGTTGTGTTCATTTCACTATTGTGGTGATGAAACAACTCCAGACATAAATGCCAAGTTTGGATTTAAAGCTGAGAAGAAGTAATGAGAAATCCATTATTTCTCTTTCGAAGTTCTTTTTAAGGACCTTTGATTTCTGTAAATGTAAATTAGCACTTTTCCTCTTCCTCTAAAGCACAGAGCTGGCAGTGCCAAGCTAGTGGGTTCAATTTCCAGGCAACAAAAATACTGCGAAAATATACATTAAAGGGATAGTTCACCCAAAAATGAAAATGCTGTCATCATTTACTCACCCTCATGTCGTTCCAAACGTGTAAGACTTTCGTTCATCTTTGGAACACAAATGAAGATCTTTTTAATGAAATCTGAGAGATTTCTGTCCCTCCATTGACAGCTATACGCACCTACACTTTGACGCTTCAAAATGTTCATAAAGAGATCGTAAAACTAATCTTATATGAATTAAAAGGTTTAGTCCAAATTTTCTGTAGTGATTCGATCGATTTATATGATGAACAGATTTAATTTAGGCTTTTATTCACATATAAACATTGATCAGCAAACAAGCTCAACCGAACCTGCTTTGACGCTCGAGAAACAAACCTCTAACAGAAGTTCAAACATGATGAGTAACACGAGAATGAACCTCATTGGTTCTTACAGAAGCTCAAACGTGATGCGTAACACGAGAATGAACCTCATTGGTTCTTACAGAAGCTCAAACGTGATGCGTAACACGAGAATGAACCTCGTTGGTTCTTACAGAAGCTCAAACGTGATGCGTAACACGAGAATGAACCTCATTGGTTCTTACAGAAGTTCAAACATAATGCGTAACACAAGAATGAACCTCATTGGTTCTTAGAGAAGCTTAAACGTGATGCGTAACACGAGAATGAACCTCACTGGTTCTTACAGAAGTTCAAACATGATGTGTAACACAAGAATGAACCTCATTGGTTCTTAGAGAAGCTTAAACGTGATGCCTAACACGAGAATGAACCTCACTGGTTCTTACAGAAGTTCAAACATGATGCGTAACACAAGAATGAACCTCATTGGTTCTTAGAGAAGCTCAAACGTGATGCGTAACACGAGAATGAACCTCACTGGTTCTTACAGAAGTTCAAACATGATGCGTAACACAAGAATGAACCTCATTGGTTCTTAGAGAAGCTTAAACGTGATGCGTAACACGAGAATGAACCTCACTGGTTCTTACAGAAGTTCAAACATGATGCGTAACACAAGAATGAACCTCATTGGTTCTTAGAGAAGCTTAAACGTGATGCGTAACACGAGAATGAACCTCACTGGTTCTTACAGAAGTTCAAACATGATGCGTAACACAAGAATGAACCTCATTGGTTCTTAGAGAAGCTTAAACGTGATGCGTAACATGAGAATGAACCTCACTGGTTCTTACAGAAATTCAAACATGATACGTAACACAAGAATGAACCTCATTGGTTCTTAGAGAAGCTCAAACGTGATGCGTAACACGAGAATGAACCTCATTGGTTCTTACAGAAGTTCAAACGTGATGCGTAACACGAGAATGAACCTCATTGATTCTTACAGAAGCTCAAACGTGATGCGTAACACGAGAATGAACCTCATTGGTTCTTACAGAAGCTCAAACGTGATGCGTAACACGAGAATGAACCTCATTGGTTCTTACAGAAGCTCAAACGTGATGCGTAACACGAGAATGAACCTCATTGGTTCTTACAGAAGCTCAAACGTGATGCGTAACACGAGAATGAACCTCATTGGTTCTTACAGAAGCTCAAACGTGATGCGTAACACGAGAATGAACCTCATTGGTTCTTACAGAAGCTCAAACGTGATGCGTAACACGAGAATGAACCTCATTGGTTCTTACAGAAGCTCAAACGTGATGCGTAACACGAGAATGAACCTCATTGGTTCTTACAGAAGCTCAAACGTGATGCGTAACACGAGAATGAACCTCATTGGTTCTTACAGAAGCTCAAACGTGATGCGTAACACGAGAATGAACCTCATTGGTTCTTACAGAAGCTCAAACGTGATGCGTAACACGAGAATGAACCTCATTGGTTCTTACAGAAGCTCAAACGTGATGCGTAACACGAGAATGAACCTCATTGGTTCTTACAGAAGCTCAAACGTGATGCGTAACACGAGAATGAACCTCATTGGTTCTTACAGAAGCTCAAACGTGATGCGTAACACGAGAATGATCCTCATTGGTTCTTGCAGAAGCTCAAACGTGATGCGTAACACGAGAATGAATGTCATTGGTTCTTGCAGAAGCTCAAACGTGATGCGTAACACGAGAATGAGCCTCATTGGTTCTTACAGAAGCTCAAACGTGATGCGTAACACGAGAATGAGCCTCATTGGTTCTTACAGAAGCTCAAACGTGATGTGTAACACGAGAATGAGCCTCATTGGTTCTTACAGAAGCTCAAACGTGATGTGTAACACGAGAATGAGCCTCATTGGTTCTTGCTGAAGCTCAAACGTGATGCGTAACACGAGAATGAACCTCATTGGTTCTTACAGAAGCTCAAACGTGATGTGTAACACGAGAATGAGCCTCATTGGTTCTTACAGAAGCTCAAACGTGATGTGTAACAGGAGAATGAGCCTCATTGGTTCTTACAGAAGCTCAAACGTGATGTGTAACACGAGAATGAACCTCATTGGTTCACGTCAAATAAGCATGCTTGAGCTTCCCTTTACCATATCTGATTTGTGCGTTGATGAATGTTTAAATGTGAATAAAAGCCTAAATTAAATCCGTTCATCATATAAAGCGATCAAGTCTCTACAGAAAATTTTGACTTAACCGCTTAATTCATATGGATTAGTTTTACGATCTCTTTATGTACTTTTTGAAGAGTCAAAGTAGTTGTTTAGCTGTCAATGGAGGGACAGAAATTTCTCAGATTTCATTAAAAATATCTGTGTTCCGAAGATGAACGAAATTCTTTTGGGTTTGGAACGACATGAGGGTGAGTAAATGATGACAGAATATTGTTTTTTGTGGGAAAATAAGCCTTTACATTTTGAGTGCACTCAAAATATATACTCTAACAAGGTTGTACACCATTCACTATTGAATTGAGTATTCTGAAATAATACGGTTTATGCGTAACAAACTTCCATATTCTGTAAAACAGGTTGCATTACTTCAAGTCCAGGTTTTTTGTGTTTCGTTAAATATAGATCCATTTTACTCAAGATGCCTTAAAAGGAGCTACTGAAGATTAGCATAACCACATGCTCATCGCATATGAGGATATCTAAAAGTTTTTTATTTTTCCTCTGCTCACTAACTTTGGGATATTAAAATTAAATATAAAAGGACAACAATAAAAATGACTAGCCAGGTAAGCTGATTACCTAAAGGGAACCTATTATGCAAAATTCACTTTTACATGGTGTTTGAACATAAATGTGTCGGCAGTGTGTGTACACAACCACCCTATAACCATCCATATTTGAATCCCCATAAATCATAAGTGTCTCAGAATAAGTCGTTTGCAGTTTCTATGCGGTGTGACGTCACATTGCACAGGCTCCGCCCACAACTCTGACAGACTCCGCCCTATTAGCATAGACCCCGCCCCTTAGTGAGCTGTTTACAGTCTGCCATGTTTATCTCCTTGCCAGAGCATTTAACAGCAGCATTCAAGTAAGACATGTATTCTTATTAAAAAAGTTATCAAGTCAATCAAGTGCAGTGAGTGACTTTCTGTTTTTCTTTGGTTGTTTGATTCATATTAACAGCATAAATAACAGTAACTGTATATTACACTGCTTTCACTTTTAATACACAGATCTAATAAACACATGCGATTTCTTTGCCTGCTGTTTACGTTCACAAACATAACTGACTGTGTTTATGTGAACTTTGTGTGTTTTTGACATAACCTTGTGTGTATTTGACAGTTTAGGCGCAATAAGATGTGAAAGAGAACTTAGATTAATACTCACAGGACGAGCTGTCTGACATCCAGCTTTCTGTGCGTGTGCTTCCAGTGTGTGCACTCGGAAAACCATATATCAGAAGTTTAGACTGATATGCCTAAAAATATGGCATTTAAATGCATGCAGATAATAAACTTTCATGATGATGAAGAACTGCAATGTCACGGAAGTAGGGCAGTGATAGAGATTATAATCAAAACCTAACAAATGTTTTAGTTTTTGGCAGAGTTTCAGAGGCAGGAGCTGTAAAGGCACCGCCCTCTCCTGGATAGGAGGCGGAGCAGCAGCTCATTTGCATTTAAAGATACATGCATGAAAACAGCATGTTTTTCCTTCCATTCAAAAATGATGAATAAAGGTTTTCTTAGCTAAAACTTCACAGACACATTCTGGGGTCACTTATCTTATATTACAATTTGTAAAAAGGTGCATAATAGGTCCCCTTTAAAAGTCAATAGATATCGCCGTCAGTTCGTGCTGCCGTTAACACTTTCTCCGACAAAAGGATGCGATGAGACCCGTTTTTTGTTAATGTGATGTTCAGCATAAATGCTGCATTCATGCTTTGTCATAATTACATAAAAACACATGACGTTCTACTCGTAGCTGTTTAAGTACTCGGACTGGGAATTAGACGTTTTTATGGCAACATTATCAACACCTAAACGAATCTGCAGCAGTCAGTCAGTCATCATGTGTGGTACAAGCAGGAGCTCTCAGAAAATTCCCAGTAACAAGTTGTAAACACGAGCTCTGAGAATGTGAACGCTCTTTACAAGATGAGATCTTGAAATTACGACATGCTTAAGGTAACTGAATGCAGAATTGCATTTTGAATTTGAATGCAAGGAATTAAAATGAACTTAAATTCTAATCTCCGTTCAAATTCCTGTGTGTTGTGGCGAGCTTAATTCATATTTACACTCATTAACTGAAAGGGAGCAAATTCTTTAATTCTGAAATTTGCATGACTTTGAATGCATTGTCAATTCCATGCATCGTGTGCATAATGTGTCAGACTGCGATGCAATGCAAGTGTGCTCAGTTTGTTCTTTCAGTTCTTCTACAACTACTGTCGTGGGAGAGCAACAGTTTGAAGAGTATCTTGCTGAGCAGGTGTGTTAAAGTCACATTTTCTATAACAACTTATAATGATAACACATCTGATTTAATGGCACAGACATTTAGAGGGAACTCTATCTGATGCCTGACCAGGACCGTGTGCTTGCATTTCTTCTTGGCGAACATTCACGTATGCATTAATGCACTTGAATGAAGTTTATGATCCAAGTCACTTTGGATAAAAACATCTGCCAAATGCATTCATGTTAAATACAGTATATAGTATATAACTATTTAACTTAATAATGTAGCATGCATACTAGTGGCATTCAAGTGCAACTGACATAAAATATATACAAGCAAAAATAAACGCAATATAGTTGATCTTAAAATGCTTGTGCCTGCTTTATATTTTTAGTTGCGCATGATTGCAGATATCTGAGCGGCACACAGACGCTGGACAGCTATCAAACACGACTTATGTTAGTGCCATCCAGAAATCTCAGCTATGATGGCAGAGAGAGAGAGAGAGAGAGAGAGATGTGTGCTGGCAGCCTCTTCCATCTGCATTACTAAATCATACACTGTCTCTCTGCAGGGACAAATAAAAACCTCAATGCTGAATATTTCAGCAACGGCTTGGATTTCATCATGGTAGGCCTGACAATATTGATAGACGACCCAAAAAGATGCTAAACCTAAAGCCAATGACATGAGACTTATTTAGTAGCATCAGTATTAGTAATGCAAGAGCAGTTTTTAATCATTCATTTATTTTTACTCTTGCGTGGAAGCACTGAATTGATATTTCTCAAAACAATTCGGCCAAAATTGCTTGATTCAAACTTGATTTTGTAGATTATGTCAGTGTTAGATATAATGATACTTTGTAAACTTGATCATTTCTAAACAATCTAAGATTAAAGTTTGTAAGTCTCCTGTTGACTCACACATGACTCACCATTCAAAATGAAAATGCTTGTGATTGGAATTGTGATTAGTCTACTTACTCTAAAATGTTTACAATATGGTTAAATTACAATATGGTTACATATGGTTAAACAGATGAGATCGGGTTGGGATAAAAAAAAAAGTCAATATCAATCAAAATTAGATAGGATGCAAATGTCAATATTAAATCATTAATATGACATTTCTTATATGACAACATTTTTCCAAATCAATAAAAATGTAATAATAAAGTATACGTATAATGAGTATAATAAAAAATAAACTTCATTAAAGTCATTTGACCTGAAATTGTATTACATTGATTAAAAATATCGAGTTGAATCTCATATAACTTTTAAATAAAAAAGTTACAATTGCTTAAATTATTTTGATGAGTTAAAGTAATGTAAGAATATAAGTTTCTATGACTTCCTGATCATATTATTTTTCACTGATATTTTTTAAAATGAAAAATACATATTTTCAAAATGTTGCAGAAACATTTGTCACATTCATCTTTAAAAGTAAAGTATTACCAATAACATAAAATGTGCATAAATGAGAAAAAGAGAGAGGAATGAAGATTATATGGTGTCTTTTTTGTATTTCTTCATTTGCCATTCATACTGATATACAGGCTGATGGCATAAATCAGATTAACATACTGTTAATAATTGTAATTTAAGTGCAGTGTTTGAATCTCGGTATTGGAGCGTCTCACTGACATCTGCCAGACTCTGATCTCGCTGAGACGGAAAGTGTACGAGCTCTGGAGGTTATTGATCGATCCGCCTCTGAAGGCCCTGTCATGTCACCTCTGCGTTCTGGTGATAACTCGTTGTGGTGAGATTTGGCTCCTGTAAGATGAATGTTGTCTCTATGACATATATGTCACCTGAACCCATGTCTGCTAGTGCAGCTGGCCTCATGCTGAAACGCAAGTCTTTGGGGCTGTTTTCACACTTGGTTCGATTGCTTGGTCCAGACCTGAGTTCGATTCCACCCCTGCCCAAGCACACACTGGATTTTTTGGGTCCATTTTTGGGGGGATATTTTGTTAAAAATGTAAATTATAGCGATATCTACAATTACTTCTTTTCTTTTCTTTCTTACATAACCATAAGCTACATTGTAAAAACAAGTTGTGGCATTGCATGGTGAGGTCATGGGTTTGATTCACAGAGATGCATGAACTGGTCAAGCATATAATGCAATGCAAGTCGCTTTAGATACTGTAAAAGTGCCTTGCAAATGCATCAATGGAAATGCACGCATACATGCATGTGCTTTTATGTGCATATTTGCATGCATTATGTGCTCGCCTCACATGGTTTTTGGGCTTGTATGTGCTTGTGCACCATTGATTATCTGCGTTTTAGCATGTCTAGTGTGTTAGCACGTCTGTATGCGTGTGCTCGTGCACATACGAGCTTAAGAACAGGAACAGAGCGAACTCTAATCTGTTCAAGCACCTCAACAGTTCAACTGTGCCCTTCAACAGTTGTCATTTGCTTCTTCAAATACCTATGTCATCGAAGAGAGATTAAAAAAAGCCTCAAATGAATGCGAACAAAGGCACAGCAGAGGAGCAACGCAGTGCAAATTGCCTGATGATGAGGTGGCTAATCCCACTGCTAGTTTAATTGATACTTAAAGGCCTGCTATCCACTCTGAAGTGCTGAGAGGCTACAAACCGCCTCGGCCAAGGTGTGGTAACAGGGTGAGGAACTGCAAGCGACTTCTCTGTCTGCTAATGCTCTCTTGCCTTCCTCTGCAGTCTCAACTCGCTCTTGCACGTTTGCACTCGTGCATTTTAGGTGCCACTTTAATCACTGTCTATTGTTTTGGGCTTTCTTCTCGCACCCCTGTGATACCTCAGACCCTGTCTGCCCGCTTTATACCCGTTGTCTCAGACGGTGTCTTCTCATTCGCAGGGTGGCATGAGTCCAGAGTGTTGTTGTGTGTTGACAGGCAGAGCTGGGCACTGTTACCTGTGGAAATATGCATGCACAAATGAGCACAACGCTTTCGGACAGTGACAAAATCATTCTGGAAGCAATGCAGTTTGATCAAGGTAAGTTTTGTGTTTCTTATATCATGCTTAAAGATATTTCATCTGCAATTGTAATGCCACTTGCAGAACCAAACTGAATGACTGTTGACTTTTGTTCAGATTTTCAAACCATTTTGCAATATTTGGCTAATGTCAGATTGCTCAAATAAACCCAAAGATTCCGCTTAGTGCTACTAGTGGCACAATAATTGCATGCTCGCTAAAATAATTGAATAATGTGGACAATATGCATCATAGGAGCATTTATATACTTTTGAAAATATTTATCACGACTCCTCATATGGCGTTCGGTCGCTAGAGAAAAGTTGCATCCAATTTGACAAGTGTTTGTTTGCATTTGAACTTGTTGCAATGCATTCTTCAGTATTTGATCTAGTTACAAGGTTACACAGCAAGTCAAGCTCATGGGTTTGATTAGCAGGAAATGCATGAAATTATCAAGTATATACCCTGAATGCAATGCATTCTTGCAAATGCATACAGTACATGTAAATGTACGTAAACATGCATGTGTGCATTTACTTCAAATGTGCATGTAGTATAAACAATAATGTAATAATGTTTAGCTAATGTCAGATTGCTCAAATAAGCCTAAACAATAATTGCATGCTTTTTCAACTTACTGAAGCTATTTTTCTTTGTGCATAATGTGGACAAAATGCATCACCAAAGCAATTATATACTTTTGGCTGCAAAATAATCATCACGAGGTCCTTGTATGGCGTTCGGTGGCCGGAGCGGAAGTGGCATCCAATTTGACAAGTGTTTGTTTGAAGGTAAGTCTCTGAAAGAAGCACTCGATTCTTCCTTCCCCTTCCCCCACTCTCTCAACTTCAAGAAGACTTTCTCCCACTAGAATTCTGGAATGATCATTAACCTTTCCTTCTGCCCCCCCCTCCCCCCCCCCCCCCTCCTCCTTGCCAGGCTGTATCTCCTGTTCTGTTTGGTTCCTGGCCCCATATGCCACTTTCCTATTTCCTGGCTGTAGACAGCAGGGAGTAGCTCTATTATCACCTCCACTGAGCTGTCTTTGAATGTGAGAGGCAATTCCATTTCACTTTGCCACGGGGAGGAGGAGGCAGGCGTACTACCCAGCTCACAGAAATTGGCTAAGGGTTCATTTTTATAGACCGAGCGCAAGGACACAGCTTTTCTTCTGGTGTTATAGAGGATTTCGAATGTACTACACTAATGCCATGATTGCTATTGTGAAAATTGCTCAATATGGGTTTTGACAGGTGCACAGATCGAGACAGTTTGTTTGTTTGTTTCAGAGAGGTGTCGTTGCATTTGAATATTGCACATCAGACGTTTACTCAAATATTTAGGTTATACATATATTTGATTGATGCACGGACCGTTTTTGAATTTTAACTTTGGTTTGTTAGAATCAAAACATGCTTTATAGGTATTTGAACTCGCTACACAGACTTGATTTTGTACATTGCAGAGGATTTCGAATGTACTACACTAATCCCATGATTGCTATTGTGAAAACTGCTCACGATTAGTTTTGACAGGTGCACGGATCAGACTATTTGTTTGCTTCAGAGAGGTGTCATTGCATTTAAATATTGCACATCGAGCCATGATTGATCTATATGATTAATGCATGCACCATTTTTGAATTTTGACTTTGGTTTGTTTTATTATTCCATTGTTTTCTTTACATCAAAACATGCTTTAAGCAAGTATTTGAAGTAGATGCGCGGTCTTGATTTTGTGCATTGTTGCATTTCTGAAATATGTCAGACCAATTGAAGTACACGTTGCATTCTCGCCGTTGCCAATAGCCCAAGTTGTCTTCTTGTACTGTCAATTTTCTCTTTCAGAGCAACAATTAGAATTTTAATCTAGTTTGTTAATCTGTCAATATGTGTATATAGCATGCTTAAATAATAACACAGACATTTAAAGGATTATGCCAAATGCATTTGAGCACTGAAGCTTGGTGCAAACCACAGTAATGCAAGAATGCACATTAAGCTTGTACAACAAAGACTGCATGCTTGTAATGCTTTGGCTATACATTTGCGTCTACATTTGCGTACTTATGTTTCTGGCCCAAGTGTCTAATATTCTTTCAACCTGGTGCTTTGCAATTGGGTTTTCAGTGTGTTTTTTTGTGATGCGACAATGCTATTGTATGCATAATGTATATTGAACTGGAATTGTGCGAATGCATAATCTTTGCCAGACATTTATTGTTAAGTTTCGTCAACATGTTTAGTCAAATATATTTCATATTATGTGCAATTCTCACCACCGAAAATCAAAACCTGCACTGCTCAGGACAGCTAAAACTATATATATATATAAAGGGATCTGTTTCTTACTGGGAAAAATTAGCACAACACAGAGGCTAGAAAGGTTTTTCTATCGTTTAGGGTCTGGGCAAATATGTTGAAATCCTCTAAGGAGGCTGATGAAAAATGCACCCGCTTCGCCATCGCTAGTCTTAAGCTAAAATTGATGTTTTATAAATAATTTCGACCCCGCAAACATCAAAGGCCACAATCACAGCGACTCACTGATATTCATTTGGCATAAGTCAGTTTCATTTTTCCGAGCTTTTCATCAGAAATGGCTTAAAAAGTATCCTTGCTCTGAATCTTTCATGACTTGGGGCTTGCAGAGGACAGTGGCTGATGTTCTTCACTTGTAGACGTCTGACAGCGCTCGGCAGCATCAACAACAAAATGCTCACAAACCCCCGTTGCACTTCCTGGGTCATACGGCCTAATAAATATTTCAAGGGACTAGCGACACACTGAGCGGCTGATAACAGGTCAGTTGCAGGTGATAAAAGTCGGTTTTAGTTGGGACATTAAGCCTTTTCTTCAGTGTGTGATATTATAGCTTCACCTTCGTTTAGCCCTGTATTACACATCAGTGATTTAGCTTCGCATCGCCTGAGCAGTGATATCAAACCGCTGATCTGGCCAACAGCAGTCACGTTTGAGTTTCATACAGTGTCTTCATGCTAAACTTGCGTATCACTTCATTGTAAAAATGAAATAAACATTTATGAAATTTTACAATGTGAACTCTGTTCTGAAACAGTAGTGCGTTGTTGCAACTCCTCACATGAAGCACATGAGAGACTCCAATAGCAATTTATTTCAGTTGATTGGCATTAACATGATGCTAAGCTAATGACGTAATAATCGAATAAACAGTACACTCTTAAGAAAAGCCTGTGAAAATATGGTTATATGCAGAAATATTGATATGGAATATAATGTTTATCCGTGCACATTATTATTTTTTTCAAAATCATGTGTCCTCCTAAGCTTTAATCAAAATAACTTTCAGCAAAGTCTCTTCTTTTCTCTGATGATGAGGGCGGGTCAACCTGTCACTCACATGAGATCCACCAATAGCAAACCACAACCATCCAATTAATTCCCCAAAGATAAAATCAAGCCCCGCCCTACATTTGTTCTTGTTTGAGAAGCCATTTCACTCTGATATACTTCACAATAGGGAAGAAAAAAAGACTATCACAACTTTAAAGGAAATGTCTGTAAACTTAACAGAAAATGTTCCAGCAGAAAAATACCATGTGCATTATTAATCTCTCTACAGATACAGTGTAAAATACATAATACAAAAGTTGAAAAAGACACTATATAAATATAAAGCATATTATATATCCTAGTATAGAGTACAGTGCTTTTAATTTGATTTGGTTTGATTAATATTATTTTTTTAATTCTCTAGAAGAGAGAGGACAAACCTGATAGAAACCAATCCGCTGTTAGGTTTTAAACATCTTTTAATCAGTAAATTTTTTTTTTGTGTGTGATATTTTTGTCTTGTTTTTAAGTAAGAAACTAACAACATTTAAGTGAGGTTTATGTTTAAAACAAGAAAAAAAAATTGCCAATGGAGTATGAAAAATAAAACAGATATTTCAGAGAACAAGTCAAAATATTTAGCAATTTTATACAAAGTAAATTTTTCTTGTTTTAACGATGTTTAAACAAGTAAAAGAGTAAAACAAGACAAAAATACAGAATAAACAAAAGACTTAAAGGCATGTGTTGAAAGCATGATGCCCTAAATCGCTGCCTATTTAGGTGCTCACTAGGTTTTAGAAGAGAGCCAGGGTGTAATCTATTCAATATTAAAATAGAGTAAATGCATACAGAAGATTATTAATGTAAAAATGTCATTACCTGAGAAGTTTGCAGCTGGGAAAAGTCAGGGAGATCATTGTTTTTTCTTCTTCATAGTGCATCACCTCTGGAGCGATTGCCAGAGGGAAGCTAAAAGTAGAACAAACCAATGCTGGAAGTAACAGATATTTCTTAATAGGCATATTTTATTAGAATTCTTAATTAAAATGCTAATTAATTTGTTGTCCATTGGTCTGTTATTGCTGATTATACGGACACCATAATTAGACAAGGTTCAAGTTCAGCAAAGCTATACTGAACCAAACAGACCCTTTCCTACCTGAAAGGCCACCGTCCTCATTAGCCTTGCTTTTGTGGTGTCAGGTGTGGAAAATAAAGCCAATAAATTGCTCTAATTTACTCTCTCCAATGCACCTTTGTATAAAAAAAACTTTTATTGATTTACTTTTATTAGGTGCATATCTTCAATTAACACTTTTTAAAAACTTAAGCAACTTAATGTGTGGCAAAACTCGTAAATAATATAATAATAATAATAATATCGTAGACTGACTTGAGTCAACCATGAAACGAGGGCACAGATAATTGGCCGATACGCCGATGTGGGCACCTGAAATGTCAGGCATTATTTCAAGAGAGAAAGCGTATAAAGGGTCAGTACATATATGCAGGTAAATCTGGCTCCTTTACTAGGCTGACAAGGAGAACATCGGTGACACCTAAGCAGGAGAGACCTAAAAGGACATCAATAATGAGAGGTGTGGGAGTGCATCTCAGGGGACGACATGGGCCCGGAGTCGTCTGCACAGAGGCTAATAAGGGTTTAAAAGCCACAACTGTCCACAACCCACGCCAGCACACCAGCCGTCTTTCTTTTCCAAAGAGCTGGCTGATGCTTTGTGACAGGCCTCAGCTGCGACCGCGGGGGACCGGGGCGGTCAGTGGTTATGTCAGCATCAAACAATACAGGCCGCGCCTATTAGAGAGCCGAGGCGTTGATTAGAACGAGCCCTCTCTGAATACTCTCCCAATTCGACAAAGAAAGACGTCATATTTCGGCTTGACTTCTTCGTATGAATTTCATCTGGCATCTGGCAAACAACTTATAAATAACTCAAGGGCCATCTTAAATGCATTCCCATGAAATTTTTAGTGACACTGTAATGTAAGCCACTACCTGTCATGAATCGCAAATAACCTCGGCCTCTCGCCGTGTTTACTCTGTTGTCCATCAGCTCGCCGCCTTCCTCTTATATTCACCAAAGAAAGCAATCTCTTCTGACTGGGGTGGCCTTCCCTTGTCCCCGTATCCAGGCTGGCAATAATTTCGTTGTCATTTGCTGTGCGGTGACCACATCATTGATGTGACAGTGCCGGGCATTAGGTAAAGTCCCCAGACTAGTGCTCACTTACAGAAGCTGCCTCGATCTGTCATTGACAGTGATTAGATTAGACCTGGCTGGCAAACACGTTCCTTAGCGACAGGACATCTTGATGTGTGCGGTCCTTAACCAACCTCTGAAATCTTTAATGTGCAATTTTTTTAACATTTACATACTTGAGACACTTTAATCCAAATCGACTTGCATTTAAGGTGTGGAGTTTATCAGTTCATGCATGCCCTGGGAATCGAACCCATGACCTTGGTGCTGCTCTACCGTTTCAGATACAGGAATGCCTTAATTTGTCGAATTAATTGTTAGGTAATAATATTTCATCCATGGCATTGATTTGATTTAGGTCACATCGGATGCATTGTGTTTCAATCTGCTGTTTGGCTTCTTCATCTAGGCAGTTGTTGGCTTAGCACGACTAATGAAGAATCAGCAGTCCGACCTCCAGATTGATGTCATTTATACAAGCTGTTTTCACAGGTGTTCTTTAACGACAGGCCTTCTTGATTTGTGTGGTCCTTAACCAACCTTCAAAAACTTTCATATGTGTTTTTCAGGTAATAATATTTCATCCTTGGGTTGCATCAGATGCATTGCCTTTCAATCTGATGTTTGGCTTGCACATCTAGGCGGTTGTTGGCTTTGCATTACTAATGAATGCCATAGTGGAGAATCTACGAGAACTTTAAAATGTGATTTTTCGGATAATAATGTTCCGACCTTGGCATAGTCTTGATTGCGTTTCAATCTGATGCTTGGCTTGTTCATCTAGTCTGTTGTTGGCATTGCACGACTAATGAAGAATCTGCGATTTGACCTCCAGGTTGATGTCATCTAAACAATCTGTTTTCGCATGCAGGTGAGGCTTTATTAGAGGTTCTTTCAATATCATCACCTTCATTTATATAGTGCTTTATACAATACAGATTGTTTCAAACAGTAATCAATGATGCAAACTTCTGCTGTAAAGTGTCATTATTCAGCTGAAGTCATGTCAGTGTAAAATTCATTATAAGGGAAAAGCATTTTGTGAAACTTGTTAGAGATGCAACGCAAACACAGCAGCTGCTGGCTGGGTCAGCGCAGTGTGTTTGTACCCACCTGATGATGGAAAAGCTCTCCATCCAACACAATGACTCCCAGAGGGAGCGGCTGGTCTTACCGTTCCTAATCACGGCGGCCCCTCGGCGATTGCGGCCACTGACTGCGCTAATAAGTGCAAAGTACAGGGGGCTAATACACAACAAAAGGAGAGCACAAAAAAACAAGTAGGGGGAGAAAAACAAACTCTTCGGGTTGGCGCACGCACGGTTAATTCAACAATAAGGCCTCGGAGCAAAGCGTGTCGGCAGCCTATTAAAGAGAGGAGAAAGGGAGGAAAGGCAAATAATCCGGTAATGAGGATGAGAAGATGGCCGCTCGCCCTGCTGGTAGGCTTCAGGCAAGCCCGTGCATGCATGTTTCAGGAGAATAGATTACTGGACCCCATTGCCCTGTTATAATGACCCTTCTTGTTAGCCTCAGAGATGGAAGCCTCTTCATTAGGACTCACAACAACTCACCTCTGCCTGCATCCCTTTCCAGAACACAGGAGCTGTTTGCACCCCTAAACACACGTTTTCTTTGGCTTGTGAATCAGTTGGGACGTTATGAGGTGTGCTGAGGTCTCAACTGTGTGGCTAAATATCATATGCAAGCCAAGATTATCACAATATCTAAAATTCACACTCTCTCTATAAATCATCTTTTATGTATGTAAATGCAGATACGCTGGAGAAAAAAACGATATATATATATATATATATATATATATATATATATATGCACACGCACACCCACCCACACTTCATCATATTTAATACTTAATCATTTAATATTTCTAGACCCCTAAACAGAAGTAGTGGGTTGCAACAGCAGGGAAAAAACATGCTTAATTCAAACAATAACTAAGCATAGAATTGTGGGTTGCACTTTATTTAACAGTACGTGTACTTACAGTGTACTTACCTGAGAAAGTACTGGTTAATATAAGGTAACTACATGGGTTAAGGTTATAGGGTAAGTTCAGATTTAGTTATTACCAAGTTATTGTATAAGTACTATAATTTATTATTATTACTATAATAAGTATACATAGTATGTATGAACACAACTGCCAAATAAAGTGCTAGTTAGGATGGCAAAATGAATAGGAGGAGAAAATATTTTCCATTTCTTTTGTTGTTTACGTCACCCAATCGAACTGGTATTTTGGCGCAAATTCATCTGTCACTTGGTTATACGGCTAATACTAAAACAATATTTGGCCCAGTGTTTGATTCTGTTATGCTGTTAAATCACACTTATAGTGTTATGCATTCACAAACTAGTCAGTTTTCTTATTCAGTCTGTCAGATTGTTGGGCTCCTGCAGTTCAAGGTATGTTAGGCTAATTAATTTCAGTGTTTGATTTGTTTTAATCAAACTTAGTTGAGAACCACTAATTATTTTAAATTAATATATATATATATATATATATATATATATATATATATATATATATATATATATATATATATATATATATATATATATATACAATTTATAATCCGTTCTTATAAAGTTTTTAACCTTATACCGCAAAGTTAAGTGTGTTTCCCCCTTATTTAAAGGGCCAGAACACGAGAGAGCGTCTCAGACACTCATCAAAGACTTCAGCGTGTTTTCTAATCGGTCGTGTGGAGAGGCAGTTGTTGCAGTGAGACAGTTGAGATGAACTGATAAGAAGAGCCTATTTCAGGCTGGTGATGGAGAGGTCGATGTGACTCTTATTTCAGATGACCGCTGGGATGCTGACATGCGGCGTGTTACTCTAGAATAGGCACGAGCGAGGGGAGATTAGGTAAAACTTCGAAAACTAACTGTAATAAGCTATTTGATTTGTGAGAAAAACAAATACACGAGAGTAGCCGTCGTGTGTTTAAAAAGCGCACACTGACTAAAATACAGTAAACAATCGCAAAATCATTTCGCCTATTACTAACTCTGCAATGCTTTACCCCAACCCCCTCCATTTTCTTTACGTGCATTGCATTAGAATCATGCATTGGATAATTGTAATATTATCCAGATTCAATTTGCATGCCTTTTAGTTATTTATAAGATGCGAATTATTTTTTATTTTATTTTATTTTTTATTATTATTAAAATGACAAATCCTTTCAAGATAAAAACACATTTCGACAAACACTATGCAGTTTTTGTTTTCAAAATATGGTTGGTTGGATTGACTCATGCCTGATTTGATTGTTTCAGGCATGTTTTGAAGCGTTGAATGCATAACTTGGAGTAGTCCATCCATATAAAATATTTATATGCCTTGGGACCAGTAAACAGATCTTCAAGAGAAGCCAATATTTCACGCTATAACGCAAACATTTTAGGTAGGGCGCGAGGCGTGTCATTTCAAGCGTTTTAAATAATAAATAATGAAGTTTTCTTCTGCCTCATAGAAATATATTCAGCACACAATGACCTCGAATGGAAGACAATAGGGTTTATTTGCACTACTTAGTGGGCTTCTGAAGATTCACACAAGCCTCAGTTTTCACAGACTACAGTATACAAACATGGATGACCAGCAGAAGTGAATACACTGTGGCGTGTAAGCCTACTTGATTACACTAATTAAGTTCTGTCTAATTAAATTACCGTCACGTGTTAACCAATAGCAAAAGTTGATTCATTAAACATGCAGACCGAGGACTGAAAAGCAAAGCCTTTCCTGATTGCAGGCTAGTGTCAATTGGCTAATTTGCTGTCTTGCACAAAGTAGCTCGAGCCGCAGGAAGGCGTTAGTTTTCTCTCGCGCTCGCGTTAATTGCTATTTGTCATCGAGCGATGCAGCTCGAGCGTTGCATCTCGCCAGCTCTCGCGCGCTCCAAGAAATGTATGATTGTGGGCAGTGGCTACCCAAACTCACACGCATCTGAGTTCGCCTTGCAGGACTACCCTATTATATCTGTCGGCGACAACCTGGAGAGAAGTTCACCTCTGAAAAAAAACTCCGCTGGGATGACGAATCAGTCAGAGGCAGACAATTTCTCCGACTCGAAGGACTCATCGGGGGACGTCCAGCGAGGCAAACTCTCTCCTGATCTTGACGGAGTCGCCGACAGTCGTCACACTTTCGATGGATCTGCAGGAGAAAGGTATCTCCTGTCTCAGTCCAGTCAAGTTCAGCCGAGTCCCACCAGCATGTTTCCCTACCCGAGTCAACATGGACCGACGCACCCGGCGTTTTCCATCGGCAGCCCGAGCCGCTACATGGCGCACCACCCGGTCATCACGAACGGAGCCTACAACAGTCTCTTGAGCAACTCTTCTCCGCAAAGCTACCCGACCGCGGGCTACCCGTACGCGCAACAGTATGGACACGCGTACCAAGGCACGGCTTTCTACCAGTTTTCCTCCGCTCAGGCCGGGCTTGTTCCCGGTAAAGCGCAGGTTTACCTCTGCAACAGGGCCCTGTGGCTTAAATTTCACAGGCATCAAACGGAGATGATTATTACCAAGCAGGGACGGTAGGTGTTTTGCAATTACGGGGATTACTGTCCGTTCTAGACACGATATTTACCTATCGTTTTCGCAAATATCTATAAAACAAATTAAGGTAATGAGTCGTGGGAAAATTACATGGAGCACAGCATATTTTTTTTTTCGTTCCGAAAAATCTTTAAGCTTTTCTTTTAGTCTGCATTATCCAAAAACAAAAATCCTTTGATTTAGATCAACCTATTATTTTCAGCCTATTGCTAAGTATTATTTGTATATCTTCATATTCTTTGGATTTGTTTTCCAAACATTTTATCACATTTAATATTCAGGCTATATCCTTTGCCTTTATAATCGAAAGCATTTGTTTTTCGATTTGGTTTTCAAAGATATTTACATTTGTTTTGTACTGATCTTGCACACATATATAGCCTAATATATTTTTTTTATATTTCATATTTTTATAATATTTTATATGTATAGCCTATAAAAAAAATTAAGATTGCAAACGTTGGTTTGGCTACCTGTAGGCTACTACAGGATTACGCATTGAAACTTTTTATATTTATATTTTATATACCCCTAGGCGTATGTTCCCGTTTTTGAGTTTCAATATATCTGGTCTTGATCCAACGGCGCATTACAATATCTTTGTGGACGTGATTCTTGCGGATCCGAACCACTGGCGCTTTCAAGGAGGAAAATGGGTCCCGTGCGGCAAAGCGGACACGAATGTAACAGGTAAACAAAAATATGCCTCCCCTCAATTTATTTAGTTTTATTTCTTATAGTAAAGCAATAATGTTTGCATTATTATTATTTTTAGCCTATTATATAACTCTTTAAATTCCGTCGATTTGAATACGCAGAGGAGTTTAGCCTATATATAATTTTTATGATTAATAATTATTATTATTTTTGTTGTTGATGTTGTGCTACCTCAGCACTGACATTCCAATCATGATATTTGTGAACAGGAAACAGAGTGTACATGCACCCGGATTCGCCAAACACCGGTGCGCACTGGATGCGTCAAGAGATTTCCTTTGGAAAACTTAAACTAACCAACAATAAAGGAGCAACTAACAATACAGGACAGGTCAGTTATTGATCGTTAGATTAGTTTATTTCATTATTTGTAATTTCACTACTGTATCATGCATTCAGAATGCTTTAGGAATCTCAAGAATGTTGTGCATTTCTGTGATTAGAGAATATTGCATTATATTGGATAGCTTTTGGATAGCAAAATATGAGTTTCGTTAGGTTTATTAACTAATATTTTTGTAAAATATAAAATTACACTATCTTTTGTGGTAAGATCATTTTACTGAAAAAAAAAATTGCAAATATGCTACATTAACAGGTTATTTTTGTAACCATGTCCATTTTTTCCCAGCCTTAACAAAATTGTATTTTAAATAAATAAATAAACCAGTTAATTTACAAATGAGCTAATAAAACATTCAGTAGAATTTTGCTAAATTAGTTCAATGTTGGAACCACGCGTGCGTAAAGACGCGTGAGGAGATGCTCTCTGACTGCCGTTTTTTCGCTTGAATTCCTGCAGATGGTGGTCCTGCAGTCGCTGCATAAATACCAGCCTCGACTGCATGTGGTGCAGGTGAACGAGGACGGAACCGAGGATACGAGCCAACCCGGCCGGGTGCAGACCTTCACTTTCCCGGAGACGCAGTTTATCGCGGTCACCGCGTATCAAAATACTGATGTAAGAAATAAAAAAATGGATTCCTAAAAATTCGATGGAATTATGGGAGTTTTAAAAGTGTGTCATTTTTTGTTGTTGTTGATTGCAGATCACGCAGCTAAAAATCGACCACAATCCATTTGCAAAAGGATTCCGTGACAATTATGACACGTAAGTTTTCATTTTTTTTTCTTGTGTCTTGTGTCTATGTAGTCAGGGTTAATTATACTAAACATTATTGATTGAAACAAATTAATTTAGAAGCACATGAAGTACATTTTTTTTTTTGCTTTAGCCTGAGCTTATCCAAACCATATCCTGTAGCCTATTTGTGCGTGCGCATTTCTATTTCTCAGACTTAAAGGCCACAGAAAAATAACAAGTGCTCATGTGGCATGTGAATATTATAACAAGATTAGCAGTCGTGTGTGATCTTGTTTTATTTTAATCTGTGCATGTGGATAAGATAACTTTTTTTTTAAAGTGTCAGTCAAATCACAAAGAAAGGTTTTATTGACTCTGAATTCCCATTGGCCGATGTATTAATCCAATGTGTGTTTCTTATTTGGCCTGGCTAATCTCAAGATAAATATATCTTAATTTCCATTCACAGCATCTAAACATTTAAGTTATTTTAATAATTTTAATATTTATAAACTATCACTCTAAAAAATGCTGGGGTTGTTTCAACCCATATGTGGGTCAAATATGGAAAAATCCAACCTTTGGTTTAATTTTTTTAAATTAGAACTTTAAAGCCAACGGTAGGTTTTGTCCATATTTGACCCAAACAAATAAACACTATAGACAAATCCAACGGTTGGTTTAAATTTTAAACCCGTGGTAATCATTTTAAATTAACTTTAAACCCAACGGTTGGTTTTGTCCATTTTTGACACAAACATGGGTTGAAAAAACCCAGCATTAAAAGTGTAGCCTATTAGTGCAACGTGCATTTTGATTGTCCGTGAGCAGTGCTTATTTGTTAATTTTCGCGCAATTACGCACAGAATCGAAAATTGATATGTGAGCAGCATCGTTTTCACATTCGCAACGCTTTATTTACGGTTAGCTACGCATCTCATATGCAACATTAACGTGTTTGTCCATCATCTTTCTCCAGTGTCTACACAGGGTGCGACATCGATCGGTTGACGCCGTCCCCGGGTGACTCTCCACGCTCTCAGATCATGCCTGGCGCAAGATATGCCATGACTGGTTCTTTCCTGCAGGACCAATTTGTCAGCTCGTATGCCAAGTCCCGCTTTCACCCTGGCGTCGGAGGCGCTCCTGGCACGGACCGCAGCGTCCCACTTAGTAACAGCTTGCTCTCCCCGCAACAAACCGAGGACACCACGGTGGCCTCCCCGCAGCGATGGTTTGTCACCCCTGCCAACAACCGACTGGACTTTGCCGCCTCGGCATACGATGCTGCCGCGGCTGCTGATTTCGCCGGTAACGCGGCCACCCTTCTGTCGTACGCAGCTGCCGGAGTTAAAGCGCTGCCCCTGCCCGGGGCCGGGTGCTCCAACAGACCCCTGGGGTATTACGGCGAGCCGCCGGGGTGGGGCACCCGCACACCACCGCAATATTGCAGCAAGTCCAGCTCTGTTCTGTCGTGCTGGCCGTCCAACTCCGTAGGGAGCAGAACGAGCACCTCCAGTTACCTGGTCCCTGGCCTCGACGACGGAGACGCCATCGCGCCCGAGAGGTCACCGCTAGGCGGGGCGGATGAGTCCAAACCCAAAGACCTGTCCGAATCCAGCTGGATAGAAACCCCGTCCTCAATTAAGTCGATCGATTCGAGCGATTCTGGGATTTTTGAGCAAGCCAAGCGGAGGAGGATTTCGCCATCTGCCACGCCGGTTTCAGAGACATCGTCTCCATTAAAATCTGAAATGTTGACGCCGAGGGAATGCGAGAAAAACTGCTCCAAGGACATCGGCTACTACAGCTTTTACCCCCACAGTTAGAAACTCGGAACAACTCATGCATGGCTCGTGTGTTCATAAGGATTCACAAGTGACTTACAATCTATTTATGTGCTTATTTATTTGTTTATTTATTTATTCATATATCAGGCCGATCTCGGTCACCTCGTTCCAATGACGTCATCAATCGCGTCGCGTTTTTAACGGAAAACACTTTGACACGAAAGCTTGAGATGCTTTCGTTTCCAAATGACATTTTAAGGTTCTAACTGTCAAACCTATTGTAAGTATGAAAGTACTGTAAATAACTGTATTTATCTATCCATTTGTGATTTTTCTCGTTGAACGTTGATGTACAATATAGAAAACCGGATTAGGTTTAGCCTATATGTTTAATGTACTTAGAACCGTTCGTTCCTTCGAATAGCTACATATATTAAATATTTTGATGTTTTAAAAAATAAGAAAACAACTTAAGTAGGTTCCCGGTTATGACAGAAACGATGGATGTGACTGAATTGGAAGAAGCTGCTTACCAGTTAAAGAGCCCGCCAAAAAGAGTTCCTCTGACAGGAAATAAATATGGCGGACACGTGTCTTTCAGATGTCGTTTTTTATGTGAGCTTATAGGCTATTGATGTTGCTTTTTAGAGTCGCGTCGTCTGTTCGTAAATATCATAGTCCGTAGTATCATTTTGTGAATGTTGTTGTAAAGTTATCAGAAAGTATGTTTTTAACCGCACCAGCGTAAATCCCATTACCTTTTTTTGTAGAGTCAAAAATATAGACTATCACTTCACGTATTCCTACAACTAACCCAGACATTTTCATTTGTATTTCATGGGCTGTTTTCTCATGAGAAAATACGCGAGTTAGGCCTGCTAATGTGTAAAGGTAATGTAATTGTGGTGTGCTTTGCAATAAATATGACAGAATGTGAAACCCGGGTGAAGTACACAGGATTACAACTAAGCTGATTTCAAAACCAAATATTTCTGTTCTATTTTTCCTCTACCTGTTTTAGAGCAGTATATATATCGATAATGCCAGTCACAATGTGAATTTTGTTGCCTGTGCGATGCATTTTCATAATAAAATGTAGTCATGCAATGCGACAAATAAGCAAATCGCCCAGAACAACCTTTTTGGTAGTTTTCTATTGGTTTCTTGTTTAATTTGACTGTCATTTTAGATGGGGAAGGTTGGTTACTATTTACAGTAGCCCCAAAGTTAAACATATCAGACGCTTAATGTAGCCTATCAATTTCACTGCATTTAACAAAATATCAAACCAAGTGGCATGGATACCTTAAAATGATTTCAGATTATATAAGAGATTAAAAGTTAAGATAGTATTTGGACACTTTCTGATGGTCAGATCAGATGTTAGTGGTCAACTACACCTATGGTTACTCTCAAGGATATCAGGGCCATCAATTATCCAGTTATCCTGAAATTTGGATTTCTCATGGATTTTTAAATTTATTTTTTAAATGGGGGTTGTAGCCTAAATATTTGATTCTGGCTTGTAGACACTATAGGGCCTTTTTTAGTTAAATGATTCATTTGAAGTATTTGATTTAAAAGGACAACACACCCTCATTATAAACTGCCCATAAAAATGATTGTTGACATCCATTATCAACCTTGGCACCACTTAGGTAAAATTCATTGCAAAAAAGGCCCAGGAAATTGAAGTTAGTTCAGTTGATGTTGATAGAGTTATTTTGATATTTTATATAATGCAATTTACATCCAGATGTGTTTAAGTGCGACTTGCATCCAAATACCTTTTGGGGCTGCTGTATATGTTGCACAAAATCTAAGACATGACAACATTAACAGATAATAATAGTCTTATATCATACACATTTTTAATCCATTTCGGCTCATTTTCGTCCATATAAATATGCATATCTATGAATGTAAATATGCACCCGACTATTGCCAAAAGCAGACTTTGTACACAATTCTGTGACATACATTTCAGACCATTTTACAATTTCAACTTAGATTAAGATCTATCAAATGTCCATGTTATAAAACACCACACCATTGGCTCTTAATCCTGGTCCTCAAGTAGCACGGTATACTGCACATTATTTACATGTGAATTAATCATCAACTGATTAGTGGCCTATACAAGACCTGGACTGAATGGTCCAGAAAAGGGAGACGTTCAAAATGTGCTGTACTCAGGTATTGCACATTTAGATATCTCCTTTATTTAATTTAATATACTTCATTCAAATAATCAGCTCGATTATTGTCAGAGACAAGGGTGTTGTGGGCTGATCCTAACAAATCATTTGGCTGAATTCAGAATAGCATATAAATTTCACACTACTCTTACCTTTTCCCTGCCTTACAAAAACAGAAACACAGTAGTGTTTTATCCTATTCTGAATTCAGATATCCTGTATGCTTTTCGATAGTTTGCTGCCTCCTTGTGGTTCAGTGATAGACTGCCTAGTAAATAAAGCAACCTTTAAAATTAGTTATTTTAGAGTTCCAATATATAATTGTTAGATTAAGGTAATGTTCATTATTTGTTTAGAAAATGTGATGTCCGAGGAGAAAGCCAGTATATTTTACTACTAATCAAATCAGTCGCTGTAAACCCTTAAACCTGTATCACACAGTTGCGAACACCAGATGGCGACAACGTCGTAAAGATGAAACAATAGACACTTGCGTTATTATTTTACATAGTAGCCTAAATCATGATATTATAGTGTGATGTAATTAAACATTATGCTACGATATAATAATATACATTTATAGGCGATACAATACATTATTATTAAATATAAGAATTTTAGAAAAATACGTGGAAAATATTGCACAAGTGAGAAGCAGCCCAAAAAGCATTGGAATAATCCATAGATAATATACATAGTATTACATTAGATTAGTTTAAAAGAAAGATAGCACTGTGCAGCATTTCAGCACATGATACTTGCTTTGAAAAGAATGGAGTAGAAATAGAATATAAAAGTTTAACTTAAATGTAAAAAGCAGCTTAAACATGGTCCAGGAAGTTTTTATTTTTATAATATCAGCTTCATCCAAATAAATAAGTTCACCCGGAGTGCAAGCCTGGTACAGATGGCAGGTTTAAAAGGGCAGCTGGACCTTTTTTGCTCTTAATATACAGTAAAACCACTGCACTGATCATGACTTTAATACTTTAGTTTCCGAGCAAATCAGACCGAGTCACTGTAACGAAGAAAGCATTAAGTGCATTAGTCACATAAATGTAATAATATGACAGAATTATATGACAGAATTATTTTATATATATATATATATATATATATATATATATATATATATATATATATATATATATATATATATATATATATATATATATACATACACATGCATAGGAGAGATATGGGCTAGTTTACTCTATTGAGACACTTTCAGACACAAACCGTTCAAGAAAGATTATTTTCACCATTACAGGAAAATGGGATCTATGGGATATCTAGGCTACTAAATGTTGACCTTCATATAGGCCAAGTTGACCTTTGCATGAATACCACATGTAAATCTCACAAGACATTTCTCAGAACAAGGGTTAGCCACCCACCAAAATAAAAACTATAACTATAGATGCAAACCAAATATTCTACTGAAAACTGTCATCATTTGCCAAACCTGTATTACTTTCTTTCCTCTGAAACACGAAAAATATTCAAAAACGTTCAAATGAACAAAATCACAGGCATTTTACAAAATATCATCTTTTGTGTTCCGCAGTTGAAAAAAGTGAGCAAATGATTGATGACAAAAAGTTGTTTTGGGTGAACTAGCCTAATCCAAGTGTTCAAATGAGCATTTGTGTAACTGGACTTTTAAGACGAAAACCTAGACAAATGTGACCACTAAGTCAAGTCACTTTTAATTATACAGTGCTTTATGCAACTGTATTTATGCAAGTTATCATAGCCTACAGTAGCATCAGTACAGTCAGATCAATGATATTGGTGAATATAAATGTCCCCAAGCCAGAGGCGACAGTGGCAAAGAACCCAAACTCCATCAGGTGATAAGTCCTGTGGTCTCCCACACTTTCCCTAGTCATTTGTTCAAAACGTCTGTAATCTGTGTTATAAGGCCCTGCAGTGAGGCACTTTAACATAATGCCCCCTCCCCTGTGGAGTTAAAGTCCTACTACCCACAACTGCGTCACACAGCAGCTACATGCGTCCTTATGAGTGAGCTCGTGATAATAGCACTGCACTAATATGTGAGCACATCATCTGCCGCTACACGCAGTACGTACTACACACACGCACTAGATCTGTTCCTCAGGTACAGAAGATGGACGTGAGGGATCAAGGCGCACAAATGGAGCCTCTGCTGCCCGCGGTAAGACCACAGAATCTGTCCGATCACTGATCGTATGTTCTGATCGAGTGTATGTGTGACATAGACGGAATAAATGACTTGCGTTTGTTGCTCGTGAGAGTTTTGCGCATCTGCAGTCTGAAGGCGTCACGCGTGTTTCACTGCATTGCATGTTACAGATCAGGACAGATTTTTATTAACGAGCAAGGCGAGGGTCTGTTCGCCACAGGTTCTCATCGTAGATTATATTGACATACATGTGTATTTTTTCAAGACGTCTGGACAGGATGATTATCTTGATAAGAAAGTTTATTTGTAGCCTACCACAAGTGAATTTGAGCGAACTCGCATATGGGAAAAAAATATGTAACATCTGCAGAAAGACATGATAGCTATTGTATAAAGAAAATTAAGCCTAAGTGCATTTTTTTTCTCATGACAATTATGCATACTTTCCCTGCAAAATTTTTATTAGCCTTATATTTAAACTGCAAAGTATTTATACATACAGATTTGTTAATTTTAATAATTTTATTACGGTTATTGCAGTAACCTTGTCATACAGTAAAACTATTGCTGTTTTACAGTAATGAGAATCTATTAAATCATCATAATGTCATACAATTTTGAATGGTCCTAAAATAGGATTAATTATCCAAAATATTATTTCTTTATTCAGTAATACTTTCTTTTATAGCGTCCTTATTAGATGTGTTACATGTAGTTACTATAGTAGTAATAACTATAAATTATTCATATTTACATGCAACTAACCCTAAAACAAACCTAACCCTATAGTTAATTATTATTACTCAGTACTTAAATGTATAATTACACTGTAACACGGACACCTTAAAATAAAGAGTAACCCTTGATTCTTTCTTTCTTTTTGTGGTGGAACGAGGGGTCATATAAGTCAAGTCACCTTTATTTCTACTGCGCTTTATACAATACAGATTGTTTCAAAGCAGCTTTACAGCAATAAACAGAATCAAGGATGTAAAAATCAAATATGAGACAAATTCAAATTCTGCTGTAAAGCTCTAAACAGACAATAGTGTCATTATTCAGCTCAATTCAGTTCAGTGTTGATTCAGTTCAGTTCAATAACTGTAAAACAATGATGAAACGAGTTAAATTCTGCTGTAAAGCAGCTCTAAAGAAGACAATAGTGTCATTATGTTTATTCAGTTTAGTTCAATAACGGTGTAAAGTTCATCAATGAAGGCGCTATAAGCAGCTAGTGTCTTTATTTAGCATGTTTCATGTCTTCTCAGGCCCTGTTAACACGAGAACGATTCCGGGTGAAAACGTAAAAATATTTTATCGGATGTGCCTTTCATTTACACGGCGACGGCGTTTTGGGGGCTTAAAAACGCAAAAAAGTGAAACCACCCTCCAGAGTGGAAATCTTAAAAACGCTCCACCGTCGCGTTCCCATCTAAAGGGTAAAAACGCAAATCTGCTCACGGTAGCTCTCGTCGCGTACGCGTTTACATCACAGAAATGCGCCTGTACAGGAAAATAACAACCAACATGTCGGATTATTTCCATACGTCGGACCTTCAAGTTGCCCTAGCAGCTCTGATAAACGTACAAGAGTCTTGTCAGCAGTTGTACAAAATATTCTCAGATATTGGTGGTGTTGTGTGGCAGTGCTTCACATTGCCACCTAGCCGCCTGGAGTGCATACTACATCGAATTTCACACACTTTTGCGTCACCATATGCACGCCGATTTCCCCCCCATAACGCTCGTCTAAACACAGAATAAAAAGTGATAACGCAACGCCACTTTTGCGTTTTCTCTTCTGATCGTTTCCGTGTAAACATAGCCTCAGTATAGATTGTCGTAGATGATAGTCTATGTTTAATCCAGGATCTAATGATTCCATCAGAGAGCAGTTTCGACAGCTGTCAGCTGCATTTTAATTCACAAATCAGATGAGAGTCACTGTGACTGAAGATTATCTGTGACACTGGGGCAATAGATCAGGCAGTGAGGGAAAACATGATCTATAGTGTTTTAATGAACATTCAGTTACATATAAAATATAGGATAAAAAACAGCTCAAGGGCAATGATGCATAAAGGCATTTAACAGATGCTCAACTGGTTTAGCTTCAGGACTCAGTTGGACATCTAGTTGTGGAGACCCACAATATTCTTAAGATCAAACATTGATATTTATATTAATTTAAAGGGATAGTTCACCCAAAATGTACTTACTCACCCCCGAGTAGTTCCAAACCTGTATGAGTTTCTTTCTTCTGTTGAACACAAAAGATGATATTTTAAATAATGTTGGTAATCAAACAGTTGACGGTAACCATTGACTTCCATAGTAGGGGGGAAAAAAATACTATGGAAGTCAATGGCTACCGTCAAACTGTCTGGTTACCAACATTCTTCAAAATATCTTCTTTTGTGTTCAACATGAGAAAGAAACTCGTGCAGGTTTGGAACAACTTGGGGGTGAGTAAGTAATAACGATTTTTATTTTTGGGTGAACTATCCCTTTACATCAAAACATTATTCCTCTCTATTTTCTGGGTTGACAAACCCTGCAAGCTTTACAGTAACAGCCCATATCTTTGCTCATGAAGCTGTGCTGTACCTCATGCTGGCTGAAGTCTCAGACAGGCCTAGTTTGATCGAGCGTGAAGCTCATTTGCACTTGTCCAGCTGCAGTGGACTCTATTTTTGTTTGACGTGACGAATGGCAGTCCAAGCTTGGCGGTGGTTCATTTCTAGGAGGGGTTGGCGACTGAATTAGCCGAATAAGTTTATGAAAATATATTTCACGAAATATCATTTAAAGGGCTTAAATTACATAATGCAATGTGAATGTGATCAAAATCAGTCCATTAAGTTGTCTGGAGAGTGCAAGAATACACTGAAGAGTTTTGATACACAAATTTCTAAGGCATCTAAATGATCAACATGATTGTAACTTTGCTGAAAAACCTGTTGCACACAATCTACTACATGCCTTCTGTCGTCTGATTGATAGTTCATGCTTTTTAGCAAGTAAAAGGCTTTTAGTATAATTGTAAAATCTTCCATCTTCAGCTTGTGGTTCACGTGTTTTTACGCTGTGAAATCTTTAATGATTTTTATAAAGTAAACAGAAGAATAACTTTAGATTTCAGTAATATTTCAAGATAGAAAAATCATGTTAAAATGTGAATTTTGAGGAAGGTTTATTTGTTCATCTGTCAATCATCGGTGTATTGCATTGCATTATATGTTTTAAAACTACTTAGCTTTGATCATAAAAAAGCATTTAAATATCATCTTACTAAGATGCATTATTATTATAGATTGTGACCGCTGATATTTATATGCATTTTGCTACACTGTAAGTGTTATAAAGATCTTATTGATTTAAATTACATGCAATTCATCTCACTTTTTGGCCATGTAAATTTGAGCTTCTGCACTAAATATTATATTTTTGCTCAGTTTGGGCCTCTGAATAAAATTGAGGTGTTTTTTCTTTTTGAGTATGATCTCCATATTCTAACTATATCATACTACTGTATATGAGCCATAAAAGCCTTAGCAAAAACTCACATGCAAACGTTTTATTTTAAGATTTCATCCAAAGGTACAGTAAACTGTTGCATTTGAAAAAAAAAAGTTTTTTTCTCACTATTATTTCATATGCCAGGCTTTACAGGGTCAATGTTAGTATACTGTTATATATTGATAAAGATTTTTTAGACCAAACCCTGAGCCACTGAGTGTATTTGTGTGTGCTGGAGACTTGTACATGCTGTACAAGTAAAATGTAGAAAGTGTATGTTTAATCATTCATGCAAGCAACTCTAATCACTTTGGAACAAATCACATTATTCATCCCGTGTTGGCAGAAAAGGAGCTTTTGAATGACCCTTAAAACAGTTCTGAGCAGGTTAGTGGTTTAAAGCACTTTAGCACATGTTTAATTAGGGATATTTGAGGTATCAGAGTTGTTTGTTGGATGCTTTGTCACCTCATTCTCAGCTCATATGATTTAAGGGTCAGTGATATGATGCTCTTTCTGTCTAGAGCTATTTCTGTCATGACAACTCTCTGAGGGCCAAATGTACTAACACTTTTGCGCCCACTTCAGGCGTATTTGTTTCACGAAGTGCGCATAAAACCATGGCGAGGTATGTACAAATGGGACGTGCCCCATACAAAAATGTAAAATATGGCCATATATGTACTTATATTTTAAATAGCATGACATATATCTATACATATATTTGACTTATCTGAGAACACAATATATGCCTGCAACATATATGAACATTTATGTGTCCAAACATGTGAAGAAAATATTTGAATTCATCCATATATGATACCATATATCTGCATATATTACAGTATAGTATTGGTTTCTCGCATATATGGACAACATTAAGTATAAATATGTGACATATTTATTTCCCACATATTTAATAAATGTATGTAAACATACATGCATGTGATACTGATGCATTGAAATAAGTACGTATATGCATATATACATATATGCGTCTTACATATATATAACATTTATGTGCTTATACGGGAAAATATATGGCACTTACATGAAAACGGCCATTTTTGCTATATTTTGAAATATATGTTTCATATATGTCTATGAGTTTTATATATATGAATTTTGCATATATTCTCATATAGGCAGCAGACATACATGGGCACTGACATTATATATGTAATTTACATATATTGACATATATTACATTTCTGTATGCGCACCGAGATGAAAGCGCAGACTGCCTCTTGCAGGAACTGAAAATGGCAAAATGCACGTGCATGTTTTCGTGTCATGCATATGCATTCATGGGACGGTCAAGGGGAAAGTGGGAGTGTCACATAAAGAGATGAGAGGGGAAGCTTAAACTGCGCCTAATTATGTATTGTGCGTTATGTACAGAAAAAGCGGTGAAAGCGCGCCTCTATTTTGCGCTGAAAATTCTCCGCCTCTTAAAAGCAGGTGTAACTTATGAAGCGGGTTTCCTGGTATATGCCTCCTATGGCAGCAGTAATCCGAGCAAGACGAAGACATAGGCTAAGGAAACGAGCGTTACAGATTAAGCAGCTACGCAATATTACAGTTACTGGAAGAAATCAAAGATGACATCGAATCTCCGACTCAGCGTTCACATTCCATTCCAGCAGTTGTTAAAGGGGAACTTGGCAACTATTTCAACTTAATAAAACTGTTTAGAAATCATTTGGATGGTTTAATAACCTGTTCTGGTGAGACTTTCCCCGCTCCCCCCAGCGTTCCCAGGTGGAAAACCAACCTTGCAACATGAGTATTAACATCCCGGTATATTAGAAAAAGGAAGTCTCGTGAGAAGCAAGAACGAGCGAGAAACACAAACTGCTTTACAGCAATTCGACATTAACACACACGACGCCATATGATACTGTGTATGATGTATTACCCACCTCGGTAGACACAGCTCCACACGATAAAGTTGGCCGGCTCCAATAATAACAAATGCACATGAGCAGCGGTAGAAAGAGGGAGGAGGGGCCGCAAGTGAGTTTTTTTTACGACAGTGTTGTTAAATATACGCCTCACAGCTGTAGGGGGAGCTCACTGAGACAATATGCGACAACAAAAGTGAAAATCAGCGAAGAAATAGCTAGAGTTGCCGATTGCCCCTTTAAACTCCTCGCTGCATTACAATTATTGGCATCAGGATAATTTCAAACAGTCATAGCATCAGCAGTGTGAGAATATCGCAGTCTGCGTTTAAATACGCGCAATTTACGGTATAGTGGGTGGGGACAGGCGCTGATTACTTGATGAACTGCAGGTTTGGTACATAACATGCACACTTCGGTTTCACATCAATCGCTTTCTGCATCTTGGCCATGGCGCTATTAACGCTGTGTTCGCAAATGCACGTACATCTGGCCCTGAGTGTTTGGCATGGTAGTGGATATGACAATGTTGATAGAATAGATCTGCTACGCTGCTGCTTTTGGTTATTGTTGCTGCAAGTTCTGCTTGCTACTGCCAATACATTCATGACACGCTGAATTACCTGTAGATCTATATAGGTGGAGCTGGGGAAGGTGGAGGGTTGCTGAAAGCACACTGCAAACTGCTACAGCAAATGCTGACCAAGTACAGGTCCTTCTCAAAAAAGTTAATTATTTTCCATAATGTAATGATAAAAATGAAACTTTCATATATTTTAGATTCATTGCACACCAACTGACATATTTCAGGTCTTTTATTGTTTTAATACTGATGATTTTGGCATACAGCTCATGAAAACCCAAAATTCCTATCTTAAAGAATTAGCATATTTGATCCGACCAATAAAAGAAGTGTTTTTAATACAAAAAAAAGTCAACCTTCAAATAATTATGTTCAGTTATGCACTCAATACTTGGTCGGGAATCCTTTTGCAGAAATGACTGCTTCAATGCGGCGTGGCATGGAGGCAATCAGCCTGTGGCACTGCTGAGGTGTTATTGAGGCCCAGGATGCTTCGATAGCGGCCTTAAGCTCATCCAGAGTGTTGGGTCTTGCGTCTCTCAACTTTCTCTTCACAATATCCCACAGATTCTCTATGGGGTTCAGGTCAGGAGAGTTGGCAGGCCAATTGAGCACAGTAATACCATGGTCAGTAAACCATTTACCAGTGGTTTTGGCACTGTGAGCAGGTGCCAGGTCATGCTGAAAAATGAAATCTTAATCTCCATAAAGCTTTTCAGCAGATGGAAGCATGAAGTGCTCCAAAATCTCCTGATAGCTAGCTGCATTGACCCTGCCCTTGATAAAACACAGTGGAGCAACACCAGCAGCTGACATGGCACCCCAGACCATCACTGACTGTGGGTACTTGACACTGGACTTCAGGCATTTTGGCATTTCCTTCTCCCCAGTCTTCCTCCAGACTCTGGCATCTTTATTTCCGAATGACATGCAAAATTTGCTTTCATCCGAAAAAAGTACTTTGGACCACTGAGCAACAGTCCAGTGCTGCTTCTCTGTAGCCCAGGTCAGGCGCTTCTGCCGCTGTTTCTGGTTCAAAAGTGGCTTGACCTGGGGAATGCGGCACCTGTAGCCCATTTCCTGCACACGCCTGTGCACGGTGGCTCTGGATGTTTCTACTCCAGACTCAGTCCACTGCTTCCGCAGGTCCCCCAAGGTCTGGAATCGGTCCTTCTCCACAATCTTCCTCAGGGTCCGGTCACCTCTTCTCGTTGTGCAGCGTTTTTTGCCACACTTTTTCCTTCCCACAGACTTCCCACTGAGGTGCCTTGATACAGCACTCTGGGAACAGCCTATTTGTTCAGAAATTTCTTTCTGTGTCTTACCCTCTTGCTTGAGGGTGTCAATGATGGCCTTCTGGACAGCAGTGAGGTCGGCAGTCTTACCCATGATTGCGGTTTTGAGTAATGAAACAGGCTGGGAGTTTTTAAAAGCCTCAGGAATCTTTTGCAGGTGTTTAGAGTTAATTAGTTGATTCAGATGATTAGGTTAATAGCTCGTTTAGAGACCCTTTTCATGATATGCTAATTTTTTTAGATAGGAATTTTGGGTTTTCATGAGCTGTATGCCAAAATCATCAGTATTAAAACAATAAAAGACCTGAAATATTTCAGTTGGTGTGCAATGAATCTAAAATATATGAAAGTTTAATTTTTATCATTACATTATGGAAAATAATTAACTTTATCACAATATGCACATTTTTTTAGAAGGACCTGTATTTGAAGGTTGAGCAGGCCATAGTTCAATTAGGATATTTAAGTAGCTTCTATTAACGTGCCTTAGAAAAAAACTTAGCTGCTCTGCATCTTGAGACAAAACAATGGCATATATTAGTGCAATTTGCTTTTAGTTAAAACAGCTTAAAGGGTTAGTTCGCCCATTTAAGACATGAAGTTGTATGCAATCCTTACCAGCACTATAGTGCATACACACTGACCCACTCTGTAGTCACCTCCCTGGTCAGAGTTCTGGCCGCTGGAAGTTTTTCAAGAAAGTACTCCCGGTTAGTTTCCGGGGCCTCAAAACTGTGCGTTTTTATGTGAAAAAATTATTTGCGTTTCAAAGCTTGATTAATTTAACACACAAAAAAAACACGCCGGTAAAAATTCATACCTCAGTTTTAATCGGCACTATTTTCTTTCCATTTCTATCAATCCGCGCTGCTGTCAACGTCAACAGTGCATCCATACAACTTCATGTCTTAAATGGGCGAACTAACCCTTTAAACATGCATTTTAGTCTGGGACCGGGGGATAGTGAGATTTATCCAATTACTAGTACATCATCTTTAAATAGTACATCTCTTAATGTTAGATTTCATGTCTTCTCAGTATAGATTGCCGTAGATGATAGTCTGTGTTTAATCCAGGATCTAATGATTCCATCAGAGAGCAGTTTCGACAGCTGTCAGTGGCATTTTAATTCACAAATCAGATGAGAGTCACTGTGACTGAAGATTATCTGTCACACTGGGGCAATAGATCAGGCAGTGAGGGAAAACATGATCTATAGGGTTTTAATGAACATTCAGTTACATATAAAATATAGGATAAAAACAGCTCAAGGGCAATGATGCATAAAGGCATTTAACAGATGCTTTGTAATGATTCTCAACTGGTTTTGCTTCCGGACTCAGTTGGACATCTAGTGGTGACCCAAAATGTTCTTAAAATCCCCCTGTAGTCAATAATTGTATCCCTAAAAACTCATCTTTTATCACCAAAATGACATATTTAAGCGTTTTTTCTTTGAAAAAAATTTCTTCATGCCTTAAAATAGCTTGAATGTAACTCTACACCCTTGCCTCATTTAGTATACGTGGTTCTATGAATATGCAAATGAGCCCCGCCTCCACTCACTCACTCAGTTTAGAGATCCATTTGTTGACGATCACACGTTGACCTGATTGGTTACAAGGTAGTTTGTGACGTCAGAAACACCAGTGTTTTTTAAACATACCCTGCTTCTCAATGTTCATACTATCCATAGACAGTATGTGAGATTAAAATAAGTGTCCCAAAGCATAGTATGTTGAAAGAGTATGTCAAAAATCCCCAGATAGTCTACTATTTCCGTTGGATTTTCGAAGTGTGGGTCCGTGCTCACTATAACGGCTGAAATTGCCAACAACCCAGTGTGGTTTGGAGGAGGAACTACAAACACAAGTAAAAAGTGTTTAAAAAACTATGTGGATATGTGCAACTGACGGTGAGACGTTTAGATAAAGGGGTTTGAGTGACTAATCAAAGTTTAACCTGATAAAAAATATATTTATTTAATGTTATCGTGCTATATTTCATCTATAATAACAATGTGGACTTGTATAAAGATCCTTTTGGCCATTAACTTTTAAATGCATGATTATGCATTAATATAAGGAGAGTTCTCCGCATGAAAGACCCGCGACTGCAGATCAACGTGTTGCTACATTTCTCTCCGATACGAAATGAAGGATTTTAACTGTGACAAGATGATTGCCAGGATGCGACAGAGAGCAACCGTTAAAGACACAATTGTATGACGTGATAGTATGTCCCAAAGCTTGTGTACTCTTTTGCTACACACTCAAAAGTATCTGCTTTTTCTTCACAAAAAGAGTACTTACTTTTAGGGGGTAGTACAAGTAGGCTAATTGAGATGCAGACTGTCTTTGGTTCACTGCAGTGGTGAACCAAAGCAATGGTGTTGACTTATGAATTTACTCATGGTTTGTCTTAAAGCATATTAAAAACACCACATAGACATATAAACAACATTAAAATCTTGCTTTTCACGATAGAGGGGTGAAACATCAAACATTGATATTTATATTAATTTAAAGGGATAGTTCACCCAAAACTGAAAATTGTCATATTTACTCACCAGTTAGTTTCTGGTCCCGCTTTATATTAAGTGGCTTTAAGTACTATGTACTTACATCGTAAAATAAGTACAATGTACTTATTGTGTTCATGTTGTATTGTAAAACACTTTTGCTGCTATTGAGGTGTGATACGGGTAAGGTTAGGGTCAGGTGTGTGTGTGTTATGGGTCGGTTTAAGGGTAGGTTAAAGTGTAAGGGAAGGGTCAAGTGTGTAATTACAAATGTAATTACATAAATTCATTACAGCTGTAATTACATGCAGGTATTTTCAAAATATAAGTACAATGTAAAAAAATGTATGTTCACAATATGTCCATTGTATCAAATTATTAATTTCAATGTAAGTACATAGTACTTAATATAAAGTGGGACCGAGTTTCTTTCTTCTGATGAACACAAAAGATGATATTTTGAAGAATGTCGGTAACCAGACAGTTGATGTAACCATTGACTTCCATAGTAATTTCTTTATGGAAGTCAGTGTTTATGTCAACTGTCTGATTACCAACCAAGGGAGTAATCCATCAGCCGGAAACTGAAGCCTCCCCGGGAGCCGCCATTGTAGCAGAACTTCACCTGCTGTTAGCATTACATTGACTCCCATTCATTTTGGCGTCACTTTGACAGCGAATAACTTTACATCTGATGCGTCCAAAGACTTAATTTGTCCATTATTTATTTCTAAAGAAACCCGACAATGTATAAAAGGCTCCACTACTTTGTATCTTACGTTATGGCCCCGTAGAAGCTGTTTTTGTAAAAATAGGGCTAACGATTGCGTCATAACCACGCGACTTTCTGTCGCACAGTAGAGAAATTACCGTATAGACAGGAGGAGAAGCTCGCAGGCAATCTTTTACTGTCTATGAGGCAATCGGGGGGACATAGAGGCATAAAGTCAAGGGAGAAGCCCATAGATAGAGAGTCCATAAAAGCAACGGGACAAAATATTTCAACAACGTTTTTGAGGAATTAGGTGATTCAGATTTGTCTTTGCCACAGCTACTAGAAGATTTACAACTGTCAGACTGTCGTCACGCTCAGTTTGAGCCTGCGCAGTCGCTCAGCCATCAGACAGGAAGTGCAATAATCGGGCTTCAGTCTTCTCCGTTGAAATCAATGGGGTAGCTGTGTCCATTTCTTTTACTGTCTATGTTACCAACATTCTTTAAAATATCTTCTTTTGTGTTTATCAGAAGAAAGAAACTCATACAGGTTTAGCTACTGATACAGCAGGAACCAATCAGCTGTGCCCTATAGAGAACTGTGTGATTGTAAGCAGATTAAATAAAGGACCTATCAGTATGCGGTATCTAGAGTTTTATGACAGAACTTTGTATTAATTTGTTCAAAAATATTTTAAAACATTTATATAAAGACAATGAATTACACTTTAAAGACATGCTGTTGGATTAAAATTAATTTTGGTATTATTTTTTTTGTTTGTTTTTTGTGGAGCTTCAACAAAGGTTTTAGGTGGTGTAATGTTCCAGAGAGATTATATTAAAGAAAAAAAGCTCTCACTAAAAGACTGAAATTCTGTTAAGTAGTTTGGTATAATTACACCAATTGGTATAATTGTTTTAGTGAGAGCTTTTTTTCTTTAATATAATCTTTCTGGACCATTACACCACCTAAAACCTTTGTTGAAGCTCCACAAAGCTTATTTGGGGGAAAATAACAGTAAAACAATTTTATATAATTTATAATATTATTAATATTAAAACTTTTGTTTAAGCAGGGTCACATTTTGTAATTTTTTTTGTAAAAAATACCCCCCCCCCCCCCCCCAAAAAAATGAAATGACATCATAAAAAGGACCCCCGAAGACCCTCAGAATTGTGTGTGAAGGTCGGGAACTTTCTTTAAAATACCATATATTTTATTATATATATATAAATATACATATATTTATTATATGGCAAGGTTAGTTCCATTATACATTAGAGTAATGATATTCATGATTTAAAAAGGACATGATATTTGTAAAAAAGAAAGAAAAAAACTTTTGATAAAGATGTATAGACATCTATTTAAGGTATAAGGAAATATTTTATTATTGAATGGTTACACGAAATATTTGACGCTTGGATTTTGAAGTAGACATGTCTAAAACCAGCACACATGATGTTGTCTGGTATCACAGGACAATATAATGATGGCTTTTTCAAAGCTCTCTGCTAAGACAAAGCTAAGCTTTATTATTCAGATTACACTGAAAAACATTTTCCGCTCAGCGTGAGTCAAAGCTGCTTATTATTGCTTAATGGAAAATAAACAGTGAGCTGTAGAGACGATTGTCACGCTGAACCAGGTAAATGTGCTTTCAAGACGGTGATAGATGAGAGCCAATTATGTGTATTGTTTGAACTAATCTGTCTAGAGCTTGTAATCTCGATATGAATTCAGTGAATGTACTGATCAGTAGTAAAACAAAAATATGCTCTAAGTCTTCTCCCTCTGTTTTTGGATAATCCACTAGAGATGCTCTGCCTTTAGCAGAGATTAAGCATGTACGAAAGGCTTCTGAGATTGTTTTAAAACTAATTGGTGCTCTTTGGATATCCAGGATTATTGTGTTTGAGAGGCAAGATGTCCTGGTACCTCCTATGTTAAAAAATATCCTCCCTTTTCGGGTGTAAAATTAGACCCAGAAAAAATCCGCTCAATGCCGTCTCAAACACCAGATGTGTGCAGCTTTAGTGCCTGTAAAGGTACAACAGGTATGTTTACATGCACGTGTCATACACGTTTATTTATGCGTTACATGTATTCCGAACAAAACTGCCTTGCTGACATATATAAAAAGAAAGCTGACATTTGTGTCAGAAAAGTTTTTTTTTTTAGCAAATATTCAGTCTCATTCACTGACCAGTTCATAAGACATAAGACCTAAATAATCAGAATCATGCTTTATGACGCAAAACATATGTAAACATATGCATCATGTCACTGTGAATGTGCACAAGGTATTTTTGAATCCCATTGAGAAAATAGATTCAAGCATTTACATGCTTCATTTTTTTTTTCTGTTGATCAGATTATTTCAGGTCTACACAATCCGATCGAAATTTCATTCAGATCGAGCTCAGTCGGATCTATTGAGGTGTTTAAATGAAGGATTTTCAGTCCGATTTAGCCAGCAATCCAACTATTTCAGTGCATGTAAATGTAGTTTGTGTGTCTTCAGTGAATGCTTTCAGTTCACAGTTATCATATACTGTATATGCATGATTGTAGTTCTGAATGCTCAAATATATGGTGTCAATTTAATATGCTTTTGTTTAGCACAGTTTAGGTGCAATGAAAGCATGCAAGCTGCATTTTAAATGGATGAGTGTGCATCAGTGTGACTGGGAGTGAAACTCCAGCAGTGTTTGCCTCTCATTTGCATACAGTTCAGAATTATGAAATTTTTTTAACTCTCACCACTTGTTGCGCTCTGCTGTCAATCCCACAATTCTGAGCCTGTGAATAATGTCCCTTAAGGCGAGACACTACAGGTGAATAGGGTAATTTTTTTAACTAGCAGATATCACCATGAAACTTTGCCAGTTGATTACTTACATTAAGATGAGAAAAAAAATTATTACAAGTTTTCTGTAATTTAATGTTTACATATGCAAATGATGCATTATCTAATTAAATATGCGCTAATTTGCATATATTTTAAAAAACGAAATCTGAGTATTGGATAAAGCCAGGTTCAAAATTATTTTTTCATTGTGTTCACATATTAGATGGGGAAAAAATTACAGAGGGATTTATGGATATCTACTTTTGTTATCCTGTAAATCAGAATAGACTGCCAATAGCCTTAAAAAATGATTTTCACCATGTTTTTTGGAGTAAAATGTTATATAAATCAGGCTAAGTTGGTTGCTGATAAAAAGGAAATGACCATATTTGGATCTGGGAGTATTGTACAGGAGAGAGATAGCTTTCTAACGGTGTGTGTGATGACAGGGTGCAGATCGCGATCGCGGAGCAGAGGGATGATTTATAACGACAACTTTTGATGAATTTATGAGAAATCTACAGACGCAAACAGACAAAGTGTAGTAAAATAAAGACCTAAATGTGTATTTCGGACTTTTTTTCACCACCAGTCTGAAAGAAGACAAATTGAAGACAATTGAAGACAAATATTGAAGACAAATATCCCAAAATCTCAAAATTGACCAGTGAAAAAGAAACTATGTTTTTGCCTGCCGTGTCTCGCCTTAAAGGTGCAATGCGTAATATTTCTGAGGATCTATTTACAGAAATGCAATATAAGATCCATAACTGTTTTCAGTGGTGTATAAAGACCTTACTCAATGAACCGTTATGTTTTTATTACCTTAGAATGAGACATTTATATAGCCATAACCGCGGGCGCCCCCTTCTGTGGAGGTCTACATATTGTGTGGTCATGTTTCTAGCGTAGCCGACAGCGAACACACAGCGCTACAGAGCGCGTTTCCTCACTACCTTGAAAAAAAAGTTTTCAGTGGTGTATAAAGACCTTACTTAATGAACCGTTATATTTGTATGACCTTAGAATGAGCAGTTTCTGTCTACAAACACCGCGGTTCCCTTACATTGAAATGCGCCGACATGTTTCTACAGTGGCCCTAAACGGACAAACGCATTTCGTTACTATGTTGCTCTTCGTGCAAGGAAGCAAGTTTAGTTCAGCGAATAAAACACTGACACAATAATGAACAAGTAACAATAATATTCGCAATAACATAGTTTTACTGAATAATTAAGTAAACATCATTTCTTAATTTATCCTTGTAAAGAAACCTCATTGCTGAACTGGCTACTCTCTGCTGTCTCCTGTCGGCCACCGTAACTTTTGTTGGTTGCAATTCGTAACCTCATCACTAGATGCGCTAAAAATAACACACTGCACCTTTAAAGAAGGAACTGGAAACACCAGCTTAGATTCGCTCACCAGTTGACAAGAACGGTCAGATTCACAATAGTTTTAATTGTACTGTAACTTAAAGCAACACCAAGGAACTTTTCCTCTGCGGTCGCCCTACAGGTTGGAAGCGGAAATGTCCATTACCGCTGTCGTAAATAATTTAGCCTATCGCAGCCTACTGTCGCACGCGCACGCACATGCTCTCTGTTTATCCAGCACCGGCTTTGGAATCAACAATGGCCACAGACAAGGTAGAGTATGATGCATGATTTTATGAAAGTATGATGTATTGCGACATCACAAACGAGCAATTGTAGCAATTGTACCGCTTGCCGTAAAGCAAGTCAAATTAGTAGTTTTCGTATGTCTCATTAGAACTACAGAAACGCGACCCGATCTGGCAATCTTACATAGCGTGGATATATCAGATAAAGGACCGCAAAGCTGTGGCATAAGTGCATTTCACCATGTCACGACTTGATGAACCACTGAAACGATTTTGGAAACATTATTTTAAGGTAAAAAATCTTACTTAGTGTTACTTTAATGTTGATCAAGAATTTAATGGGTTATATCCCCAAACCAAACCCTCAGGCTAGCATATTACTGTGTGTTTCATGAAAATAATTAGAGGGAAAAAAATTATGCATAGTAGGACTATTAATGATTAATGATGATTAATCGAAACAAAAATAAAATCGTGAAATGGCTTAGTGTGATTCTCAGTCACAAAAGCTGTGATTTAACTGAATGAATATATGCGCTGCATGTTTCAGACATACTCCCTGTGTTCTTACACTGGAGCTGTGTGTGTGTGTGTACAAACAAGCACATCAAACCTGAGTTTTTAATAAAAATCACATTTTAAAGGCACTGGGAATATCAGGATATATTTATAGCACAAAGTAGAACATTATGAAGCAGTTGAGACGGTGTTCAAAATGTGTGTGAATGCTGTGTGCTAATTTATAAAGAATTAATGTATTTAATCTGTAAATATTTGTATTTTGCAGGCGGTCACCTCTCCTAGAAGACAAAGCGTGGTGAGTAGAAATGTTTAATAGACTTAATATTTTCTGATGGTTGATATAATGCCATAATCACACTGTATTGGATCATACATGGATGGATTGGATTGAATTGACAAAGAAACTGCCAATATATTTTGATTTGATGGTCCTGGAATGCTTTTGTAAATTCTGTCTGCATAAATTATTTGTCAGTTCTGGAAAAGACAGATGCATGATTGGGGAAAGACAATTCACTGCCATCAAAATATCAAAAAAGAGTACAGTATGCGTGATCTCCTCGTGCAGCAGTTTCTTCCTCATGGTGTTTTTCTCAGTATGTGCTTATGCATTCAGGCAGCACTGGAGTGTCTTTAGATACCAACAGGTCACAGATGTTATAAATCTGTCATCTGTCAAAGGACACTCCTCACCACATGCTCATTTTGCTTCTTTTCTGCATGTTTTTAGTCAGAAAAGACCTTGAAACGTCAGCAGTGCCACAATGCGTAGTTACAGTAATCTAGCTGTGTATCAGAGATTTAGATCACATAAACCGCAGCATTAAAGCATGTTTTCAAATCATTCTCCTTTGATCTTACAATGCAGCATTATTAGATGAGCTGCATTGGCTTTTTTTGGGAGGATTTTCATTAAATGAATAATTTATGTATTGTTTTGGGAGATAGCACATGTTTAGGAGAGGAAAATCCTGCTGAAAAAGATCAGTGAATGCTTCACATGACACTCAAATCGAATCTGAGAGCTTTTGATCTGCTTCTATGTATTGTTCTGAATCTGTGTTACACAAGCTAACGCCGGCACTAATGTCAGACAGGAGCTGGAAAAGGTGAAGGATTGCTTTTTATGCAGGATAGTATGTTCTTTTAAAAATTGTGTTTTCCTGATCTGGGACAGCCATAGAAATACTGAAATCATTTTGGTTGGTCGCTTTTGATTAAAGCATGTGCCAAATGCATAAAAATGTAAATATTTTCATTAGTTCTGTTCTGTTCATAAATCATGTTAAAGGAATAGTTTACCCAAAAATGAAAATGATGTCATCAGCTCCAAACCCATAAGACGGTAGATATTTTTAATGAAATCTGAGAGATTCCTGTCCCCCCAATAAACATCTCTTAATCCAAAACTGACGTTTCAACGTGTTTAAAACCTTAATTTGTGTTCCAAAGATGAACAAAAGTCTTATGGGTTTTGAACGACGCGAGGGTTAATGCATGATGACAGAAAACACTTCTGCACACTACTGTTCAAAAAAGTTCACCAAGGATAAACTTCTTTAAAGTTCACCAAGGATACATAAAACATTTAATTTAAATTGTAATAATATTAATAATATTATTAAATAATTATCCCATACACACACGCACACACACACACACACGTTTATTTAGATATCTAAATGTGGACATTTTAAGTGACCTGGTTTTGGTCACTTCTGGGTACAAATTTGACCCCAAAATATAGTTAAGTAGGTACACACACACACACACACACACACACACACACTCACACATATATTTTTCTTTTTTCTTTTCGAAGGCTGTTAATATTGTGAAATAGACTCATATCTGTTGTCCTTGACGTCACAGCTCAGGAAAGACAGTGAAGGTATCAGTATTTTCATGATGTTGTGTTTCTCTGGCTCTAGATTGATTAGTCTGATTAGTCATATCTTCGGCTGAAGTGATTGGCTCAACTAGTTGGCCACACGCCAGCCAAGAACTGCCACTGAGGAGAATGGAAATGCTAACAGATAGTTTTCTCCTGGTCTGTTAGACCTCCTTGGTGAGAACCGTGAGTGTAAAGAAAGAGAGAGAGAGAGAGAGAACAAGGTTAGGCTTCTTCTGACAGGTCAGCAGTTTATTCCCAGCATGCCTCTGGGGAAGAGGCGGGCAGTGGATGAGAAGCAGTTCCTCCCTGTGAGAGAGAGACAGAGCAAGATAACCACAGTGTAAGTTTGCATGCGAGAGACGGTGCTGCTGATGTCCCTGCTGTAATCGCTGGAGTAAGCTGTGTGTGTGTGTGTGCATGCGCTGAAGTTGGAGATCAGTTGCAGTGCATGCTGCATGAGGAAAAGAAAGACCAGGGATATGCAGAATTTGGACCTTTACAGCCGCCTGGACTCTCAGGTATGACCGGGATGCTTGTTTTACTGTACTTCAGCATCTTCTGCATGCAAAACTTCTAGGATTTAGTAAATTAGTGGCCTTGGTTCTGTTATTGAAGTGATATTGTCAGATAATATGCATTAAGCATACAATTTAGAGAGTTAAAACTGCATTATTTATTGTGTGCATCCGCATTGTTAACCGTGTGCAGTAGTGCACTAGAGAGTTGTGTGCGTGTGTGTGTGATGTAGCAGTGTTTTCTGAATGTCATTGATCAGAGGGTTAGTGGTGTGTGAAGTGGTGTGTCGTTACAGTAAGAATGACCTCCCACGAATCCAGCACACATCTCTGACACTTCATCCCTAGCTTTCTTTCTAGGACTAGTTTAATGGATGTGATTATTAGTTGCTTCACATTCTCATTTGTAAAGACACACTAGATCCTACCTAGATAACATTTAAATGCATTATAGGTGTGTTCTGGACGTGCTCCAAAATGTCCTAAACCTAAAAAGCCTACTGTATCATATTTGATACACAAAGGCCTCTAAATGATCAATATGATCATAACTTTGCTGATAAAAACTGTTGTGCTGTTGTAAAATCACGTTAAAAATGTGAGTATCAAATATGATCCATCAGGCTTTTGAGGAAGGTTTATTTGTTCATCTGTCAATCATCATTATATTGCATTGCAGTATATGTTTTAAAACTACAGAGCTTTGATAATAAAACTAAGCATTTACATATCATCTTATTAAGACATTATTGGCAGATGATGACAACTGATATTTATATGAATTTTGTGAATGTATCTACTATACTGTTATGAAGATCTCATTGATTTACATGACAAGCAATCAGAATTTCATCTCACTTTTTGGCCATATAAGTATCAGCAATTGCACCAAAATTGCACATGTTTGCTCAGTTTGGGCCTCTGAAACAAACTGAGGTGTTTTTTCCTCAGAATATGAGCTCCATATTCATATCTATATGAGCAATCCTTCAGATATCTTTGCCATTAAATCAGATGTGTTATTTATTCAGCCAGCTATAAACATATTTAACGGCAGTTTAACTAACATGCTCTGGCAAGATTCTGTTCAACTTTATTTTTGGCTTGACATTAGTATAGATTTGTCTGAAGAAAACACTTCATGCAAATTCAGTATAGCGTCCCATTTTAGCAATGCTGATATTATTGCATACTTGCGCATATTTTGGAATCAGACACACAATCTGAATCTGAAAATGCATCTGAAAGCTGACTTGTTGCATCCACCGAAGACAGAATTTTTAAGCTTTCGGAGGCAGCAAAAATCAGTCTTGCATATCTAAAAGCTTGTCGCAATGCATTGTGGTCCATGAAGAGCATGATGGATGACGTGATCAGTAGAAAGCAAGGCAGCTTTTGGAACAGAAGGTTTAGTCAGTTAGTCAACTCTTGACTGTGTGTCTCATGTCAAACAGCTATTTAAGTATTATATGCGTATTCACCGAATTAATTAACAAATTAATAATTGATAACGAGTTATACAACTACTGCAAGTATATCCAACCACCTGGATACATACAGTACAGTACACTCACGTTATGTATTAGATAATATATAGCAAATGTGATTGTTTATAACATCGCAAAATTGTAATTATATTATCGCACAGCTCTATCTATAAAGTTAGATATACAGTATACTCACATAAAAAAAAAAACTACAATACAGTACACTCACGTTATGTATTATATAGCAAATGTGATTGTTCATAACATTGCAAAATTGTAATTATATTATCGCACATCTCTACCTATAAAGTTAGATACCATACATACAGTATACTCGCATAAAAAAACTACAATACAGTACAATCACGTTATGTATTATATAATATATCGCAAATGTGATTGTTTATAACATCGCAAAATTGTAATTATATTATCGCACAGCTCTATCTATAAAGTTAGATACCATACATACAGTATACTCACATAAAAAAAACTACAATACAGTACACTCACGTTATGTACTATATAATATATCGCAAATGTGATTGTTTATAACATCGCAAAATTATAATTATATTATCGCACAGCTCTATCTATAAAGTTAGATATACAGTATACTCACATTAAAAGAAAAAAACTATAATACAGTACACTCACGTTATGTATTATATAATATATAGCAAATGTGATTGTTTATAACATCGCAAAATTGTAATTATATTATTTCACAGCTCTATCTATAAAGTTAGATACCATACATACAGTATACTCACATAAAAAAAAACTACAATACAGTACACTCACGTTATGTACTATATAATATATCGCAAATGTGATTGTTTATAACATCGCAAAATTGTAATTATATTATCGCACAGCTCTATCTATAAAGTTAGATACCATACATACAGTATACTCAAAAAAAAAAAACTATAATACAGTACACTCACGTTATGTATTATATAATATATCGCAAATGTGATTGTTTATAACATCGCAAAATTGTAATTATATTACCACACATCTCTACCTATAAAGTTAGATACCATACATACAGTATACTCACATTAAACAAAATATACTAGAGCAAATCTCAAAACATATATTAAGCAGATATTAAGATATTATAACCATCAACATTTCTGTAAAGCTGCTTTGAAACAATGTGTATTGTGAAAAGCGCAATACAAATTGGTGCAAATTGTGCTGTTCCAGCGTTTACTGCACTGAACGGTCCTCTATGGATTCGTTCTGCTGCAGCTGATAGTGATATTCTCCTCCATCTGGCACTTTCAGGATGCTCAATATGATAATCTGCTTCATCCAATTAAATCAATGCGAACCATCACGGGACGCTCGCTAATCTCTCGCCTCTCTGACTGACCTCATGCTGCTTTAAAGAGATACTTCACCCAGAAATCAAAAGTTTGTAATTTACTCATTCATGCATTCTTATTATGTTTTGAAGAATGTTGGGGACTAAACAACATTGGACACCATTGACTTCCACTGTATAGACAGAAAAACTGAATTTTTCCAAAATAGCTTTTATTAGGTTGGACTATATTTTTAGCCCGTGATGCATTGCAGTTGCAGGCACCTGTGTCCTTTATTCAGGGCATTTATTGTCTATATTGGCAACGTTTTATATAGTCACTTTGGATAAAAGCTTCTGCTAAATGCATAAATGTAAATTTGATGGCATCATAGATGTGTTCCTAATAGTTAAAGGGATAGTTCACCTAATAAATTGCAATGGCAAATTTATTCCCCCTCAATTTGTTCCAAACCTGTATGAATTTCTGAACATAAAAGAAGATATTTTGAAGAAAATGGGTAAACAAACAAGGAAAAAAATACTATGGAAGTCAATGGGGTTCATCAACTGTTTGGTAACACACATCCTTCAAATTATATTTTGTGTTCAGCAGACGAAAGAAATTCATACTTGTTTGGGACAACCTGAGGGCGAGTAAATGATTACCGAATTTTTATTTTTGAGTGAACTATCCCTTTAAGGCTGTAAGCAGCACCATAGATCGTCTAAGATTCAAAATGCCAAATTGTAACTCAACATTGTATGCTTGTGGAGAAGGCGATCCCATAATTCATTGCGTTTCGGGTCAATCTTTTTTTTTTTTTTTTAAGATGGCGAACAAAACATACTTTTTATGAATTCAATGCCAAAAAGTATCAATAGTACTTCAATCTATAGTTAAGTATAGTTAAAAGTAGAATATTTATCCAATATTTAGATGGGCTGAGTAGTTTTTTTTTTACCATATTCTTAGAGTATTGAGCCATTATCAAAATTTCTAAACTCCTTTGAAATCATCTAAAATTTGGTTGCTGAGTACGAAGGGTGATGAAAATCAGTCACTAATGATGTTGTGTTTCTATAATATAATATACATGTCCACCCTATCCACATTATTCCTACGCCCCATGACGCTTTGCGCGAATTATGAGTGTAACTTTTTCAAAGTGATTCCAGTCATTTTGACAGATAATAAATTGTATTTACCTGTGAAAACAAACCTGGAAAGAGACGTGATGATTTGGGGAGAAAAAAAGATAGATTCTTCGTTCATTCCAGTGAATTATTAATGGCATATATGGTAAAATAAATCGTTGAGAACAGACCACAAATGTGCAGTATATGTTGACCTTTTTCATACTATTACAGCGGAATGCAAAAGAAAAAAAGAAAATAATCATGAGGAAAAGAATGAAGAGACTGAAAAGAGCTCTTGCCATAGATATTCTTGTTATAACATGTCACGTTAAAATACCAAGTGTTACGTTATTCTTAAATAAAACATGAAAGAAAACTGACAGCTCATTGAGTCAAACTGACGGATAAGCTTTATTTGTAGGGCAACCTTATGATTTGAAATGATTCGTTTCAGTTTTTTTTAAAGTTCCCCAAACGGAAGGGCCACCCATAATTAAAAACGTAGTAAGCTCGTCAGGAATAAGGTGGATAGAATGCCACTATAGGACTCGGCATCCCAGCATGCTTTGGGACAGTAATAAAGTCTGTGTTACTCGAAACCTTCCATCTTCTGTGAGTTTATCCTTTCACAAGGTTTAAGTGCACAAAAGACTAAGATGATTTCATGTCAATTTGTGCCAATTTTTTTGTAAACATGCATTAAAATTAAGCCGATTGCTCTCTGTTATTTGGGGGGAAAATCCAAAGTTCTTTTTCTTTGGACATTTCCACAAAAGCGAGATTATATTCAGGAATAATGGACCTGTATTCTGAGAAAACAGGAGCTGTAATTATTCAAGTGTTATTTTTCATATTCGTCTGCTGCTAAAATTATACCAAAGCAGTCTCTTTCAGCCAGCTGGAATCTCTCTGATCCACAGGAGAATAGTGATGGTGACTTATCTTATCCTTCTGTTACCAGACATTTGATTATCTGTCTTCATCTGGCCAAGAACTGAAACGTCTGCCTGACCAACAAGCTAACTGTGCAATCACAGATTCTTCAGCTTCTTCGTGCAGTTTTAAACGCCTGGTATCTTGTAAGCTTGACTTTGCAGCGTTGTGCATTGATCTGAATGTTCAGGCATCCTGAAGGATTGGGTCAGTTACATGGAACCTGCGCTGTTCGGACAGGAAAGTGTTTATTTTAAGTACTTGGAACGGTTAGTTCATCTCAGGATGCAGAACATATAGAGCTGCTATAATTGCTTGTGTGTGTGAGCGTGTGTGTGTGTGTGTTTAAGTGTGAGTATGCGTCTGCGTGTGTGTGTTTGAGTGTGTGTGTGCGTGTGTGTGTGTGTGTATGTGAGTGTGTGTGTGTGAGTAAATGAGTTAGTGAGTGTGTGTGTGTGTGTGTGTGAGAGAGAGAGAGTCTGTGAGTGTGAGTGTGTGTGTGTGTGTGTGTGGTGTCTGTGTGTGTGTGTGTGTGAGTGAGTGAATGAGTTAGTGAGTGTGTGTGTGTGTGTGTGTGTGTAAAGGATGTAGGTTGTGTGTAGTTCTTCACACAGAAGGAAAGCATGTGGTGGTTTGGTCATAAGAAGTGAGGATTCAGGCTAAAGAGATTAGACCTCATGCAGATTACATGCTTCATATTTGAGGACAAAAGACACTTAGCTGAACAAATGCCGTGTGTGTGTGTGTGTGTGTGTGTGTGTGTGTGTGTGTGTGTGAACATGAGAGACAGAGTAAATATCTGAAATTTATCCTATTTTAATGAAATCAAAACTTTTTATTTAACAAGCTTAGGGAATTATTTATAGTGTTTAATAAAGCAATAAGCTGCAAGATGCCATTGCTATTCCACAACTCGCTCACAATCCTACATTATTAAAGGGCAAGTTCGGTATTTTACACTTAAAGCCCTGTTTTAAAATTGTTTCTGATGAAATAGAATGGTTAAGATTGAAAGTTGGACACATGCTGCTGTCACGAGAATTTTCGGTTTCTGTGGTAGCACCCCCCCACCTCCACAATGGTTTCATAGGGGCACTGGAACAATCATTCATAAAACGCATTAAACTTTAGTTTACAAAGACGTGAAACTCACCGAGTGGTCTGGGGTGTTCACTGATATGCTCACACAAAAATCGCTGCAAAAGATGCTTTCCAACAGGTGTTTTACCATTCGTTGTAAAACTGTGGACCTATTTTTCCAATCGCCTCACACCCGGACATTCTTCCGTTGAGAGCTTGAATAATAGACACTCCAGCCCAGTTGGTGGCGATAATGCACCTTTGCCAATGTTTGGATAGCGTAGCCTACGATACCGCAACTGCATAAGACTACAGAAAGAATAGTCTCCGTTTCCGGCGGCGGAGTAATACCGTACCTCACAGAACATCCAATACAAGTCAATGGAGTTGGACAAAAACTACGATAAAACCTGTTGGAAAGCATCTTTTGCAGCGATTTTTGTGTGAGCATATCAGTGAACACTCCAGACCACTCGGTGAGTTTCACGTCTTTGTAAACTAAAGTTTAATGCGTTTTATGAATGATTGTTCCAGTGCCCCTATGAAACCATTGTGGAGGTGGGGGGGTGCTAACACAGAAACCGAAAATTCTCGGGACAGCAGCATGTGTCCAACTTTCAATCTTAACCGTTCTATTTCATCAGAAACGATCTTAAAACAGGGCTTTAAGTGTAAAATACCAAATTTGTCCTTTAAAGCACAAAACAGTTTAAAAATTCATATTTGAAGAATCACTACACTCTACAAAGTTATTTAGGTCTGAATTTAATATCTATATTTTAGTTGTATTTAAAATGTCAATCCAAATGAATTACACAGTTTAAACATAAAATAATAAACTTAATGTGATGCATATTTGTCATACATAAATCTGTTCCCTTTCGTTGTCACTCCGAGTTACGTCGGATGACGACGAATGGGGTTTCGCTTAGAAAGCCTATCAACTTCGAGTATTACAAAACGAGCCAATGGCAAAGAAATGCCATGGGTCTGCGGAATTTGCATGACGTAACTCCGCCCCACCTCGTGGGTATAAAAGGAGGAAGTCCGCAACAGCAGTTTATGTTTTCGCTTCGGAGCCAAGTGTATTCTTCTCTCCACAAGCCAACTCTGAATTATCAGCTTCACGAACGAATGCCTCGAGTGTTGGTGTGACGGCGATCTCCGGCGAGTGCGTGCTTCCTGCTTATCTCTGCAGTGGTTCATCAGAGAGCGCGTGCTTCCCCGGGCGCTTCAACACTTGAGTTTTCTCTCTAAAAGAGCGCACGCGGCACGTCTTTTTAAAGACGGCTCGCCCGTGCATTTAAAAAAAAAAAAAAAAAAAAAAACGAATGGTTGCGGCAGCTTGGTATCGGACTCTGATGGGCACGAGCGTTGTCTGGTATGTTTGGGCTTGATCATACTAGAGCAGCGCTCGTGGATGACTCATGTTCTCTCTGTGGGAACATGATCATCGCGTCATATAGGTCGAGACTCGGTGAACTCGCAAGAGTGAGAGTCCCCTCATCCACCCCCCGATCTTCGGCTGGTGGCCAGGGTGACCTGAGGGTGTTGGTCTGGAACAAGGCGCCGACTCTGTGTCCGTGACCCCAGCCTCCCCTCAACGGCGGTGCCCGCTAGTGAATAGGTGATTCCCACGAGTCTACCCTCTGGTGGCCCGTGTGTTTCATTTAAAGCTACAGAGGATGATACTATGTTTGTAGCAGCTTCACAAGGTGGGTTTGATTCTCTGCGAAGTGACGACTCGTCACAGCTGCCACCCTCTGGTGTGCATACGGCTGTGCCTGAGTCTGATCCAGAGATGACGGCCATGCTTTCCTGGGACGATTGGTTTTTGGGTAAGGCCGCCGACCCTCGTCCACGGCAAACCCCAATACCTTCCCTCCCGGACGTGCATGATGAGATCTCGAAGTCCCAGAAGACCCCCTGGTTTTCTCGGGACCGCTCGCTGATCTCATCCGCCTTTCCCCCCTCGATGGGGCCGCTGTCACGGGTACACTGGGGTTCCCCCGGCTGAACGCTCTGTTGCGATGCTATGTGTCCTCAGAGTGCTTCTTCTCGGCGCAATCCTAAGCACCCGCCCGTGGTCTATGGTTTTCGTCTACATTTGTGGCGAGATCCTATAGCACCACGGGACTGGCAGCCGCCTCTCTGCAGGCCATGGCCATTCTGCTGGTCCTCGACCCAGATGCTCATGGACTTGCACGAGGGCGGGACTGACCCAGGGCTCTTCACTGAGTCGCGCGCCGCCACTGACCTTGCTCTCCGAGCGACGAAAGTGGCCGTACGCTCCCTGGGTCAGGTGATGCCTACCATTCTGTGGCTGAACCTGTCTGATGTGCTGAATGTCGCGCGGCCCCGTCTGTCCGATGTTCCCATATCCCAGGTCGGCCTCTTCGGCGGTGCGGTTGAGAACTTCGCCCAACAGCTCTCAACCGCCCATGTGCAGACTGACGTGATTCTGTCCCGATGGCCCGCCGTCCGCTCAGATCCCTCGGTCTGCCCACTGCCGAAGGCGCCCCCCCCGCGGCTCCCACCCCGCCCGTTTAAAGAGACGGGCCGGCTCTGGAAGCCGCGGGCGGACGCCACAGCCCTCTCCAGCCCCGCCCCCCGCTACGTGCCGGGTTAAGCGGCGCTCCTGAGACGGGCTCCACAGAGATGGGACTCGGTTCTTCCAGGAGTTGGTAGCAGGACCACTCCTTTCCCCGGTGGAGGGCCGGGGAAAAATCCTTATTCTCCTAAGAACTGACTCTCCCGTCTCTGGGAAGACAGAGTTCTCGGACGACACAGAGCGCCGCCCACAAGCCGTGCTCTCCTCGTCCCCCTCTGTCCCAGAGGTGCTTGACACGGCGTGCCGTCCACGGACCGCTTCGCCCCTGTCCCCCTCTGTCGCCAGACCCCTGCCAGAGCAGGCCCCCGCGGGACGACCAGCATGGTCCTCCCCTGGCCCCCTCTGTCAGGGCGCGGTTGCTAACTGTGCCCCCACACCGGGCCGCTATGCCGTCCACGTCTGGGCCAGTTACTCCGCTTCACTGCCCCTCCGGGGGGGACGCCTGTCGTCCGCTTGATCCCGCTGGTTCAGTTCCTGGGAGCCTGGTTATAGCTTCCCCGTCTGTCCCGCTGGATTGCGCGCACCATCAGGCTCGGCTATGCGATTCAGTTCGCACGGTCTCCTCCCCGCTTCCGGGGAGTCCGCTCCATTGTTGTCGGTGGCAATGCCCCCATCATGAGGGCTGAGATTCTCACCCTGCTGGCGAAGGGTGCGATCGAGACTGTCCCTCCAGCCGAGATGAGGTCCGGCTTCTACAGCCCCTACTTCATTGTCCCCAAGAAAACCGGTGGGTTACGGCCAATCCTGGACTTGCGAGTGCTGAACCGCTCCCTTCACAGGCTGCCGTTCAAGATGCTCTCTGCCAAACGATTTCTCGAATGCGTGCGGCCCCAGGATTGGTTTGCAGCGATCGACCTGAAGGACGCCTACTTTCATGTCTCCATTCTTCCTCGACACAGACCGTTCCTACGGTTTGCTTTCGAGGGGCAGGCATACCAGTACGCGGTTCTCCCTTTCGGGCTAGCCCTGTCTCCTCGCACCTTCACGAAGGTCGTCGAGGCTGCCCTTGTTCCCCTTCTGGAACACGGGGTTCGCATCCTGAGTTATATCGACGACTGGCTGATCCTAGCTCACTCTCGAGATCAGGTTTGCGAACACAGGGACCTAGTGCTCCGGCACCTAGCTCGTCTGGGCCTTCGGGTCAACTGGGAGAAGAGCAAACTTTGCCCCGTGCAGAGGATCTCTTTTCTCGGTATGGACATCGACTCGGTCGCCATGTCCGCGCAGCTTACGAGCGAGCGCGCGCAGTCACTGCTGACTTGCCTGAGACATCTCAGGAGCAAGAATGCGGTTCCACTGAAACATTTTCAGAGGCTCCTGGGGCATATGGCATCGGCAGCCGCGGTCACGCCGCTCGGATGCTTCATATGAGACCGCTTCAGCTTTGGCTTCGCGACCGAGTCCCGAGGTGGGCATGGCATCAAGGCACGCTCCGGGTACCAGTTACTCCGACCTGCCGTCAGTTCCTCACCCCGTGATCGAACCTCAGTTTTCTCAGGGCGGGTGTCCCCTTGGAACGAGCTTCCCGGCATGTTGTGGTCTCCACGGATGCCTCCACCACGGGCTGGGGCGCCATGTGCAATGGACATGCTGCTGCGGGCTCCTGGACAGGACCCCAGCGGCTATGGCATGTCAATTGCCTCGAGTTGTTGGCAGTACGCCTTGCCCTGCACCGCTTCCGGGCGTTGCTCAGGGGTCAACACGTACTAGTCCACTCAGACAATACCGCTACTGTAGCGTACATCAACCATCAAGGTGGTCTACGCTCCCGCCGTATGTCACAACTCGCCCGCCACCTCCTTCTATGGAGTCAGAAGCATCTGAGGTCGCTTCGAGCCATTTTCATTCCCGGAGCCTGAACTGTGCAGCCGACGAGCTCTCACGGCTTCAGCCCCTCCCTGGAGAATGGCGACTCCATCCCCAGTCGGTTCAGCTGATTTGGGACCAGTTCGGGGACGCACAGATAGATCTGTTTGCCTCTCACGACTCGACCCATTGCGCCCTGTATTTTTCCCTGACCGAGGGCACGCTCGGCACGGATGCACTGGCGCACAGCTGGCCGCCGGGCCGCAAATATGCGTTTCCCCCAGTGAGCCTTCTTGCGCAGACCTTGCGCAAGGTCAGGGAGGACGAGGAGCAGGTCATTTTGGTCGCGCCGCATTGGCCCGGCCGGACCTGGTTCCCCGAACTTGCACTCCTCGCGACAGCACCTCCCTGGCCCATTCCTCTGAGGAAGGACCTTCTTTCTCAGGGACGGGGCACCCTGTGGCACCCTCGCCCCGATCTCTGGAGCCTCCACGTGTGGCTCCTGGACGGCTCGAGGTAGGTTTGAGTACCCTTCCACCAGAGGTGGCGGCTACCATCACTTCCGCTAGAGCGTCGTCCACGAGACACGTCTACGCGTTGAAGTGGAACCTCTTCATCGACTGGTGCTCTTCTCACCGAGACGACCACCGGAGATGCTCGATCAGCGTTGTGCTTTCCTTCCTTCAGCAGGGGTTGGAGCGAAGGCTGTCTCCCTCCACCCTTAAGGTCTATGTTGCCGCCATTGCCGCACACCATGACCTAGTCGAAGATAAGTCGGTAGGGAAGCACGACCTGGTCATCAGGTTCCTGAGAGGAGCGAGGAGACTAAATCCTCCTCGCCTCCTCTCGTTCCCTCTTGGGACCTCTCAGTGGTTCTAACTGCCCTGAAGAGTGCTCCCTTTGAGCCCCTGCAGTCAGTCGAGCTTAAGTTCCTGTCAATGAAGACAGCGCTCCTGGTTGCACTGGCCTCCATCACGAGGGTAGGGGACCTGCACGCTTTCTCCGTCGACGAAGCGTGCCTGGAATTCGGACCGGCTTTCTCTCACGTGATCCTGAGACCCCGGCCCGGATATGTGCCCAAGGTTCCTACCACTCCCTTTCGGGACCAGGTGGTGAACCTGCAAGCGCTGCCCCCGGAGGAGGCAGACCCAGCCTTGGCACTGCTCTGTCCAGTACGCGCTCTTCGCGCCTATGTAGACAGGACGCGGTGTTTCAGGACCTCAGACCAGCTCTTTGTCTGTTATGGTGGGAAGCTGAAGGGAAAGGCTCTCTCCAAGCAAAGGTTGTCTCACTGGATAGTGGACGCCATTGCCTTGGCTTACCAGCAGCAAGGTCGACCGTGCCCCCTTGGTGTGACGGCCCACTCCACCCGGAGTGTGGCATCCTCTTGGGCTCTAGTGCATGGCGCCTCGCTAACAGACATCTGCAGAGCTGCAGGCTGGGCGACACCTAACACATTCGCCAGATTCTATAATCTCCGAGTGGAGCCAGTGTCCTCTCATGTACTCGCTTCAACTAACTAGTACCGGACCCGCTCAGGTGTCTTCGCTTGCTCGCCATTCCACTCCACGGACTGGATACGTGCGATATTCTCCTCAGGTGAGCTTCCCCGAAAGCCCTGAGTTCCTCCAGCACTCCTGACGTCGGTGCCAGTGTCTATTGCCTGCGCGTCGGCTAGGTGCCTCCCGTGTGCATGGTCCCTCCCCTGAGCGACCCCCACATGTGTATTTCCACTGTAGTCTTTCCCTTGGCAAGCCACCTTGCCACCCCTGGGGTTGAAATATTCCACCTGCGGCTGGACACCCCAGTGTTCTCCATATGTTTCCTTCGGGTCATATGTGTATTCTCTAAGTCCCCCCCCTCTGGGTTGGCATTAATTGCATACTTCCCCTAGCTTGGGATATGCTTCCCAGTGTACCTTGGTATTCCTGTGTTAAATGGAGTCCTTCGTCCAGTCTATGACAGGGATCTCGATTTACGCAGGGCACTGGAAGACAGCTGAGAAGGTGGCGTGATTAGACTGGTAACCCCATTCGTCGTCATCCGACGTAACTCGGAGTGACAACGAAAGGGAACGTCTCGGTTACGTATGTAACCCTCGTTCCCTGAGTAGGGAACGGAGACGTTACGTCTGCCCGCCACTTTCCGCTGTACCGCGGGGATCGCCTGAGCTCAGTCTTGGCTCCTCAGCGAAGAAACATAAACTGCTGTTGCGGACTTCCTCCTTTTATACCCACGAGGTGGGGCGGAGTTACGTCATGCAAATTCCGCAGACCCATGGCATTTCTTTGCCATTGGCTCGTTTTGTAATACTCGAAGTTGATAGGCTTTCTAAGCGAAACCCCATTCGTCGTCATCCGACGTAACGTCTCCGTTCCCTACTCAGGGAACGAGGGTTACATACGTAACCGAGACGTTTTAAATACACAATAACCAGATATATTAAATACATTATACTGAATATAACATTTATTTATTATAAATAAATCTGATACATTTTAACTAATCTTGCTTTTTCCTCATCTATTCACATTTTAACCATGTTCACACTTTTAAACTGATTAAATTTATTGTTTACACAATTAACAGATTAATGCTGATTTTAAGCATTTTCATTGCATTCATTTTGAAAATATGATTATTTAAATAAAATCAAACATATAGGTAATAATAAATTATGCCATGATTCATTTTTTGAGTTTATCTGTAATTTATGTTGTAGAAAAAAACCATGAACGTCTCTTTAAATAATGTTGACCACAGTAAACCAATGTTTAGGCACAAACTGAATTCAATTCAAGTTTTATATGTATAGCGCTTTTCACAATACATATAGTTTCAAAGCAGCTTTATAGAAAATGCAATATCAAAGCAATATTCATATGGCAGTGATTTACAGCTACAATATGTGAAATGTGCTTAGTTAACATCATGCATTCAGTTAAACCGATGTAGCGAACGTTTTAGGCATCAGATACAGATAATATACCGTATATGGATAATATGTGATAGTTTTGTATTCTTTTGTATTCTTCGTAACTGCCGGCGTCGACTGAAATCGTCTCTAATGCTGGATGCACGCATGCACACACGGACACACTATCACACACACACTGGAGCTGGTGAGATTTATAGTTATATTGAAGCAAAAAGAGAAGAATTAGCGTAGCTGGAGATCATAGCATTTTAAGCAGAGGATTAATATGTGATGATCGTACTATTTCATCATTGTAGTCAAACAGAAGAGTATTTATATATGAGTCTGAGTCTCTGTGCTCTACACACAGTTACACTCTCACACATGTGTGTTTCATACACTCATCGCCTCGAGAAGGTGCCCTTGGGTTTGTTTCCTTGAGTACGTCTGTGTGGGGGTGTGAAGCGTGAGCTGTCGTCTGTGTGAGCTACGGGATCTACCACACACACGCACACACACACACGCACGCACACACACACACACACGCACGCACAAACACACTCACTGGCACATACACACACGCGCGCACACACACGCACAAAAACACACTCACTTGCACACACACACTCACACATACGCACACACACACGCGCACTCGCTCGCACGCACACATGCACACACTCACTAACACACACACACACACACACTCACTAACAGACACACTCGCTTGCACGCACGCACGCACGCACACACACACAATCACACTCACACATACGCACACACGCACACACACTTGCTCGCACACACACACACACACACATGCACACACTCACTAACACACACACACACTCACTAACAGACACACACTCGCTTGCACGCACGCACGCACACACACACACACACACACACACACACACTCACAATCACACTCACACACCACACCACACAGCAATTTACAGCAGTCTACTATCAAACCAAATGAATGAAGTACACTCACACACACACACACACACTCACTCACTCACATAATTGCACGTATGCACGCGCAAATACACACAATCACTCACTCACTCACACACACACACACACACACACACACACACACACGCACACACACGCGCACACACATGCACGCACGGACATACTATCCCACACACACTCACACACACACTCACGCACGCACACACACACTCACGCACGCACACACACACTCACGCACGCACACTCACACACACTGTTATATGTTTAAAAATAAATATTGCTGTTTATTACTATTGATGCATATAAATGCATTTTGTGCCTTCATTTTTTAAAATATTGTATTTTAGTTCTTACATTAAATCAAATCACAAATCGCTCTTAGTTCATTCAGAGAAGATACACACAATACCGTTCAAAAGTTTGAGGTCAGTACGATTTTTTATACGATTATCAATGTTGAAAACAGTTGTGCTGCTTAATATTTTTGCAGAAAAGATACTTATTTTTCAGGATTCTGTGATGAATGAACAGTTCAAAAGAGAACTTGAAACAGAAATATTTTGTAACAATGTGAACGTTTTTACTGTCACTTTAATGATCAATTTAATGCATCCTTCTTGAATAAAAGTTTTAATTTCTGAAAAAAAAAAAAAAAAAAAAATCTTACTGACCCCAAACTTTTGAATGACAGTGTCAATATTCAGAATTTTGTTTTTCTCTCCCAGTAGCATTTAAATAGTTTAAATGGTGTGTGTGTGAATGTGTGAAACGCTAGTATTGTATATTTTTGATTTGTCTTATGTAATTGCTCTGAGGGTTAATCTTGGCTCTGCACCATCTGTTTTAATTCTGCATGTTTCTCAGTAATGAGGCGTTAAAACACCAGTGTGTTTCCATCAGCAGCTGGCCAGTACTTCTGCCTGTTGAGCACAAATGCACAAATACAGCCTACTTGTGTTGTCTTTATGCCATAGTGACATGAAGGGAATCTTGACTAGAAACTGCTTTAACCCAGTTTATTAGACTAGCTGTCATTCTTTGAAGAAACGCTAATTAAACACTCGCTCAAGAGCTCATTATGACACTAATTTGTTTTGAGATTATTAATTGTATTTCTGCATGAAATATACCACAAAATAAAGCTCGCTTTATTAAAATCCTGCATGCTTATTCACATCATAACTCATATACTGTACAAGGACATCTTCTATCAAATGCACAACTGCTTTTTCATTAATAAATGATTTGAATTACAAGCAAGCTGTTCATATTGTTGAAGAAAAGCTATGATACATATATAATGATGACATGAGGAGATGTGAGTGATTCTACGCTGTTTAATATGAGCAAATTGATCTTGACATTTACTTGTATGCATTTGGCAGGCGCTTTTAGTCAAAGCAACTTGCATATTGTTATTTATGCACTACTATTATAAAGTATGAGGTCATTTATTTTATTTAGAAAGGATGCATTAAATTGGTCGTTAAAGTGACAGTAAAGACATTTTGTAATGCTCTTCTTTTGAACTTTATATTCATCACAGAATCCTGAAAAAACGTATTATGGTTTCCACAAAAATATGAAGCAGCACAATTGTTTTCAACATTGATAATAATCAGAAATGTTTCATATTAGAATGATTTCTGAAGGATCATGTGACACTGAAGACTGGAGTAATGATGCTGAAAATTCAGCTTTGATCACCGGAATAAATTACATTTGACTATATATTCACTATTTTTTTTACTAAAGACTTCTTTTAAAAATTGTGCCAACCCCAAACTTGTATATTTGATCAGTTCATGCTAGGGATGGCCCGATACCGATACTGGCATCGGGGATCGGGTCGATACTGTCCTCATATACTCGTACTCGTACTCATAAAAATTCGCCGATACCACGCCCCGATACCACGTACATTTTGCGAAACGAAACTGGCCGCCGCGAGTGCTTTGTCGAGGTGAACTGAGGCATAGGGACGTGCACTCCCAACGCAATAGAGTGCGGCGCGGCACTAGATCTGATGGCCGAGTGCGAGCGTGGGCGGTAATGCACTCACTCTGTGTGCGGGTTGCGGGAGAATAAAACGATTCGCGGGACTCCCGCAAACTAGAAACATATTAAAACTAATAGATTTTTATTCATCTGTTGCAGAAAAGCAAGAATAACAACTAAAACAAAATAGAAACGATTTACAGGCCAGAGTTTCTATTCATAACATGTTTGCAGCGTTGAGCGATGTAGCCAATCACAGACATATGTGTTGATTTCTTGAACGCAATGGCCAATCAGAAGCATTTAAGATAGACTCCCCTCACCGCTCAAAACTTTTTTGTTCAGTGCTGAATTCTGTATGCTGGCAAATCCTCTAATTATAACAGTGTGTGGATATTATGAAAGATTCATTGTGCAGTCAGCTTCATTGATAATAACAGAGATGTGTGAGATTGCGATGAACTGTCAGCTTTTTAGGAATTAGACTATTAAGGGAGCGCACTTTGCGCGCATTCAGTCATGTCAGACCATGCACGCAGTAACTGCTTGCTTTTATGTTAAATTAACAGTGGTTTGTGTGTTTATACATTTATTATTTTACTCATTATTATTTATTTTTAGACTTGTTAAAACAAGCAGAGAAGAAAATAAAAACAGTCTTCTAACCTGTGTTCTAAAATAGTCTTCTGTCTTCTTTTCTGGGAGCCTATAGTTACTTTTGCGGTAGAAATATCGGTATCGGTACTCGGTATCGGGAAGTACACAAATGTAAATACTCGTACTCGTATCGGTTTGAAAAAAAAATGGTATCGGGCCATCCCTAGTTCATGCATTTTGTGGTATTTGATTTAGGGAATTTAATAGAAGATTATTTATTAATCATGGTCAATTCACATTATGAGTGAGCAGTTTTTGCCTGTTTAATGTTAATGTCTTTTGAATGTTAAATTGCTACAATTTCCCTTTTTTAACATTTTATATAGATTTTTATATGCATTTTATTGTGTATTTTATACATGCTTATGTTTATGCATATTAATAAATCCCTGGCATTTGTCCAGTGTGTAACACTGTAAGTAAAGGTAAATGTCAAAGGTTGCTGTCATGTTGTGGTGAAATTTTCAATATGAAACAAAACAAAACAGTTTCTTTGTTGAAGAACACGGGTCAGTTTGATTTCATGGAGAGGCTGCTGCTGTTGGCTAGATTAGTAACCATGGTAACTCGTAGTTGGACTGCGCTTTCATTCCCATAAAAAGCAGGGAAATATGTTGAGGAACTGGATGAAGATACACCTGTGTCCTCAAGCAATGCATGTGAACTGTCTTTCGTTTTTTTCAAAGAAATGCATTTGCGTATGATTATTTACTCACTCTCATGTTATTTCAGGCCTGTCTGGAGTTTAGCAACTGTATAGCAGTGCCCTAGTTTCTCAGGAGGAAGCACTCGCAGTATTCTTCAGAAAATGTTAGTTCTTAGTTCTTAGTTCAAAACTTTAGTTCATTATCCGATTTGCAGTCTTAGGACAGCGAGCATCAGATAAGTGTGTGTGTGTGTGTGTGTGTGTGTGGTGAGAATCTGTCCCTGTTTGACATGCTGGGACAAATGTGTCTGTCAGTGAGAGAAGCATCCATTACGCCCTGTCGCTCTGAGACAGACCTCCATACTGACACATACTCTCTCTCTCTCTCTCTCTCTCTCTCTCTCTCTCTCTCTCTCTCTCTCTCTCTCTCTCTCTCTCTCTCTCTCTCTCTCTCTCTCTCTCTCTCTCTCTCTCTCTCTCTCTATCAGAGGAATGATGAGGAGGCTGTTGTGGACAGAGGAGGCACTCGCTCCATGCTTAAGGCCGGATTGGAGAAGGAGGAGCTAGAAGGTAAAAACACGCACGCACGCACACACACACACATAGACACACACTCACTCGCTCACTCACTCCCTCACTCACTCATACACACACACACGCACGCACGCATGCAAGCACGCATGCACGCACGCACACACACACACACATAGACACACACTCACTCACTCACTCCCTCACTCACTCAGACACACACACACACACACACACATACACACAAATACTTTTATTTGGTAAGGATGCATTAAATTGATCAGAAGTGACAGTAAAGACATTTTATAATGTTTTAAATGAAATGCGGTTCTTTCTATTAATCAAAAAATCTTGAAAAATTCAGCAAACCATTCTCACATAAATTGATGATAATCTGTGTACACTACTGTTTGAGGTCATTAAAGGTGCAGTGTGTGATTTTTAGCAGCATCTAGTGGTGAGGTTACGAATTGCAACCAACAAAAGTTACGGTGGCCGACAGGAAAATATGTCATCGTCTGAGACAGCAGAGAGTAGCCAGTTCAGCAATGAGGTTGCTTTACAAGGATAAATTAAGAAATTATGTTGACTTAAGCCTGGTTCACACGGGACGATTTTAAAATTGTCGGCCGATTTTCCAAACCTGAGAGACCCCACACACGGCGATAAAAAATCACGGGTCTAACAGTTTTGGTCGTACAGTGTGTGGTGCGCAGCCACACGGCAAAATCAACACATCACACACGAACCGATTTGACTCCCGAGCATTCCCAGGTCAGACGGAAAATCTTGTTAAATCCCTTGAGATCAAACGTGACTTCAGAGTAAACAATCATGGCGGACGAAGAGGATGCAGTGGCGATAGTTTGTAGTTTGTTTTTACCCGAAAAAAAAACATTATCAAAAGAAAAGGCGATGGTTAAAGAAGTGGAGACAACACGAGCATGGACGGCTGTTTTGATTTTGTTTCCCGGTGCTTCCTCTGCGCCTCGCTTTCTAATTGGCTACACGCCACAGTCCACAGGCTGCGTGCTCATTTGTCCCCGGGGGACACCACACACGAGGAGAAATCGGGCCAAAAAAATCCAACATGTTGGATATCCCCGATTTGAGATCGGAGCGGTCCTTCCGAGCAGACGAGAGCAGTCTTAACACACCACACACGGCAGGAATATCTGATCAGATTATTTTACCATAATCGGACCATCCTTAAGATTGTCGGAAGGGGTAAATCGGGGCTAAAATCGGCCTAATTATCCTGCCGTGTGAACCAGGCTTTAATTATTCAGTAAAACTATATGTTATTGCGAATATTATTGGTACTTGTTCATCATTCGCTGAACTAAGCTTGCTTCCTTGCACGAAGAGCAACATAGTAACGAAACGCGTTTGTCCGTTTAGGGCCACTGTAGAAACATGTCGGCGTATTCAATGTAAGGGAACCGCGGTGTGTGTAGACAGAAACTGCTCATTCTAAGGTAATACAAATATAACGGTTCATTAAAGGCACACTATGCAGGAATTCCGTTTTTGTCAAACAGCGACCCCTAGGGTTGTCAAAAAATGACTCGTCTCTGCACTCGAGAGACGCAGAGCGTCTCTGCACTCACGGCCTCTGCACTTTATAATAATAAAGTAGCCTACCGCGTTTGATGGCTTATAACGTTTTTACATGATTGCAGCTAAATTACACCATTCAACCCGAAAAAAGTCATATAACCATTCCAATAACTCCGAAGCTGTTCAGTTAAGCTAAAAAAATGCATAGTTCCCCTTTAAGTAAGGTCTTTATACACCACTGTAAACTTCTTTTTCAAGGTAGTGAGGAAACGCGCTCTGTAGCGCTGTGTGTTCGCTGTCGGCTACGCTAGAAACATGACCACACAATATGTAGACCTCCATAGAAGGGGGCGCCCGCGGTTAAGGAGATATAAATGTCTCATTCTAAGGTAATAAAAACATAACGGTTCATTATGCAAGGTCTTTATACACCACTGAAAACATAGTTATGGATCTTATATTGCAATAGATCCTCAGAAATATTACATATTGCACCTTTAAGATAAAAAAAGGAAATTAATACTTTTATTGAGCAAGGATGCATTTGTATTTCTGAATGTATTATAGTTTCCACAAAAATATTAAGCAGTTCAACATTTATAATAAAAATCATCATATCAGAATGATTTCTGAAGGATCATGTGACACTGAAGACTGGAGTAATGATGCTGAAAATTCAGCTTTGATCACAGAAATAAATTACATTTTAAAATATATTCAAATAGAAAACATTTTATTTTGATATTGTTATTTTGGATTGAAATAATATTCACAATATTATTACTGTATTTTTTGATCAAATAAATGCAGCCTTGGTAAACAGAAAAAATAATAATAATCTAGGGAACCCAAACTTTTGAAAGGTAGTGTATCTATTGTAGACAATCCCAGAATGCTTTGCAATAACCTCAGTGGAAGAATGATCTCATAGATGGTGGATAAAGTGAGAAATATTTGCATATTCATGTATTGCTCGACCATGCAATATTAATCAAAATAGTTCAGTCTAATTCACATGTACCACTGTGTGTTCCTTACAAAATCTATTGGAATCAATTGTGAATTGAAAGGATTTTATTTTCAACAGATTCTTTCATAGTAGCATTGCTGAAGTCTATAGCATCAAAATAAAAGCTTCCAGTGTAGAAAACGACAAGAAACAACATCGGCCACTTGCAGAAGCTCATCCTGGAGCCGCTCTCTCTCTCACACACCCACACCCACACACACACACACACACACACACAATAATGCAAACGCTCAGTTAATGCTAGTCTGTGGGTGGCAAATCAAGAGCATGTCGCACCAGAGAGACGTGTGTGTGTGTGTGTGTGTGTGTGTGTGTGTTTATCTGCCTCTGAAATGACATGAAGAGAAAAGAGTGGTGGGAGGATGGATGGCTAGTATTTTGAGAGCGTTTAACAGGGAAAAAGAACAGCTACTCGAAGCGTATTCTCACAGGACTGCGATGACGTCAGCCGCTCTTCTCCCCCTCCATCGGCTATTTTTACATTCTGTCTGTGAAAAAGAGGCAGGAACAGAGAGAATAATTACAGTATCCAAATTATAATAATAAATGGGTCATCAGAATCTAAATAGAGGCTCCATATCCTACACAGCTCTCAAATGTAGTGCTAGACAACGATTAACCGCATCCAAAATAAAAGTTTGTGTTTACATAATATATGTGTGTGTGTACTGTGTATATATAAATACACACATATGCATGTATATATTTAAGAAATTTTGCATGTATATACTGTATAAATATTTATACATTATTTATATTATATGTAAATATAACTATTTTATATATAAATACATTTTTCTTAAATATATACATACATATGTGTGTATTTATATATACAAAATAATTATACACAGTACACACACATATATTATGTTAACACAAACTTTTATTTTGGATGTGATTAATCGTTGCTCAGCACTAAAAATAAGAAGACATATTCGCTGTTCTCCTGCATTTCACTAAAAGGACATACTTGAACACAAGTGGTCAACCTTATAAAGTCTAAAGCTTTAGAAATCGATATAAGCCCGTGTCATTGAGCCGTTTCCCATTGCAGGACGATGCATTCAGTCCTTCTCATAATGTTATGTAATTCAAACGCAACATTACAGCTATAATGATGTAATTTAAGCCTAATTTTATCCAGCTTTCAGCTCCCTTTTAACTGCCAGGAAGAGGAAGATCTGTCTGTAGGTTAGCATTAGTCTATATATGTCGTGAGTGTGTGTGTGTGTGTGTGTGTGTAAGCACACAGACAGATGTTACATTTGCAGCAATTAAACTCATGCTGTTGTCTCGACCTCTCAATCATTCCAATGCAATTACAGTGAGTGATTACCGTTATTTAGCATTGTTCAAAAAAGATAAGTAAACAAGAGTTAAATCTGTTTGGTAAATTTAATTTTTCTATTGCAAGGTCTTTACTTTACATTCCACTTTAAAACCTAATGACAGCAATTTTAGGGATCATATGTTTAAGGAAGCATCCGTGCCAAATGGTAGGCAGCCGTATAATTATTGTATAATTGTATTTTCATAATTATGCAGGATAATCATTTCAAATGAGCCACAGTGTAATTACACTGCCTTCTAAAACACCTTCGTTTGGCTAAATACTAAAGCAGCACTGCAAGTATCTTTATGGAAAAGACAAACCCAACCCATAATGCAATGCAACAGAGTCAGTGACGAGAAAAAAAGTATGAACGTTTTAGTTAATTATTAAAGTTGATTATGTTACAGTTTTTTTTATTCGCTTTGGTACTTTTTTTCACAAGTAAGCTGTACATTTTCACATTTTAACTGATCACACTTGTAACACAACTGGTCATTCTTTCAAAACCTGATCCCATCCTTTCTAATACACATTTCAGTCGACATAATCATTGTTTCAAACACAAGATTATTGAAATATGTAATGAGAACATTTGGTTTAATCACCGAAACACAACAGTATGATCTTCTTTCAATTTAGTACTTTTAACAATCAATTCATTTAACAGCAAGTATCTTTCATTATATGTTTCAAATCACCCTCGTTGATGAAATAATTACAGTAATACTGGCCACATTAAAAATACACTTACATTACCTAACTTATGTAATTGAATCCATAATGTTCGTTATGGTATCTATCTAATGTGTCATCAAGTTATGAAACTGCCATGAGGTTTTGTGCTTTTGTGCCACATATTTGTGAGTTACAATAATGTGGCAGTCTCTACCATGGTAATCTGTTTACAGTATCACATGGCATACATAATGTAATGTAATGTAAAATGCTGTATTTGATGCCATCTGTCTCCCTTCTTCTGATGCATCTCTGACCCCCCCACTCTCTCTCTCTCTCTCTCTCTCTCTCACACACACACACACACACACACACACACACACACACACACACACACACACACACACACACACACACACACACACACACACACACACACACAGTATGATTTATAAGCTGTTTTCCTCATGGGGACCAATAAAATGCCCCCACAAGGACAAGGATTTTGGATTTTGCCATCTATGTGGGGATTTTTGTCCCCATAATGTAGAGTTTACCAGACCACACACAAGCACACACTTTGAACATAGTGGTTATAATCTAAGATAAATCACTTATGATGTAAAAAGAATTTGTTACATTTGGTTATCAGTATCGGAATGGCAAACAAAGTATAAACTATATCTATAGAATCTGTATCTATAGAAATCTATAGATGAACCAAATGATTCATTGATAAACCATAAAGATGTTGGATTAAATAATAGACGGATTAAATAATAGTTGGATTAAATAATAGACAAATGTATTAAACTGAACGAAAACAGGTGAAAATCAAAAGTTTGATAGTAATGGCATTATGAAAGACAGTTATTGTGAATGAAACATTTATATAGATGAAACAGTTATTTGTACTAACACAATTGAAAACATGCTGAAATGTTTGAAAAAATGCACTTTTGATGATCTGTTGTGATATTAGTACTATAAGTGTTGAAAATGTACACCTTACTTGTGAAAATAGTACCAAAGCGCATAAAAAAATAAGTGTACTTGTATTTCATTCGCTGCTGGAAAATATTGCAAAAAAAAAAAAAAAAAGTTTGCCCAGTGTTTGCAATCATATCTTTTTTGTTTTATTTTTAAAATATTGTGTTTTATGCTCAATATAAGACCATTTAGTAAGTTCAAATTGTATTAAGTGAATGTTATGACTGTTGTTGAAAAAAATCCTAATTAACAAAGGGCCTCAGAACATGATCTAAAATGTGAATTTTTTATTTCATATACAGGAGATTTTACATTCCCTGAGTCCCTGTCTGTTTGCTTTTGGTCAATAGGTCACCGGACTCTGTATATCGGTGTTCATGTTCCTCTGGGCAGAAGAACTCACCGACGCCATCGACATCACGGACACCGGCACAGGAAGAGAAGCAAGGAGAGAGACTCTGGGGTCGAAGACGGACGGGAATCACCTTCATACAGTAAATGTCCATCCTTTCTTCAATGATATCGAAACATTCTTAGATTTGTTTAACACACAAAATGACTTTTTTTCTTGTTTTCAGCAAAAGCTTAGTTAAATTTGATACATATTTAATATCTTATTTCCTTTTGCATCTCAAGCAAATCTATCTTGAATTAAGCATGTTTAGATGTTTGTACTGTAAAACAAAACAAAGATACGGAAACACTTTACATTAAAGGGTTAGTTCGCCCATTTAAGACATGAAGTTGTATGCAATCCTTACCAGCACTATAGTGCATACACACTGACCCACTCTGTAGTCACCTCCCTGGTCAGAGTTCTGGCCGCTGGAAGTTTTTCAAGAAAGTACTCCCGGTTAGTTTCCGGGGCCTCAAAACTGTGCGTTTTTACGTGAAAAAATTATTTGCGTTTCAAAGCTTGATTAATTTAACACACAAAAAACACGCCGGTCAAAATTCATACCTCAGTTTTAATTGGCACTATTTTCTTTCCATTTCTATCAATCCGCGCTGCTGTCAACGTCAACAGTGCGCACGTTCTGATCAGCTGTTGATAGCGCGACTCACTGACAACATGTCTGACTGCGAAACTTCTGATGATGAAACCAATTTTAGCACAAAGTCAGACGGAACAGATGATGATGAAAGTAATTTTAGCACAACGCCAAAGGGATACCTTTATGAACCGTAGTATACCGATGCCGAACTTCAGCAGATGGAGATAGAACGGGAAGAGAGAGAGCGAGAGGACAGAGATGGTAAACACAAGATCAAATCAAATGGTATTGATTGCAACACAAAACCTCAATTGTGTGTGTGTTCAATCAAATAGTTTTCTCAGCAAATTGTACCTATATCCCTAAAAAACATATTTTTACGTGTTTTCCACTGGAGTCTAAACATCAGCTTGTTTACCGTATAGTTTAGACATGGGATCATAAAGTTAGTAAATAGAGCTTACCCGTGGTACTGGTACAGCAAAACTCTTTAAAATCAGTTTTTTTCTTTTTCCTCCTTGGTTGGGGATGTAATCGTCTTCGCTGAAGTGAGCACTGCACACACGATAATCCTTGTCTCGTAGCTATATCCGAAACAGGAAAACGATGGAATTTGAATGGTGATCCCGGCACATTCTTGTGGTCACAGCCTGGGAATTTACAAGTTCGCACCATCGTTCATTTTCTACTTTTTACGTCGTTGTCAATCGATTGTGTAAACACTATGGAACAGCTGATCGGAACGTGCGCACTGTTGACGTTGACAGCAGCGCGGATTGATAGAAATGGAAAGAAAATAGTGCTGATTAAAACTGAGGTATGAATTTTGTCTGGCGTGTTTTTTGCGTGGTAAATTAATCAAGCTTTGAAACGCAAATAATTTTTTCACGTAAAAACGCACAGTTTTGAGGCCCTGGAAACTAACCGGGAGTACTTTCTTGAAAAACTTCCAGCGGCCAGAAGTCTGACCAGGGAGGTGACTACAGAGTGGGTCAGTGTGTATGCACTATAGTGCTGGTAAGGATTGCATACAACTTCATGTCTTAAATGGGCGAACTAACCCTTTAAGGTCATTAATGCATTTAAAGGGATAGTTCACCCTAAAATGAAAATAAAGTCATCATTTACTCACACTGGTGTTGTTCTAATGCAGAATGTCGTTCTTTTTTGGGTCACAAAAGGTACAATTTTAAAAATATCCCGCTTTTTGTTTTGGTCTCTCCATATAATGGCAGTGAATAGCGACCAGCATCAAGCTTTAAAAAAAGACTTAAAAACATCAGTGAATGGTCCCATGAAACCGTGTCGTATATTCCAAGTGTTCTGAGGGTTTATAATAGGGTTTAATGCATTGTTAAACAAAAATCCTGACCTTGGCCGTTGGTCTTCTGTGCTCGCCAACAAAAACACACAAGTTGTGAGAAATCAAGATGAATATAAATGGGACATGTAATACAATGCCTAGAAATCCCATTAAAAGTATCCGTGTACTCTCTTCACTGAGTTTTTTTCAACACATGTAATGTTTTAAACACTATTATTCTTTAAACTCTACATGTGTGCATGAAGAAGATCTACATTTATCATTTTCATTCATGGAAAATGTGCCAGGCTTCAGTGGAGGATTTCTGTCACCTGGTGGAAAACAAACATTTAACATGAAAATTACATGAAATTAAATGGGCAAATGGTAAATGGACTGCATTTATATAGCGCTTTAACAGACCCATGGCCACCAAAGCGCTTCACATATTGCCTCACATTCACCCATTCATACACCGACGGCAGTAAATTGGTAAAATTAAAGTGGTAAAGTAGTAAAATTACCTCTATAACTAGTAGATGGTTGCTGAGGATCACTCATATTAGCTCATTCGCCATTTCCACTCTTTTATAGCTCTTTTAGCATGTTTTGCTTTTGGATTTATTATAAAAGGAAGATTATAACAAATTTTAACAATTTTATTGGACTGAAGTATGAAGTAACAAGAGTAGGAAAAGTCACAAAGTCTCATGCCATTTAAATGAAAGGAATTTCAATAAAAAAACAACAAAAATAAGCCCAGATTTGACAGTGGATGTGGCTAAAGCCCTCCTAAAATGGGCCTATAGTGACGCTCCATAAATATATATGAAACTTGTTTCGTGGGATCATTCTGTGATACTTTTGCATCCGTTTTAAAAAGCTTGATGCTGGTCGCTATTCACTGCCATTATGTGGACGAGCATGAGCGGGACATTTTTTTAATTTCTGTTTTGTGGTCCGAAAAAGAAAGAAGGGCATACGGCATTAGAACAACACCAGGGTGAGTAAATGATGACTTCGTTTTCATTTTAGGGTGAACTACTAGCAATGGGCAATACATTTGTGCAGCAAATTACAGTATTTTTTAAAACCATATATATCCTTCTTTATTTTTCTGTTTGATGTCGTCTTTGATGATTCCCTTTCATCGTTTCTTTTTCTCTTTGATGGTCTGTCCTATTTGATTATGTTTCTTTGATGTGCGCTGTCTTTCTGTTTTGGTGTCTGATCCGGACCGGCTCACAGTCGAATGTGTGTCGCTCTTTTAGCAGCTCATTACGACGACTCAAACGGGACGAGTCCAGATTATTTCCTGTGCTGTATTATTGTCAACATAACTTGTGTTGTTTTGGCCCTCTGATGCTTTTTTAGCTGATGTTGTATGACTATTTTAGCCATGCGACGACCTTTATGACTGAGCTTAGTGGTTTATTAAAAATAACCCTGAAATGATGTGTCACAGATACTCCCTCTCAGAGGGTTCAGTTCCTGCTGGGCACTGAGGATGATGATGAAGAGCACATACCACATGACCTCTTCACTGAGCTGGATGAGATCTGCCTCCGGGATGGAGAGGATGCTGAGTGGAGAGAAACCGCCAGGTACTGACCCATGTGACTTGGTCATGTGATATCACCTCAACCCGTCATATCTGGATTCATACTGCATTCCAGATACTACAACCCATGACGTTCTATGAGCCAGATACTACAACCCAATGATCTGTTCACGTCTTATGCATTTCTATTGCACTCTATGGTAAAATTAATCTGCAGTTCTTTGAAAATTCCCAGCTTCTAAGTTGTAATTACGAGGACGTGAATGCTCTTTACATGTTAAAATCTCACAATTATGGTAAATCTGACATGCACATTTAGTCGTTTAATACGCATTTATGGGTCAACGACAAATCAGGATGTGTAATAAATAAGAATCTAGTTTTTGAATGCATGTGCCAAGTTTTTAAAATATAATTTTTATAATCCTGATTTTATTCAATGATCTTATTACGCAAAAAAAGTGGTGTAATCATAATAAAAAGTAAACATTTATTAATTTTCATGTCATAAAAGCATAAAAGTATTTTTGTGAAATCTGATTTTATTAAATTAATTAAGTCAGTGGCTCTAAAAAAGTGATCTAAAACAATTACCTTTTTGAATTTGTTTTTTTTTAGCTTAATGATCAAGACATCTCAGAAGTTTTCCAGGTGTTAAGGAAAATATTTTATGACTTTTTACTTGATTATTACACAGATTTAGTCATTTATTCTTTTTTTTTTTGGTCAAAAATGATATAGATGTTTTTCAAAATGCATGAATGCAAAGATTACATTTCTAAGAACTTGACTTGACCATCTACGACATCTTTATTTGTTTTTAGTCCACGAATAATTAATCAATATTTTTGGGAGCTTTTAACATGATGTGTTAATGTTCAGCGTTTTTCAGAGATTGATTCTTGGCAGCTCTGATTTGTTTTGAGAGCATGAGTGATGCATTAAATCTGTTGAGCGGCATTAGTCTAAGAGAGCTGAGGTTATATAAAGAACCATTGTTGTGTTATGTGTGTGTGTGTGTGTGTGTGTGTGTGTGATAAAACAGAAAGGCTAAATACAGCACTTATAATGATGATGATGGTTTCTACATTGTCATATGGCATCACTTTTAAATGCAAGTGCACTCAGCATGGGAATTATTTTTATTTTGTCTTCATGAAGTAAAGACAACATGTAAATCGTAGTCTTTTATATCCAAAAAATATGAAATATTCACATGAAACAACACAAATCCTCATTTACTTATTCAGTTAGGGTTACAAAAAAGGGCAAAAATACCATTTAAAAAAAGATTAATTGATTTTTCACCTGCAAACACTGAATGACAGTTCATAGTGCTCTCAAGTTGTAAATGGGCATATTTGACATATGATTTAAAGGACGTATGGCTTGTGCGCGATATTCCGATTCTTCTGGATTAGTATGAGAGCTTCATGTGAAGGTTCAGTTCTGACTTGCATTGCTGGTGTGATTGTTTTAACTGTGTCCAGGTGGCTGAAGTTTGAAGAGGACGTGGAGGACGGTGGTGAGCGCTGGAGTAAACCGTACGTGGCCACACTCTCTCTGCACAGTCTCTTCGAGCTGCGCAGCTGCATCATCAACGGCACCGTCATGCTGGACATGAGGGCCAGCTCTCTGGAGGAGGTCGCAGGTAACGCTTTCTGTGCTTGTGCATTTATACACTTTATCAGAGCCCGTCTACGGAGAGCCTGGCCACTCCCTATTAAGTCCTATTGTACCGAATTTTGGTTGTAGTTCCACCAGAGTTCCACTGGGGGCGATCGCAAAGTGCAAAATGAATGGGAGTCTATGGAGCTAGACGGCTAAATATGTCTCTTTCACCCGATTGCCGTTGAGAAATCTCAGATTTGATTGTAGGTTTTGCAAGTTCAACATGGGTTATAGGTCAAAAGTTGAATGAATGAGTACTTATGTCCTTTCGATTTCTTACAGGTTGAGTTGTTGTTGCCCATAACACGCTAGCATTCTGCTAATGAACGCTAATGGTCAGTGAAGGACTGATTACGACCAGAGATAGCGCTTGATGGCATCGTGGCATCCGAAGCGGGACCAGAATGTGTGTGTGTATTTTCGGCGTGGTCTTTTAAAACAACAAAACAAAAACTCTTCTAGCAAGTGTATTTACCAGTGTCAGCTGTGTTGTCGATGCCTCGAGAGAAAAGAAAGTACAGAGCGCGAAAGCACCAAAGTGACTGAAGGGATTGCCGTAAAGCAGTATCTCTGGTTGTACGGTGTGTATTACGTCATTGATATTTTAAAAGACTTTTTAAAGCAAATAAGTGACTCTAAAAAATCTAACACCCAGCAATGTGTAATTACTTTGCATCTCCTTCATTTCTCAACATTCAAATTACTAGACAAAAAATTATATCCTGAGATTTTTAGGGGTATATCTCCATTGACCTCCATTCATTCTGCACTCGTCCTGTGAGCGCCCTCATATGGAACCAGAGTGGAACTGCAACCAGTTCAGAAGCCGGAGGTTTACTGAGAGTGGAAGTTCTCCCCTTATTAGACATTCTCTGACTTTATCCAAAGCGACTTAAAAGAGAGGAACAAAGCAATTCGTCAAGGAGCCAACAATAGTCGTAATATATAATGCCAGGTTTATTTTACTACTAGGTTAGGAAGCAAGATGGAAACGAGGAGGAATGTAGATACGATTTTTGGTGTGTTTTATTTTAAAGAAATGAAACAAATTTTAAAAAAATATCATAGAACTGATTCAAGTAGGATATAAAAACATGGTGAAATCTGTCACTTCTAGGTCACATTTAATCCAAATATCCATAAGAAAAATGGAAATGATAAAAGGAAAATCAATACTTTTTTGGATAAAGCATTGAATTACATTTCCCCAAATAATCCTAAAATTATGCAATAAAGAAAATCCAATTCTGAGTCGGATAAAACTAATTGTTAACTATTTATACAACATTAGTTGAACTTTCTTTTAATATCCACTGATTTAAATTTAGTTTAAATTCATTTTAGTACAGCATTTAAAATGACCATAATTAGAGTCTAGTTAGAATTATTATTGAGGATAATTACAATTCTAGAAAACATAAAAGCAAAACACAAGGATGTATTGCAGTAATGAGAGTTCGGGGAAAATGTAAAGAAAAAAAATTGAATAGTCTTAAAAATAGTAGTGTTGCCAAGCACACACTTTTCTGTAATTAATCGTGATTAACCGCAAAAATGTTGGTAACACTTTATTTAGACAGTCCTCTTAGACATTTAACTAAATATAAGTAACTTTGCAACTACGTCAACTTATTCTACCAACCCTAAACTAACAGTCTACTAATACGCTAATGAGAGTTAGTTGACATGTAGTTGCAAAGTTACTTATAGTTAGTAGATTGTTAGAAGTGGACTATCGCAACCTAAATTTGTAAGGTATGTTGTACTGTATTGTTTTAAAAAAAATAGTTTTCATTGCTTTTGACCCATGTAACCTTGTATTTTACATGCAAAAATGTACATATCAGTACAATTTTACAATTATTGATTCTTATTTTTTATACCACAACAAAAAAAAAAGCTTTATTTTCTTTTTGTAAAATATAATTGTTTGTTTTTATCTTTTGATTGTGAGTCGAACTGTGACCTGAACATGTTTCCGTGAGATTAACTCTTTTATTCTTTCCGGTGAAATGTTTACCATCTTTGGTCAAATGAGCTTCCCTTGTCAAATTATCACATTGTAATAGGCTGTGGATGTGCCAGCGCTCGTATGCCTCTGAGGAACAGCTTAACCCGAGTTCAACACTTTAATCTCTGTGGGACTGGTGTTAAGACATGTGTACAGATTCTCAGTGTTTGCAGCTCAGGTAATTGACATGTATGTACAGAGATTTAGTGTTTAGCCTCTGAGCATCAATATTTCATGAGTTGAGCCTGAGAAAGTGTTGCATATTCAGTAGGATTTACAGGTCCTTCTCAAAAAATTAGCATATTGTGATAAAGTTCATTATTTTCCATAATGTAATGATAAAAATTAAACTTTCATATAATTTAGATTCATTGCACACCAACTGAAATATTTCAGGTCTTTTATTGTTTTAATACTGATGATTTTGGCATACAGCTCATGAAAACCTCAAAAAATTAACATATCATGAAAAGGTTCTCTAAACGAGCTATTAACCTAATCATCTGAATCAACTAATTAACTCTAAACACCTGCAAAAGATTCCTGAGGCTTTTAAAAACTCCCAGCCTGTTTCATTACTCAAAACCGCAATCATGGGTAAGACTGCCGACCTGACTGCTGTCCAGAAGGCCATCATTGACACCCTCAAGCAAGAGGGTAAGACACAGAAAGAAATTTCTGCACAAATAGGCTGTTCGGAGAGTGCTGTATCAAGGCACCTCAGTGGGAAGTCTGTGGGAAGGACAAAACGCTGCACAACGAGAAGAGGTGACCGGACCCTGAGGAAGATTGTGGAGAAGGACCGATTCCAGACCTTGGGGGACCTGCGGAAGCAGTGGACTGAGTCTGCAGTAGAAACATCCAGAGCCACCGTGCACAGGCGTGTGCAGGAAATGGGCTACAGGTGCCGCATTCCCCAGGTCAAGCCACTTTTGAACCAGAAACAGCGGCAGAAGCGCCTGACCTGGGCTACAGAGAAGCAGCACTGGACTGTTGCTCAGTGGTCCAAAGTACTTTTTTCGGATGAAAGCAAATTTTGCATGTCATTCGGAAATCAAGGTGCCAGAGTCTGGAGGAAGACTGGGGAGAAGGAAATGCCATAATGCCTGAAGTCCAGTGTCAAGTACCCACAGTCAGTGATGGTCTGGGGTGCCATGTCAGCTGCTGGTGTTGGTCCACTGTGTTTTATCAAGGGCAGGGTCAATGCAGCTAGCTATCAGGAGATTTTGGAGCACTTCATGCTTCCATCTGCTGAAAAGCTTTATGGAGATGAAGATTTCATTTTTCAGCACGACCTGGCACCTGCTCACAGTGCCAAAACCACTGGTAAATGGTTTACTGACCATGGTATTACTGTGCTCAATTGGCCTGCCAACTCTCCTGACCTGAACCCCATAGAGTATCTGTGGGATATTGTGAAGAGAAAGTTGAGAGACGCAAGACCCAACACTCTAAATGAGCTTAAGGCCGCTATCGAAGCATCCTGGGCCTCAATAACACCTCAGCAGTGCCACAGGCTGATTGCCTCCATGCCACGCCGCATTGAAGCAGTCATTTCTGCAAAAGGATTCCCGACCAAGTATTGAGTGCATAACTGAACATAATTATTTGAAGGTTGACTTTTTTTGTATTAAAAACACTTATTTTATTGGTCGGATGAAATATGCTAATTTTTTGAGATAGGAATTTTGGGTTTTCATGAGCTGTATGCCAAAATCATCAGTATTAAAACAATAAAAGACCTGAAATATTTCAGTTGGTGTGCAATGAATCTAAAATATATGAAAGTTTAATTTTTATCATTACATTATGGAAAATAATGAACTTTATCACAATATGCAAATTTTTTGAGAAAGACCTGTAGACAAAAATACTGATATTATATTAGAGACTTATTTCTCTGAATATTTCTTAAGTCAATTTTCGGACACAACCCTTAAAGGGGTCATGAATTAAGAAATCAAAATTTCATTGATATTTTGACATGTAAGAGGTCATTGTACTATAAAAAATACCCTGTAAGTTTCAGAACTCAAAAGTTTGAGTTGTTAGTCTCAAAATGTCTTTTATTGAAAACCAAGCTTCCAAAATGACTCGTTTCGGATTTTGTCTCAGTATGACATCATAGTGCGACAAAAGACCACCTCTGCAGAAGAAGATCAACGCCCACTTCTACATCACTGCCTCTTTAGCCCCGCCCACTGATTCATGCAAACACAGGATTACTCCAGCAACAAAACAATAGAGATGTTATACTATGTAACGAGATAAACACCTTTCTGACGCGTCTGCGTTTCAACACGAATTTAATAAAATACAATACTACCTCACAAATACATAAGGAATAAATATTAATAAAGATGATTAATTTCCACTCTGTCGTTTACTGGATTATTTTTGAAATATAATTGTTGGTATTTAAGGTGTAGGTTTGTTTTCTTCTGATTCAGAATCAGACTCCGGCTCAAACATATATGGCTGAATTTCACCGGTTGCAATTTTTCAGCATCGGAAGTTTTCAAAACAATTCCACACGTGTTGCAGGGACGTTGAAAATTATTTTAATATGAAAAACGACTCGGTTACTAACGTAACCTCGGTTCCCTGAGAGGAGGGAACGAGTATTGCGTAAGTAGCTTACGCTATGGGAATACTCCTTTTCTCGAGAATATTGAAGTCTTTATGTAAAACGCATTGCAGCTGCACAGCTGACAGCAATGAACGAAGGAGCTCGGTCATTGGCTGTGCTGCGGCAACTTGCTCGAACCAATGACGGGGTGACTCTGACTGCGCGACCAATGAGCGCGCTTCGCACCCGCGCGCGCCAGAGCCTGCCAAGATGGGCGTGGCCAAGAGCTATATATTGGGCGCCCCGTCATGAGAGTTCTTTAGGTTAAAACGACTGAAGCGAACTAACCAAGCACAAGCACGGCAGCTTACGCAATACTCGTTCCCTCCTCTCAGGGAACCGAGGTTACGTTAGTAACCGAGTTGTTCCCTTTCGAGAGGTCTCTCCTATTGCGTAAGTAGCTTAAGCTATGGGAACACCATGCAAAACGCCGTGTGTGCTGAACTTCGCCTTATGATAGCCAGAGGCAGGTGCCTGAGCTGAAAAGCAAAGTTATCATCCAACTAGCCGGCAGAGGCGAGCTTTATATGTGGGAAAAAAAATACAGAGCAGCTAGAAGGCGCTCAGTGTGACACAAGCACATACATAATCTAGATACGAACTCGTAGTTCAACTAGCATCATGCTGATAGTACATTGGAATGCAATGTCGGGACCTGTAGGTTGTAGAACCTGATAAATGTGGACGGTGAGGCCCAGCCTGCCGCCGCACAAATATCCTCGATCGGTATCCCGCTCGACCATGCCCAGGAAGAAGCCACACTCCTGGTGGAGTGTGCTTTGACTCCCCAGGGGCATTGAAGTCCCTTAGCTTCATAAGCCAGCGCTATAGCTTCAACTATCCAGTGAGAGATTCTCTGCTTTGAAACGGCGGAACCTTTCGTACGGCCGCCAAAGCATACAAACAGTTGTTCTGTCTGTCTGAATAGGGCAGAACGCTCCAAATACACTCTGAGAGCCCTAACGGGGCAGAGTAGATTAGCGTCGTGTTCGTCTGCTGGAGACGATAGCGCAGTTAGGGAGATAACCTGTGCTCTGAAGGGGGTGGTGAGCACTTTAGGAATATACCCATGTTTCGGTCTAAGGACGACCCTGCAGTCGTTAGGTCCGAATTCTAGGCAGGCAGCGCTTGTCGAAAGCGCGTGCAGGTCGCCCACTCTCTTGACCGAGGCGAGTGCCAGCAAGAGCGCAGTCTTGAGCGAGAGCTGTTTAAGGTGCACGGTTCGGAGTGGTTCGAACGGGGGCCCTTTAAGAGCGTCTAGGACAGTAGCTAGGTCCCAGATCGGCACTGAGGGGGGACGTGAAGGGTTCATCCTCCTAGCGCCCCTTAGGTAATGAATAATTAGGTTGTTTCTTCCCAATGGACGTTCCATTACAGGGTCGTGTGACGCTGTGATGGCCGCCACATATACTTTGAGCGTGGAGGGGGTGCGGCCCGCCTCCAGAAGCCCTTGTAGAAAAGCGAGTACGTTCGTAATCTCGCATGTTTCAGGGTTCAGGCCCTTGGCATTACACCAGTCACTGAACACTTTCCATTTCTGGGCATATAAGCGTCTCGTGGAGGGCGCCCGCGCCTCAGCGATGGTATTTAGTGCTCCGCTCGTGAGGTTCCTGGGAACCCGTTGAGGGGCCATGCATGAAGGGCCCACAGATCGGGCGGGGATGAAATATCATCCCGCTGGCCTGACTGAGGAGGTCTGGCCTCAGTGGAATCGGCCGTGGTGCAGATTGCATTTGCATCAGATCTGGAAACCATGTTTGGTTCTTCCAGAGTGGGGCTATCAGCAGCACTGCGTTTTTCTCCTCTCTGACCCGATTGATGACCTGTGGCAGCATCGCGATCGGGGGAAAGGCATATAAGGGGCGGCTCGGCCAGCTCTGGGCGAGCGCGTCCGTGCTTTTCGTGAAGAAAAGAGAGCAGTGCGCGTTCTCCTTGGAGGCGAAGAGGTCGATCTCCGCTTTGCCAAAGGTTTTCCATAACCACTGAATCGTCAGCGGGTTGAGAGCCCATTCTCCTGGGAGAATCTTGTCTCTGGATAGCATGTCTGTCCCCTGGTTCAGGGCGCCTGGCACATGCGCTGCTCTCAGCGAGCGCAAGTTGGGCTGGGACCATAAAATGAGTCTCCTGGCCATTGAATGCATGGCGATTTATGTACGACACTACCGTCATGTTGTCCGTTCGGACCAGGACGTGTTCGTTTTTTAGATGTGGGAGCAGGACTCTGAGAGCCAAAGCGACCGCTTTCATTTCCAGACAGTTTATGTGTAGGCGCTTCTCCGGGTTTGACCAAAAGCCGGAGACAGGCCTGCCCTCGTAAAGCCATGGCACGGCCAATAGACTGGGCGGTAGCCTTCGTGGCTCGCAGAGCTATATCAGTTGCGCTGCGTAGGTCCCTAAAGGCTTTGGGTTCGGGGCCAGACTCGTCCATAGAGCGGAGAAGCTTGGCTTGGAACACTTGAAGTACCGCCATTGAGTGAAGCGCTGATGCAGCTTGGCCGGCGGCGGCGTAGGCGCGACCGGCGAGGGCAGAAGTAGTGCGGCAGGGCTTTCCACGACTTGGTGAGTTTTTCGTGAACTTCCGGGAAGAAGGGAGAAGGCCTTTGCCGAGGGGCCTGCTGGCGCCCCTGCAGAAACCACTCATCCAGTCGGCTCCGGGTTGGTTCTTCAGGAGAAGACCAATTGAGCCCGAGGTCTTCCACGGCCTTAGAGAGGACACGGATAATCTCGGTATCCATGGTGGAGCCCCCGCTCGTGCTAGCTAGCGTCGTGCTAGCAGGTCTCTGCACAACGCGCAGGAAGGCATTTGAAACAACGCCTCAGAAAATTGCTCTTTTACAAGTGTTGCGGGGCGAACAGATGTAAAAATACTTGCGTGTGTAGCACGCCGGATGGCTCAGTAGGATGGCGTTCGAAGGCGGCTGAAGGTGCCGACGTCCTCGTAGCAATCCCGCTGGTATGCTTTTCGACGGCGGCGAAGCTTCAATAATCCGGAGGATCCAGCGAAGAAGGTGTTCGCTGAAGGAGATTAAATCTAAAGAACTCTCATGACGGGGCGCCCAATATATAGCTCTTGGCCACGCCCATATTGGCGGGCTCTGACGCGTCATTGGTTCGAGCAAGTTGCCGCAGCACAGCCAATGACCGAGCTCCTTCGTTCATTGCTGTCAGCTGTGCAGCTGCAATGCGTTTTACATAAAGACTTCAATATTCTCGAGAAAAGGAGTTTTCCCATAGCGTAAGCTACTTACGCAATAGGAGAGACCTCTCGAAAGGGAACTGTTACCCAATCTTAGCAGTGGCTGTTTACTGTGTCAAAGAGAGGGTCAAAAAAGGATAGAAAATAGCATATTACTTCTAATTTAGGATAATTTTTAATGTAAAAATCTTGATAACATTACAAGTGGACCTCAAAGAACATTATACAACTTTTACAAATGCAGTTCATGATCCCTTTAAAGTCTTGACTACAAAAAACTCAACATTTCCACCTTTATTGCTGAGGGATGTTGTCACAAAAAGTCAACGTTTGTTGGATGATCTGTATATTTTCATGTACTGTTGGTTCAATGCGATAGAACAAGCACAAGAGGTGACTGTGCTGTGGAAATGCGTTGTCTTTATTGTTTAGTGTCAGGAAAAAGTGTGGCAAAAAACGCTGCACAACGAGAAGAGGTGACCGGACCGCTGTTTCTGGTTCAAAAGTGGCTTGACCTGGGGAATGCGGCACATGTAGCCCATTTCCTGCACACGCCTGTGCACGGTGGCTCTGGATGTTTCTACTCCAGACTCAGTCCACTGCTTCCGCAGGTCCCCCAAGGTCTGGAATCGGTCCTTCTCCACAATCTTCCTCAGGGTCCGGTCACTTCTTCTCGTTGTGCAGCGTTTTTTGCCACACTTTGTCCTTCCCACAGACTTCCCACTGAGGTGCCTTGATACAGCACTCTGGGAACAGCCTATTTGTTCAGAAATTTCTTTCTGTGTCTTACCCTCTTGGTTGAGGGTGTCAATGATGGCCTTCTGGACAGCAGTCAGGTCGGCAGTCTTACCCATGATTGCGGTTTTGAGTAATGAAACAGGCTGGGCGTTTTTAAAAGCCTCAGGAATCTTTTGCAGGTGTTTAGAGTTAATTAGTTGATTCAGATGATTAGGTTAATAGCTCGTTTAGAGAACCTTTTCATAATATGCAAATTTTTTGAGATAGGAATTTTGGGTTTTCATGAGCTGTATGCCAAAATCATCAGTATTAAAACAATAAAAGACCTGAAATATTTCAGTTTGTGTGCAATGAATCTAAAATATATGAAAGTTTAATTTTTATCATTACATTATGGAAAATAATGAACTTTATCACAATATGCTAATTTTTTGAGAAGGACCTGTATATATATATGGAGAGAGAGAGAGAGGGATTAATGATAGATAGGTAGATAGATTTAAATAGTTTTTGTATGTATATATATATATATATATTTATTTATTAATAAAAGGGGAAATAATGAGACTAATACGTTTTTTAGTTCAATATTGCAATATTATCTTCTTATCTGCTGCTGATCTTTTGTAATGTTGTGTGTTGAATTTCTTAGATATGGTTCTGGACCAACAGGAAGTGGCTGGGCATCTTGAAGATGATGTCAGGAGGAAGGTCAAAGAGGCTCTTTTGAAGCATCATCATCATCAGAACCAGAAAAAACTGGCCAATCGGATTCCCATCGTCCGCTCGTTCGCTGATATCGGCAAGAGGCAGTCTGAGTCAAACTGCACCGACAAAAACGGTATTCATTTGTCTTAACACAGGAGGTCTGATTCTGCAGACGACACTAACATTATATACACTACGGCTCAAAAGTTTGGGGTCAGAAAATGAAGACGAAATATGTTTTTTCAGTAAGGATACATTAAATTGTACAAAAGTGACATTAAAGCTCCAGTAGGTCACTTTTGTAAACAAGTATTTGTTAAAACTGTCATTATGTCCTGACAGTAGAATATGAGACAGATAATCTGTGGAAAAAATCGAGCTCCTCTGGCTCCTCCCTGTGGTCCTATTGCCATTTGCAGAAATACACCGCTCCCGGTCAGAAACAACCAATCAGAGCCAGGAGGAATGTCTTAGCAGTGTCAATCACGCTCGTGTACGCGCTGATCACCCCTCTCTTGCACAGCGCGAGCGCTTACCGTCGTTTGTGACTCTCCTGTTCGAACTCCTGTTCGAAGAAGTTTAGTTCTCCTGTTCGAACTTTTTTCGAGTCATTTCGTTCATTCAACGAACGAAATGACTCGAAAAAAGATTTGTTCATTTTGAACGAGTCTTTTCGGAGTCATTTCGTTCATTCAACGAACGAAATGACTCGAAAAAAGATTTGTTCATTTTGATGAACGAGTTCGAACAGGATCACGAACGTGCATCACAGAACAGAGCAAGGCGAGCATTTGTGCTTATAAAACTTAAAGTTTTGTATTTATTTTTTAAATGACCGATCGTTTCGCTAGATAAGACCCTTATTCATCGTCTGGTATCGTTTAAAGCCCTTTGAAGCTGCACTGAAACTGTCATTTGGTCCTTGAAAAGTTTGTGTCCTATATTGAAGTCCATTATATGGAGAAAAGGCCTGGAATGTTTTCATCAAAAACCTTAATTTCTTTTCGACTGAAGAAAGAAAGACATGGACATCTTGGATGACATGGGGGTGAGTAAATTATCAGCAAAAGTTTTTTTTTAAAGTGAACTAATCCTTTAACGTTATTTTACTAGCTATTTATAACTTATAGAAAGAGTGCAACGTTATAAAGTTACATGTATTGCAAAATACATAATGATTTGAGGACCAAGTTTGTAGTCAAAGTGTGGGCAGGCCATAGTCAATGTAAAGCATATTGTTGATGTTTCGTCCCTATTAGTGAATGTTCCATAACTGTTTATAATCCGCCGTCATCGGTGGTCCTGTTTACTAGTCTGCGCGTTCACGGCAGGCTCCGCTGTGGGGGAGGAGCTGTGGAGGGAGGGCTGTAGCGCAGCAGAGAGCAAGGGGGTTGGACCTGGAAGTTGTGCTTCTTCAAATTTTCAGGCTAAGTCAACATTTTCTCAAAACTCCCTACTGCAACTTTAAACAGTGACAGATTTCTATTTCAAGTAAATGCTTTTCTTTTGAACTTTCTATTCATCACGAATACTGAAAAAAAAATACATCAAAGTTTCCACAAAAATATAAACCAGCACAACTGTTTTCAACATTGATAATAACAAGAAATGTTTCTTGAGCAGCAAATCAGTATATTAGAATGATTTCTGAAGGATAATGATGCTGAAAATAAATTATATTTTAAAACATATTACAATAGGAAACTGCTAATTTTATATTAATAATAGTTTTTACTGTATTTTTGATCAAATAAATGCAGCCTTGGTAAGCATTTCAAAAGCTTAAAAAAATCTTACCAGCCCCAAACTTTTTGAACGATAGTGTATAACAATATGCAATGTTCATTCAAACAACCTACACATTTCTTCCTTATAATACACAGTGGTGTGTAAAATTTCTTCAAATGCAGAAACCCAAAAATACACACAATATCTGTATTCTGTACACAAATGGAGAGATATTTTTCTTTTTTAGGCTATTTACTCTGGTGATTTGCTTAATTTGACTGTTTGTTGTTTCTGGTTTCATTAGAGAGGTCAGATCCACCATCTCAGAGTTTCAGCGTCTCTGTTGTCTTGTGTGTGTGTGTGTCTGACAGGCGCTTCATCTCATCTCTTTAAGTCTTCTCTGTGGCGATCAGTTGTTTCAGATGGGATTGATGGGCAGGTCTCATCTTGTTCTCCATGTTGGCCTCTGTGCTGCTCGTCCAGTGTGTCCATCACTTCACCTCTCCCTCCTCCATCCTCCTCATCCACACACCCAAACAAGAACCCCACCGCCACCTTCAGCCCGGACCGAGAGGACGGCTTGGATCCAGGCAACTTTTAACTTCAGAGACTTTCCCTTCTGCTGTAGTGCTTCCTAAAACATAACATGTAAAGGTGGTTATCTCAGAGAATAGGTTGCACGTGGTAAAAAAACGTCTTAAATGGTGGAGGAATCTTTTCAGGATATGTGCGGCACACTTGATTGTTGTCATTTGCAGTGGGAGTGGGCGGTGCAAAAGAGTTTTTTGAATTGCTTGTTATGATTTTCTGGTGGAGATTTCTTTGCAGAATCATGGGTGATATAGTTTTTCAACAGGAATTTCGCTTTTGTAAAAATTAAGTTGAAATGCAGGCCGATGGCTTCAACAAAAGCAAATACCATCGATTAACAACCTCGTAGCTGACATTAAGTCTGTTTTTGATGGTTTTTGTTATCATTCAAACCAATTCCCATATGGAGAAAATGAATAGGATTGTTACATTCTATTGGGTGACGAAACAACATTTCCCATGATTCTCTGATTCACTGCGCAACTCACAAGAAGGAAAAAATGCGTTCCTTGTTGCACAAATGCTAAGAAAATCTTGTAAAAGTGTTCAAAACTTCATAATTATATGATTGTGGTTGAGCAAGAGTTGAGCTACTTTTATACTACTGGTAAAATATAGTTAATTTAGTAGCATTGCTTCTTTTAGTTGGTTTCGCCCAGGGCTTGACATTAACACCTGCCAAATGCGGGTGTATTTCAGCGGTGGCGTGTAACGCAGTCACTCCTTCAAGCCACTTTTGGGGGTTTGAATATTATATATATTAAATACATTTTTCAATTGTAGTCTTTTAAAAGGTATCTGAAATAATTAACTAAGTGCAATGTAGTGTTGTCAAAAATATAGATTTTTTTATACATATCGATGCTGATACATGTGAAACGCTTCCAATACTAATTTTCCACAGATACACGATACCAGCTGCTCTTTCTCACTCTTAAACAGTCGAATACACACAAAATAACGTCAAAACGCCGGTCTTGGCAAGTATTCACGTAAACAGTCAGTTTTGTTTTAAGTGAACGTAAACAGTTGAGAAAGAAAACGCACGTGTAATGGATCCGTGCGTCAGGTCTTAAAGTGACAGCAGCTTAATATACCTGATGCCAAATTATGAGATAATATAAAAAATATCTGTATGGCAGTTTTTCCCCATGGTATCGAAGTCAAAATTGTGGCCAGAGAAAATGCAGAGTGGCTTGTAACTTTAGAAAACCACTATTCACAGTGGGTGGTGAGCAAAAAAACTGATTCCCCAACACAGCAAGTGTGAATTTAGTATTGCACAACTCATACCAGTAGATAAGCAGTGTTTTATCAGATAAATTACTGAGGAAGGTGAAGGCTATTCTGAATATTCATCACCTTTATACAGGACTTATGTTTAGGAAGTTTGCCAGCTTCCCACACGCTAACGCTAACACATGAAGTGCACCAGACACCTCCGTTCTCCTCTGTTGTTTTCTGTTCAAACGCTCAGAGCATCATTAATACTCTAATTCATGCAGCGCTGAGCCAAAGCATTAAAACAGCAGCGAGCATGACTAATAAACACAAATCTGTTCATGCCACGTAGCGATGCTATCTTAACCGAGGGGTTTGGTGTTTCTTCATGAGCTGAACGCTGTAGAGATGTATCGCTTGCTTTCGCTGCCTTTAGAGTATAGCGCAATTGATTTGTTCATCGAGTTTGAATAAAGTGATGCTTATTAGTGATTTATTTACATCCATTTTTGAAGGCTGCTGTAGTGAGCATACTCGTTAAATCATCTCTCGGCTCATTATGTCTCACTTTATGGATGTTTCATTCAATTTTGATGGTTAACACATCTGAGATCATAACAGATCTTCATTCAAATCATTTTCCCTCCTATCAATTCATAAACTTCATTACAGTTTGCTACATTTAATTGAGAAATACAGCCGATGCTTATGCTGCGTTGCATCTATCGGTTGATTTGCATTGATTAGCATTGGCATTGTATTGATTGTATTGATTGATTTGTAGCTTATGTGTCTGCAGGTCAGATGATTTCACCACAGTCTCTACCCATAAGCACAGAGGGCAAGAATGATGTGAGCCGTGAAAACAGTGCTGTGGACTTCAGCAAGGTAATGATGAAGAATGGTTTGCCAAATATAACTATTTCAATAAAATACACTACCATTCAAATGTTTGGGGTCAGTAAGATTTTATTTTTTTAAAAGAAATTATAACTTTTATTCAGCAAGGATTCAATAAATTGATCAAAAGTGACAGTAAAAAAAATAGTTATTTTGAACTTTCTGTTCGTCTAAGAATCCTGGAAAAAAAAAAGAAAATTTCCACTAAAATGTGAAGCAGCACAATCATATTAGAATGATTCCTGAAGGATCATCAGCTTTGATCACAGGAATAAATTACATTTTAAAATATATTCAAATGGAAAACAGTTCTTTTAAATTGTAATAATATTTCAAAATATTGCTGTTTTTACTGAATATTTTGGTGAATGAATGCAGCCTTGGTGATGCATAATTTTTTTATGTAAAAAAAAAAAAAATGTTAACATGAATTTACTGTAAAAGTATAGATTTTCTAAAACATACATTTATTTTAATTTTATGGTAATTCTTACTTTTTCTTCCCCCAAACACAAATTGTACTGTATTGTATTGTGAAATTACACCTGGTATGTCCTGGTAAATCTATTAACTCTTTCCTTGACGAAATTTTCTGTTATATGTTAGGGAGCGCTATTACGCATCTTCTGAAAGAATACGGAATATCAAATTCAAAACACAGGCAAAAAAGAAGTAAAAAGCAGCTATAAAAGCATTACTTATGCACGTTTTAGTCTTAGAAGAAAACGTAATTTTTTCATCTTTTTGTTCAAAATGTTACTTTTTTATTAAACTTACCCACATACAAGTGTTGATAAAAAAGAATGCTTGATGCTAGAATAAAACGTTGTTGTTTGTTTAAAAGCAGAGGCTCTGTTCTCTCTTCATATATATTGCATGTTCAGATATTCAAAAATAAAAATATTCTGGAGGTCACATTTTTGTGAAAATGATCAAAAACGCTGGTGGTGGCTGGTAACGTTTTTTAAAAACACTGGCAGGGAAAGAGTTAATATTATTTTTTCATCATATATGGTGGAGTAAATTAAAGTTTCTGTTAAAACAACTAAAATGTGTACAGTATGTAAAATAGTTCAGTACAGTACATAGAGGTCTGTCGATTTTCTCTGAAGATTTTCTCGCCGTCTGTCTGTTCTGGGAAAGGGATTATGGTTTAAACACATTGTGGCTGAGCCCTCTTTACCTGACATTAGACTGCTCTGTTTTTTGCATTAAGTGGGTATTATGGTTGTGATCCCATGAACAGACGAGAGTGCTGTCTGGGATCACAAAGAGTCATGATGAAATATTGTAATAAAATAAAGAATAACATTATGAAATCTTACACAACACATGACCTTTTGCATTATGCTAGTATACATAATCTCTTTGGCTGTGTAGATCATCTTGAACTTTGACCCTAAACTAGTCTAAGAACACATTTCCGTAGTAACCTAAATTCAACATAAAGCTTTATATATGTGCACACGCACGGGATTTTTTTTTTCCATGCTTTTTAATATTCCATGTCCAGATTTGATGATCAATTCTCAGAATCCTGGATATGAGTGGGTTGAAGAATTATGGTGGCTTGACAAAACCATTATACTAGTAGAAAAACGGGTTAAGATTTTTATTACAACCAGTGATATTTTAATATAATTGATATACTATTATTGTTTTAGTTTTTATTGATATTTTGAATTAGATTTTTTTATATGTTCTATTTTTACTTTAGTAAATTAATATATATATGTTTTTATCTATAGTAACTGAACAAACTTTTTCTTTTCCCATAGTTTTCTCACTATTAAACTTTTAAAATCTCTTTAAAGTGTCCAATTATTTAAACAGACTAAAGCCTGTATGACAAACCTGGGTTACACTTTATTTTAAGGTGTCATTGTTACAGTGTAATTATATATTTAAGTACTGAATAATAATAATTAACTACATGTACTTACTATAGGGTTAGGGTAGGATTAGGATTTGGTTGAGGGTTAGTTGCATGTAATTATGCATAATTCACTCTTATTACTACAGTAACTACATGTAACATATGTAACAAGGACACTGTAAAATAAAGTGTTACCCAAACCTGTTTAAAACATCCATGCTAGACTTTGTTTTCAATATGCATGTGTATTTCTGACCTAGTGACTCCTGCGTAATTATGTGCTTATAGATAGACCTGCACTTCATGAAGAAGATCCCTGCAGGCGCAGAGGCCTCGAATATCTTGGTTGGAGAGCTGGAGTTTCTGGACAGGCCTGTCGTGGCGTTTGTCCGCCTGTCTCCTGCCGTCCTGCTCAACGGCCTGGCAGAAGTGCCCATTACCACCAGGTGAACACCATGGGCCCTATCACACACCCGGCGCAATGCAGCGCCAGACGCGACGCAAGTGTCTTCTGCTAGTTTCAGCCCGACGCAGTTTTCATTTTCACGTCCTGCGCCACGTTGTTTAAATGCATTTGTGCCCATTTGTTCATCCATGGGCTGGTCGAAAACGAGGAGTGTTCAGGCGCATTGTTGGCGCGTTGCTATTTTGAGGAACTGAAATAGACTGAGCCATTGACCAACTGAAACCTGGGGCCGGTTGTATAAACATAGCCATTATGTTAAGACAGTGTCTTAAGTTCTAGTGTGACCCACTAGCAGTTAGTCTGGGGATGTCAGTTTTACTTTTCGGTATTAAATTAGGCTAATCTACGTTTTTATGAGCCCTTTCACACAGAGATTCCGGAAAATACACGAATAAAGTGACCCGGGATTTGACCCGGGTTTGTTTGATTTTGCTTCATTCACACTGCCAGTGATTTGCCGGAATCAGAGAGCGCGTTCACACACAACCCGTGTATGTTCCGGAAAGACACGTGACATCGATGTGACTTGTAATCTCAGCAGCGTCTTAAGTTTGCTTATGAGCTGCGATCTCTCTCTCGTGAAACCACGCTTCTGCATGTTTTCTCTGATTCGACCATAAACTTGCGCTTTACGTACCATTTCATAGCTGGCGAACGATCCCGGCTTCAGCGTCATCACTACGACACGGCATTATTACAGCTTTTGTTCACACAGCGCGCGTTCCGGGACTGAACACGGCAATGTTACTAGGTCCCCAACCCGGCATCGATCCCGGATAAATCCCGGGTCGAGTTTGCGTTCACACAGAAGGCGTTCTGGCAATTTGCCGGCAATTTGCTGGGTTCAAAGCGCTGTGTGAAAGGGGCTTATGTAACTGATTTAAAAAAGCTATGAACAGTCTTAAAGAAAAAAAATTGGTGTCTAACTTGTAAGACTAGTCTTAGCAGTTTATGCAACCGGCCCCTGGTCTAAAGTCAATGGCGCAATTTTTTTTTGTTTATTTGAAGAGCGTGTTAGTAATGTGCGCCTATAGGCGGGTGCACAACGCGTGTACCGTACACTCTGCTTATTACACACACAGGGACGCACATGCCAAATATTAAAAATAAAAGGATTACAATGTAAAATATTATTGTTGTTTACATAAAGATATGGTGGAATCCGGCTTGTCCCGTAGATGGTCTACTTTAACCTCGCACACAAGCAGATCCGTTTCCTCTCTGGAGACGCGTTCAGTTTTTCCAATTGCAAATTCCGTCATGTAAATAGCTAATCCGCCATGGCGTGAGCGCAACTGGCTTTTAAAGAGAATGGGGGATGAGACTCTGATTGTTTTTTTGCACATAAAGCTCAAAACACACCCATTACTCATTAAGAGAATAGGGACAATCCTTTTAGACTGACCATTTTTCCCGTAGTTAAACTAGTAAAGTGGATTTGGACACGCACTAAGTTTACTTGCGCCGTGCGCTTTAGACCATGCGCTTAGATCGTTAAAATAGGGCCCCAAGTTTGCTTTGTGAAACTCAACATAAGAACACCAGTTGCTGTTTTGTGCTTGATCTGTCAGATTCCTGTTCATCCTGCTGGGGCCTCTGGGTAAAGGGCCACAATATCACGAGATTGGCAGATCAATTGCGACCTTGATGACAGATGAGGTAAGAGAGTGTGGTATTGACCTATGGCTAAGCCACGCCCCCAAACGCGATGAGCCAATCATAGTGCGCATAGCTCCCAATACACTCGGACATTCTCTGTTTCCACGTCCATTGAAATGCATTGCAGTTAGTCAGTTTTTATTCTTTTTTATATGTTTTTTCTGTCATTTTAAGTTTAACATGTTCAAACGTTGTGCATGGGGTACATGCAACTCCGACACTAGGTATCCCGAGAGGCTGGGCGACGGTGTGTATTTTTTACCCTTTCCAAATTAAGCCACATCTCAACCGAGATAAGTGTCTGGATTAAGTTATGCGGTAGACCACAACACCAACTAAACGTGGATAAATTAAACAAGGATGTCTACATCTGTTCTAAGATAAGTCAACAACGTATTTGAACGTTATCTTTAACATCTCTAAACGTAACGCTAACGTTAGCCTAACATTAGAAAACGTTAACGTTAGCTTCTAGCTGCGTTGTACATCATGTCACTTAGCTTCATTAACGTATAAATAACCGAGATAACAAATGTTAGCAGTGTTGTGCTGAATGATTCATGTAAATACTGTAGCACCAAACTAACGGAGAGGTACTCTTGGTAAAGATGGTAAAAAGGCTTGTCCTGGAAACGTATGCAACTTAGACCTGTACATATTTAATTTGATCATGAACCATTAATTACATATTAAAGCACAACATTTTAGACAACTTTCTACCAAAACAACTGGGGAACTTTGTGTTTTTTTTAGCAAAACATGTAGCCTTTTCACTCCTCTTCAACATAACTAAATATAGCGCCTGTCACCGAATGTTGACTGTTTGTCCGAGTGAGTGGAGGGGGCGTGGCTTAGCCATAGGTCAATTGTTTTACAGTTAGATACTGCTTTTAACAAGGTACTGTTTGTGATCACTTTGTATATTTGTTCCAGATGCATTTTAGAATATTTCAAAATGAAAAATTCTGATTGGATGAGCTGCATTTGAAGCCTCTGTAAAAAATAATTATTTTGGGCAGTTTTTAAAAATTCTATCATTCCGATTTCTGTAATTTAATCAAACAGAAACAGTTTTTTAGAGTTAATCAGATCTATCAAAAATGATGTCACTTCCTGGAAGATGATGTCATTCTGGAACTGGCTTTTGTTGGTTTTACAAAAGACTAACAGGATGAAAAGGGAAAAACCTACAAAATGTAAAATTACTTAAAATTGACTTGTTTACAGAATGATGATCAAAAGAAAACAAACTAATGTGATTTACATTTACAAGTGTTTGATATTGTTTATTTGTGTTTGTGCTCGGGAGAGCGTCAAAGGTTTTCTATTTACAACGTGTTTTTGAATAATAATAATAATATGTTTATTTTTTATAGCGCCTTTCAAGAACCCAAGTTCGCTTCACAAAATAATACTAACAGTTGACAGACAAAGAGACAAGCAATCTGCTTGTTATAATAATTAAACAAACAGAAAAGCAGAAGCCAATTTTTGAAGCCAATCACAGACATATCTGTTGATCTCTTGAACGCAGTGGCCAATCAGAGACATTTAAGTTAGTCAGTATCCGCTCACCGCTCAAAACACTATTAATAAAGAGCTTTTTAGTGATTATAAATGGAGCAATACGATAACAAAGCTGACATCAACAACAACAAACTTATAGTTGACAACATGTTATATTGGACTAATTTAAACACTGCCTGCATCATGACGTGATTAATACATCACCATAACGCGTTAATTATACATGACAGCTTAGTTTTGCCGTTAGCTTTCGCCACTTAAACTGTGCTTTGGAAAAAATGAGTGAAATCTCAAGTTAATGACTCTTCATGGCAGACACTGATGTTTGTGTTCTATTCTGAAATAGCTTTTTTTATTGGCAACACTAACACTTTGGGCTGTTTTTGCTTTACAAGTAAAGTACAGTGTTTAAAAAAAATTAAGATTCTGTAATGTTGTTTTGTTTATTTCAGTTGTTGCTGCTTGGTTTTACTTTACCAAAACTCCTATGTGTCTTCTTTTAAAAGAAACCATAGGACTGTAGTCTAAAGCATTCATGTAAAGTGTTAGAATGTCATTTTCCAGTGTATTCTCAAAAATGTCAAGGTAAGAGGGTATTTTATTGCACTTTTTTTTGTTAATTTAGAGTTTGTTTAATTATTGTGTGATTCTTTTTTTCTAGATTTGTTAGTTGTTTTATTATCACCATTTATTTACTTCATATATGTGTTAACGTTTTCACTACTCATGTTATAGTAAATATAATATTGTTTACTATTATATTTAATTATAATATAATATATATATATATATATATATATATATATATATATATATATATATATATATATATATATATATAATTTAATATTATTTATAAATTTAATACATATTATTATATTAATTTAATATTTATTATAATTATAATATAATTTAATTATATTTACTATTATATTTAATTAATTATATTTAATAAATATAATACTCATGTTATAGTGTTATAGTTCATATGAAAGATAAGCATTCGCAGTAATTAAAATATAATTTTTTTTTTTTTTATTATGGCCGCTATTTAAATCACACCTAGGCCAATAACAGAGCCTGGGTCGACCCTGATTTTAAGATGCATGATGGAAAAATTAAAATGTACCCATTAATATTAATAAATGTAAATCATGAACGTTGGTGTCTTTTATCATATTCCTGTTGCTGTGCTTTGCATTGTATCCAGAACACCCCTACAAATTCACTACCTTGAGTGGATTATTATTAAAACGGGTTTCATGCAGACTGAAGTGTCTCACAGAGATGAGAGGAGAGGAAACTTCTAAGGTCTTTCACAGCTCAGCAGATTCTCTCTCACTTAGTCTTTGAGGAGCAGAGGAGACTTACAGAACGGCCCTAATAACATGCAAATGACTGCTAATTAGACAGAAAACCACCCTTTGTGCCAAGCTGCTGGTTAATGTTGCTAAGGCAACATCTTGAGATATTATTAAAGAGCATGATAATGTGAAAATTTACTTTTTTACAGGCTTCCTGCATGTAGTCTTAAAGAAATGGGTTATCGTTTAGTTATCCTCATTTCGTTTCAGATACTCATTGGGGTTTTTTTTTTTTGTCATGACACAAATTGAGAAACTAGGAAGAACATCCAAAATGCAAAGAATGTGGAAGGTTTTTTACACTGCCAAGCAATTAATAAAAAAAATGTATCGTAAAAACTTTACTTTATTGTCCTTTTTTGAGCTTGATAAAACCTCAGTTGTTCTTACAAACTCTAATATACAATCTATTTTGTGTTCCACTAAATTATGAAAAACTTTTTGATTTTTGTACAAACTATTCCTTTAATTCAGATAACTGTTTCTTCTTTCATCACATCTTATTCATATTTTTTTACTAAGAATGTTCTGTTTTTTTTTTTCTTTTGCAGGTTTTCCATGATGTGGCCTATAAAGCTAAAGACCGCAATGATCTGATTGCTGGAATTGACGAATTTCTTGACCAAGTTACAGTTCTGCCACCAGGAGAATGGGACCCTTCCATCAGGATAGAGCCGCCAAAAAACGTCCCATCCCAGGTCAGTGAAACAAGATTACAGACAGGAACTATAAACCTGAGAAACTTACAGTACGACAACTGCTCAGCTGATGTAGGATTGAAGTTTTGTACTTGCCAAAAATCTGGACACACTTGACTACATTTATGTTGCTCCCAATCTTAAAAGGTTTTTGATCTAAAGACTAATGCTTAAATGCTTCAAATGAAGTTTGTAGATGTACATGTTGCGCATAAATATGCATTTCTGAACGAATATGATAATGCTTTTATCGTTTAATTGCATTGAAAGGGACGAGTTGCAGTACATAGTGAAGGTACGTCCTTATTCCTTATTTACTAGTTTAAAAGCACCCCATGATGCACCTCATGGATGTTCAGAGTGAGCAGAGCTGGAACCAAGACAAAGAAAAAAAGCCCATATTATGCTCTTTTTCAAAGTCTTTATTTTGTTTTTGGGCTCTACTAGAACAGGTTTTCATGCATAAATGTTCAAAAAAACATTATTTTTTTCCATATTCTCCATTGTTGCAGCTCGTCTCTTCCCAGTGTGTCAGTAACGCTCTGTTTAGTTCCTGTCTCTATGAAGCCCCTCCTTCTGAAAAGCACACTGCGCACTGATTGGTCAGCTGGAGCAGTGCGTTATGATTGGTCAAGCGCTTTGAGCGCGTTTGGGAAATGTCCCGCCCCTTATCATAACCGCCAGTTTCAACACACTACTAACTAACTCAACCAGGCCCCGCCCCTTTATTCTGCGTATTAATTATTTAAATGAGGAATATTTTGACATGTTCGTTCCCGGAAGAAACTCAAGACTACAATGGAGGCGTTTCAGGGAGTTCAGAAACAGTGACACTGATATAGAGAATAACTCACGCTGGAGGGACTTTCAGAGCTTTTCCTGCTCAAACAGCAACATTACACACTAAAGAAAGATGAACATGGAAAAAAGCATAAAAGGTTCTTTTTAAATATACAAGAGTTTGTGTCACCACATAATTCCCAGACTTCCATTGTGTTATTTTAGAGTTTTCATCACCTTTAATAATTAGGTGTTTTCAAATCTTTGGCTAGTAATGTAGTTATACATAGATATTATTTTATTTAATACTGAATGAAAATCTGTTCTGTTAAGTAAAATCAAGTGAGTTATCTGCCATATGTGTATGTACAGTAAGTCATGTGATGTAATGCACATGATTTATAAAGCACACAGCTATCTATGTTCTCACTGTCAGTCTCCATCTGTTTATAAAGATTAAAACAGAGTGTTTACTGTAGAATCTCGATCTAGAAATATTGAAGAGAGGATTAACTGTAGCACTGCACTGTAAAACAAAAGAGCAAAAATAGACCCTTTTTCTTCAGTGCATTTAAGTGATGTAAGCACAGAACAGCACACTGACATTAATCTGAGACACAAATGAGCATATTCATCTCAATTATATCAACTATTATATTAATTCACATAAGCCAGCTAACACGGGTTTGTTCATTCAATAGTATTCGTGCGGCGAAAGTGATGTAGTTGAGTGTGACGAAAAAAGAGGTGAGAGTCTCCACAAAATCCGAACACAAGTGGTCACGAATACCAGGTGGAAACAGGCTTTCTCTCTCACTCGCTCGATTTCCTGGATATTGTATATATTTTGCAGCTATAAATATGCGGGATGTTCACATTATTCACAAAATTGTTTGTTTGGGTGTTGCATTTCTCAGAAATCGCTTACTGCACCTTTAAGCCGTTCAGGCTTAATTAATTGCAAGTCTATCAACTATTATCCAATAATTTGGTGAATTGGAATGTTTCGTCAGGGCGTGAAGAAATATAGAGCTGAGTATCATCAGCGTAACAGTGAAAACTAAAGCCATGCTTCCTAATACGGTCCTAGTACTCAACGGTCCTAGTACTGAGCCTTGCGGTACTCCATACTGAAATTGTGTTCGATATGACACCTCTTTATGTACTGCGACAAATTGGATTGCAGTAGTTCAACACTTATGATTACAGATCTAGAACAAACACTAACTTGGTCTACGTTTCTCAAAAGGATCTTAAGCCTAAGTAAATTGTGGAACCATTGGCACCAATGGTCTCTACGATCAACTTAGCTCACGATGCTTTTGAGAATATTTGAGGAATATCTCTACAAACTTTCAATATCTCTAAGTCCTGTCAGAACTCCTCTCACAGTTTTTCTGCTAAGAGTTCTGCTGTATCCCTCTATCGTCTCTGTGTTTGATATAACAGGAGAAGAGAAAGATCCCTGCAGTGCCTAATGGAGAGCTGGCAGAGAACGAGGAACATGGTGGACATGGAGGCCCTGAGCTGCAGCGCACCGGGAGGTCAGTCTGGAGTGTGTGTATGTGTGTAGACACATCAGAATCACGTTAGTGTGTGTGAAAGCCGTCGAAAATATAGATCTCTTTAATATCTCCTGAAAGAATGGAGATGTTTGCAGAGGTGTCCTGCTTTTTTTTTTTATCTTTCTTCCTGTGTCCATCTTTCAGAAGAGATGTTAATGTAATCTTGCACTGCAAGGATGAAAACAAAACTTGAACTGAATTAAGCTGGATAATGACCACAATGTCTTCTTCTAAAGAGGTTTTCCCCACTGTAGGGCCATCTGTTCTTGCAGTTGTACTATAGCAGTCTCTCTTTAGGTGTGGTCCCTGCAGATTTTAAACATGCAGTAGTGCAACCTCTGATTAAAAAACCTGGCCTGGATCCTGGAGACCTTTCTAATTTTAGGCCTATCTCCAAACTACCTTTTCTTTCAAAAATTCTTGAAAAGATAGACTTGCAGTCAATTAATGGCATTTTTGAAATACCACAATATTCTCTAAGTTTTCCAGTCCGGTTTTAAAACTTTACACAGCACAGAATCTGCTCTTTTAAAAGTTTTAATGATATATTTTTAGCTACTGACTCTGGTTATTGTGTTATTCTTGTGCTTCTTGATTTGACTGCTGCGTTTGACGCTGTGGACCATGAAATCCTGATCACTTGTTTAGAGCAGTGGGTGAGCATCAAGGGCATAGCACTAGAATGGTTCAAGTCCTACTTGAAAGGTCGGACTTTCTGTGTCAGCTGTGGTGACTCTGTGAGAGTCCTCCTCTTCTCCCCTCTCTTGTGGGGTCCCTCAGGGTTCAGTTTTTAGGCCCTCTTCACTTTTCTCTTTATTTGCTCCCACTTGGTTCAATAATCAGGAAGCATGGCATGTCATTCCACTGTTACGTGGACGATAGGACGATAAGAATGACACTGTCAGACCGCTACTCGAGTGTCTTGAAGATATAGAGGCCTGGATGGCTCTTAACTTTTTAAGTTTCAATGCACAAAAGACAGAAGTGATGGTTTTTGGTGGCACCAATGCGACTCCTCCTGTTGATTTGGGGGCCTTGGCCCAGTACTCCAAGCCAACCATCACTAATCTAGGGGTTAAAATTGATTTTGACCTTAAGCTCGACAGTCAGATCAGGGGAGTCGTTAAATCGAGCTTTTTTCAATTGAGGCAGCTGGCCAAAATAAAGCCATATCTGCCGAGGCAACATTTTGAGACAGTAATCCACGCCTTTGTTACCACTCGGCTAGATTACTGTAATGCACTGTATGTGGGGGTTAGTGGGTCTTCTGTAGCCCGTCTCCAGATGGTATAAAACGCTGCAGCGCGTCTTTTAGCTGGAACATGTAAACACAAGCACATTTCACCCAAGTTAGCCTCATTTCACTGGCTGCCCTTACATTTTAAGATCCAAATTTAAAATTAATAAAATTTGCTTTTAATACCTAAACGGTCTTGCCCCACCCTACATTTCACAAGATGGCGCCTGTGTGTTTGGCTTGCCTTCTGTTGGTCTCGTGGTTTCTTCTCTGCTTGTTTGCTGTGTCTGTAGCCTGCTGTATGTGTCTAGTCTACGCCCGTCAAGCTCTCTTAGACATCCACTTCTCTGTTGTGGACTCATTTACAAACTCATTCACGAAGTCTCACACCTTGGACAAGGACTGCCCCTTCAACAAATCGCACGAGCCACTCTGAACGGTCATCCTGCACGATATCCGCCGGTGGCCGCTTAAGTGTACGTACACACCGCCGCCGACTTGAGCGGCAAAGAAGCTCTGGCCGCCCTGTCAAGGACGCTTGTCAAAAAGTACGGGGAAGCTTGTTGGCGCTCTGACGTAGCAGCATTCTATCTTCGAGAGAAGAGAAGTGTCACAACATGAAATGTAAACAGAAAAAACAAGCAATACATTGACACTAGAAACCTTTTATAATGACAGCATTTTTATAACCGTTTTTTTTTTCACATTTGGTCAAAAAAAAAAATTGCAATTAGTGCAATTGGTCACATCGGTGTTACCGTGAGCAATTGAATTGCATTCCCGCTTAAAATGAGCGTTCGTAAATATTTCCAATAAAAGTTGCGCTCATCCTCAAATGTGTATCACTGGATCATTATGGATAATCGCGAAGTTGTTGTGTTTGGTGCTGCTGTATTGTATTTGCGGAGAAGACGTTGGACTCTGAGATTTTGGGTTCATGACACCCTCCAGGACCGTTATCTATATGCAAACAACGTCATATCATCTCCTCCAATTTCTCGGAACTAATGTTTTGGTAGGAACGAAAGTTTACATGGTATGTTTCTCCGGAATCAGCCAGCGCGAAGGACGTCTATATTCCGATTGGTTGCTGCCGTTTTGCCGCTGCTTGCCGCTGAACCGCGTCATAGCTCATTACCATAAATTTGAGCTACTTTCAACTTTCTGATTGACGCTCAAAACGCGATGCCGATGGATTTGACGCTCCTTGCAGCTGAGAGAAGCCAGCTTATTTAATTTATTAAATGACTTCTAGGCTCCACATAACTTGGATTTTATGTTCATCACAGAATCCTGGATAAAGGTTGGTGATTTAACTCCCTTCTCTGAACTGGTTCCAACAAACTGTACATTTTTTTACTCTAATCGTCCGAATGGACGCGGGGGTGGGATTATAACAATTTTAAATAACTCTCTCTCCGCACGCTGCCGGTTTGTCCCTGTAACGGCCTTCCCCAGCTTCGAAGCTCAGCTGTCTAGGGGTGATTTACCGCCCTCCACATTCTACTAAGGATTTTATACAGCAATTTACTGAGCTTATCGGCAATATTGCCACAAACTTTGATCGCTTCCTACTGGTGGGCGATTTTAATATTCACATTTGCTGTCTCTCAAATTCCTTATTCCGTTTCTTAATTTAATAGATGCTTTTAATCTATCGCAGTGGATCAAAGATTCTACTCATATTCAGAGCCACACGTTGGATCTTGTACTATCTTACGGGCTTGATGTCACTGATATTGTGTTCTCGGATTTTCTGCTCTCCGATCATAAGCCTATTTTATTCTCACCGTCTCTTCCGGAGCTTTCTAAACTCACCATTGCACCTGTAACATTGTCGCGGTTCTACTCTCCACAGTTTAGCACAAACGTCGATCTGTGCTTTGTTGAACTATGCTCACACTTGCACTTGGATCAACCATTATCTGACCTGGATGCGGATCAACATCTTAGCCATTTAAATTCTGCCTGGCTTAAGGTAGCAAATGTGACTGCTCCCCTTAAGCCTCACAAGTGCAAACCAAAATCTGAACTGTGGCAAAACTATGACACTCGTCACCAAAGACAAATTTGTAGAAAGGCTGAACGCAAATGGAAACGGGACAGGCTACTTGTCTCATTCCAAATGTTCAAAGACTCTCTTACATCATACCAGAATGCTACGAAGTCTGCGAAAGCTGCTTATTTTTCTAACTTAATTTAATTCAGTCACTCTAACCCAAAGGTTCTGTTTTCAGTCATTCAGTCTGTTGTAAATCCATCTGTTAACACATTGTCTGTTGCCTCAGATGCTCTATGTGAAGACTTCCAAAGATTTTTTATTAAAGGGGTCATATAATGCCATTTTTGTACAAGCTAATATGATTCTTTAGGGTCTAAATTAAACGTTTGTAATATACTTTATTTAAAAATTCTCATTAGTATTGTAAGAAAACTCTTATTTTACTTGGTCAAAAACAGCTCTGTTGTCAACACGCCGTTTAAGTGCATATGCCTTTAAATGATAATGAGCTTTGCTCACCCCGCCCCTCTGTTCTGTGCGTACACCGTTTGTAACACAATAACACAATAACCATAACGCGTTGTTCATTATAAACGTGGGATTATGAATTATATTGAGAACGTCGTACATAGAAAATAGGGCTGGGACGGTTAGCGCATTACCGCAATACCGCGGTCACGTGACTCCAACCGCGGGTCTGAGCTCGTCACGGCCATTACCGAAAAAAAACAAAAAAACATTGGCCTGCACATGTGTGCATGTTGTGTCTAATGACATGGATTCATTGATTCTGATGACATGGATTATGTTTAATGATATTGTGTCTTACATGGATTCAAGGTTTTCTAAACAAAACTTATCATCAAAAGATGGAGCAAATCCGACCTTTCGCGAGTTGAGGAGCGCAATGTTCCATGACGCATAATAACATTCCATTCGTATTAGAGATGCACCGGCCTATCTCTGTCTTACCTTTCATTTCTATGCTATTGGAGAAAATTGTGCTGGATCAACTCTAACACTTTTTGTCAAATATTTATATCAATGAAGTTTTTCAATCTGGTTTTGGGACTGCTCACAGCACTGAGTCCGCCCTCCTGAGAGTGCTAAACGATATTTATCTCTCTACTGATTCTGGAGATAGTGTGGTACTTGTTCTCTTAGATCTTTCGGCAGCTTTTGATACAATTGACCAGCCTACTCTTTTAGCTAGGATAAAAATCTTGGGTGTGTCTAAAAGCTTCTGTTCTGACATCAGTCATACCTGTCTGACAGAAAGTTTTTAGTAAAGATGGGTATTTTCTCCAGCTCTATGGCACCTCTGGCCTGTGGTCTTCCACAGGGCTCTATTTTGGCTCAGAGACTGTAGTGCTCGTAAATGTAATGAAAATATTATTAAACCTTTTAAATGTTTTTCCGCATTTCTACCTCGTTTTGGGAGTTTGTTGTCATAGGGTTAGATTTTTAAAATGCATCAAGATGCCCTCAACTCTATTTTTTTTTTCCGTGGTCATATTTTAAAGGTGGATACATTTCAAATATGATTGTTCTAAAAAGAACATTATTTTGTGTATTTGGTTTAATGCAATGTGTTTACGCGGTTTAAGGTAAAAAAAAAACCCATTATTTTACAACTTTACAATATTTTCAACTTTGCCAGCACGACTGGACCAGAACATATCAGATCGGTAAGGTTTTATTTCATTGGGGACATAATTACTGATTATAATGACTTACTGTCTTTTTACGCATCGCACTACGGGTGTGAGAACACTATGTAAACATAAAATCAAGTCTGCATTTGTTATCGTAGAAACGACAAACAAGCGTTACTCTAAAATATGAAAACATACTTGGAGGCTGTGTCTGTGAGTCAGAAGCGCCAGACTGTACTTGCAAAGATGGAATTGCCCCACTTTACAGAATCAGCCTTTGTGCACAGCCGGCCTTGTACTCTCTGGAAACAGCCCTCCGAAAAATGCACAGCACACAGTCGAATATTTTAATTGTACTGTTCTGGAACAGTGTTGTAAATAAAGCTTAACCGCTGTTTTAAAACTGTGTCCTTTTTTGGAAGGCTAAACAAAGTAGTTTGGCTTCCGCAACGAATAACACAGCGTCTTCTCGACATGACGGCGCCGGCGGCAGCAATAAAACAGTGAGAGTAAAAGTTACGCTCTTTGCGTATACATTTGGGCGGTGTTATGAATGAAACTCTGCCCCCACACTCTGACGTAGATTTGTGGGGGCGTGTTTGAACGAAGCGTTTTAGGAATGTGTGACTAAGCCTTAACTTTTACAAAGAATATTTCTTTGGGTTTGAGACTCTGAGCTTTTTAACTCTGCAGATCTGACAGCTACATAACACACTAAAGAAAAAGGAAAACAAGAAATCGCATCATATGACCCCTGTAATATTCATGTGTCTGTATAATGTGTGTTGCAGGTCTGTGTTTTATTGGTTGTTTTCTCTCTTCCCCCGTCTACACTCCCACTTTTCCAAAGTTTTACACGGCCATTTCTCACGGCCAAAATGACACTTATAGTTCACCCAAAAATGATTATTCTGTCATCATTTACTCACCCTCATGTCTTTCCAAACCCGTAATACTTTCGTTCATCTTCAGAACACAAATGAAGATCTTTTAAATTAAATTTAAAACTTTCTGTCCCTCCATTGACAGCTACGCATCGACCTCTTTCAAGCCCCAAAAAGGTAGTAAAGACATCATTAAAGTAATCCATGTAACTCCAGTGATTTAACCTCAGAGGGACAGAAAGCTCTCAGATTTCATTAAAAAAGATTTTCGTTTGTGTTCCGAAGATGAACGAAAGTCTTATGGGTTTGGAATGACATGAGGCTGAGTAAATGATGACAGAATATATTTTTAGGTGAACTATCCCTTTAACAATTGTGCCTAGATACCAAAGTCTGAGATATCAATCTGAACTCTAATTTCTCATCAAATTCTTCCAAATTATCTGAGCTGTTATTCACATTTTGTTGGTCTATGCTCCTATTTTGAAGTTAAAACTTAAACCTAACACAACTTAATTCAATTAAGTCTCATGAACCTTGAAAAAGATAAATGATCCTCTCAGAAACTAAAATAATGGAACAGGTCATGTTCATTATGACAGTTAAAGAGCACATAATAATGCAGATCATTGAGGATGATGGTTTCATTGTCTACTACGATGTAACCGAGAGCCGTGTCACTGAAGACCAGGTTTTCAACTCTCCAGTGAACTGGACAGATGCCATGTTTGACATTTGGTCACACTCTTCCTGTTGAGTGACAGTTTTCACAACTTTGAGTGACTTTCTCTCTTCTCACAACAATAATCCCCTTCTGTTCTCAGATGGCTCTTTTCTCCCAAATGGTCATATCTGATCAGCCCTTATTAATATTTCTTTTGGGTTTTATAGTATGTCTGACTTATATAGTATGTATACTGTGCACAGTATGTGAATTTTCGGAATGCATGGATGATCTGCTATGTTTTATAAATTGTGCAACAACAGATATATGTAAAATACTGAATGCTTTCGACTTGATAACCATTAACAGTGACAAATGCGCTGTACATAATATCTGATGTGATTTTATCATCTCTTTCTTCAACTGGACTGCCAAATATTAAGACTTTTTTAAATACAAAATTGAATTAAAAGTGTTTTACCATTTTATCTTTATATGTATGTACTAAATTGATTTCAGTTTTATACATTTATACATCATTTTTGCCACACCAGTTAATGGCGGAGAACTGTGAAAATTCACTGTTGTATTTCTTACAAACTAAGTTGTATTTAGCATTTACTAAATTAATATATATACTTTTTTTTGTCCCTATGACAGTGCAACTGTTTTTTCATATGCAAGACGCGCCAGACTTGCTGTGAAACAGCGCTGGACAAAAAAACCTGTGACTTATTGAGAGGAATATTCCACATATGTGTTGGAGCATGGAGAAAAAAATCCATCCTCCTGCCATCCTATAGATAAAATTACTTTTCTGCTTAGGAAAATGTTAGTAGAAGATATGTGGCTTGCAAGAATTTCGTTACACTGTAAAATAAAAAAAAAAGAAAAGAAAAGAAATAATAGTTTGAAAATGAAGCCTGTTTTTTATGTGCTTTATTTTCATGAGAATTAAGCACATTTATCCACCAAACTCCTATTATTGTAATGCATCTCAACATTGTACAGTATATCTAAATATCTTTTTAATTCCCATTATTCTCATTAATATAATACAGTCCTGTAAAAAACTAAAACTGTGGCTTAATGCAAAGGAATATTCCACATATGTGTTGACAAATGGAGAAAAGCCATCCCATAAACTTTTTTTTTTTAGGAAAATGTTGTTAGAAATGTGATTTGCAACAAATTCTCTGCACTCCAAAATAAAAAATAAATAGTTTGAAAATGAAGCCTATTTTTTTTAGGTGCAGATTGTTATTGTTATGTAATTGTGACATTATTTTCATGAGAACTAAGCACTTTTCCCCTCCCAAATTCCCATTACTGTCATGCATCCTGATATTTTACATTTTAATTCCCATCATTACTGTAAAAATTACAATTTAAGTAATATTAAAATATATATTTTTTTGCATATTAGTAATGACAATTTGGAAGGAAAACGTTTAATTGTCATGAAAGTACATTTTTACTGTTTATTTTGCATATACTTCTTTACGGAATATAACACAGCTCTGAATGTGCGCTGAATTGAGTTGAAGCCAGTTTTCCAGCTCTTTCCGCGGCTCAGAAGGCAGTGATCGTGTGTGTCTGGTGTGTTTTGTCAGGTTTTTTGGTGGATTAGTTCTGGATGTGAAGAGGAAGGCTCCTCACTTCTTGTCAGATTTCACCGATGCGCTCAGCCTGCAGTGTTTGGCCTCGTTCCTGTTCCTGTACTGCGCATGCATGTCCCCGGTCATCACCTTCGGAGGACTTCTGGGAGAAGCTACTGAGGGACGCATAGTAAGATCACATCAACACCATGCATTTGATTTGGTTTGATTACACTGTAAAAACAAATTTTCATGATTTGTTATCACAACTTTTTATATTTTGTCAAATCAACTTAATTCAGATAGCATAATATTTTGTGTTTCTATTTATTAAACCAATCTCCTTTGTTGTATTAACTCAAATTTTTAATTTCAATGAACTCTGCAACCAGGTAACTTACTTTTTTAAGTTAATCCAACAATATTTTGTTTACAGTGTTGGCAAAGAAAGTAGTGAAATACACTCATTTGTCAAGGATAACGCAATAAAGTTAAAAACGTATTTCCATTGCGGTCCGTGATGTAAAGCACAGACTTCACTCATACTTTTTTTTGTACACGTGTGTCTGCATCTAAGTTGCATAGTCAGCAATAATTTCGTTTATATGAATGTAGTCATCTAAAGGTGTTTTTTTGAGCATGTTCTCCCCTCTTCTCAGAGTGCCATTGAGTCGCTGTTTGGAGCCTCGATGACGGGAATCGCGTACTCGCTGTTCGCCGGACAGCCTCTCACTATACTGGGCAGCACTGGACCCGTCCTGGTGTTTGAGAAAATATTGTTCAAGTTCTGCAAGTATGTCTAATGCCATTGCTCTGATCTTTTATATTGCTTTGTGCAAACACTTGTTTAAATTGAACGAATTAAAGAACATTATTCATATTAATTGTTTTAGATAATGTAATTATCTGACGCCATCTTTTTATCTCTCTGTCTATCTATCTCTCATTCTATCTATCTATCTCTATCGTTCTATCTATTTCTCGTTCTATCTATCGTTCTATCTATCGTTTCATCGTTTTATCTCGTTCTATCTATCGCTTATTTCTCGCTCTATCTATCGTTTTAATATTTTATTTCTCGTTCTATCTATCGCTCTATCGTTTTGTCTATCCGTTCCATCTATCTATCTATCTATCTATCTATCTATCTATCTATCTATCTATCTATCTATCTATCTATCTATCTATCTATCTATCTATCTATCTATCTATCTATCTAATCTTCTTTTTATTGTTTTATCTCATTCTATCCATCATTCTATCGTTTTATCTATCGTTCGGTCTTATTATCATTTATCTCTCATTCCATCTATTTCTATTGGTTTGTCTCATTCTATCTATCTATCATTCTATCTAGTGTCTTATCTCTCGTTCTTTCTATTTGTCATTCTATCATTTATCTCTCGTTCTATCTACTGTTCTATCATTTAATCTCTCATTCTCTCTATCTATCTATCCCTCTATCGGCCTATCGTTTTATCTCTCGTTCTATCTACTGCTCTACCATTTATCTCACATTCTATCTATCATTTTATTGTTTATTTCTCGATCTATCTGTAAGTTTGTGTGTTTGCAGGGAATACGAGCTCACGTGTGTGTTTGCAGGGAATACGGGCTCACGTGTGTGTGTTTGCAGGGAATACGGGCTCACGTGTGTGTTTGCAGGGAATACGGGCTCACGTGTGTGTGTTTGCAGGGAATACGGGCTCACGTGTGTGTGTTTGCAGGGAATACGGGCTCATGTGTGTGTTTGCAGGGAATACGGGCTCACGTGTGTGTGTTTGCAGGGAATACGGGCTCACAGTGTGTGTTTGCAGGGAATACGGGCTCACGTGTGTGTGTTTGCAGGGAATACGGGCTCACGTGTGTGTTTGCAGGGAATACGGGCTCACGTGTGTGTTTACAGGGAATACGGGCTCACGTCATGTGTGTGTGTTTGCAGGGAATGCGGGCTCATGGTGTGTGTTTGCAGGGAATACGGGCTCATGTGTGTGTGTTTGCAGGGAATACGGGCTCACGTGTGTGTGTTTGCAGGGAATACGGGCTCACGTGTGTGTGTTTGCAGGGAATACGGGCTCACGTGTGTGTTTGCAGGGAATGCGGGCTCATGTGTGTGTTTACAGGGAATACGGGCTCACGTGTGTGTGTTTGCAGGGAATACGGGCTCACGTGTGTGTTTGCAGGGAATGCGGGCTCATGTGTGTGTTTACAGGGAATACGGGCTCACCTGTGTGTGTTTGCAGGGAATACGGGCTCACAGTGTGTGTTTGCAGGGAATACGGGCTCACGTGTGTGTGTTTGCAGGGAATGCGGGCTCATGGTGTGTGTTTGCAGAGAATACGGGCTCACGTGTGTGTTTACAGGGAATACGGGCTCACGTGTGTGTGTTTGCAGGGAATACGGGCTCACGTGTGTGTGTTTGCAGGGAATACGGGCTCACGTGTGTGTGTTTGCAGGGAATACGGGCTCACGTGTGTGTGTTTGCAGGGAATGCGGGCTCATGGTGTGTGTTTGCAGGGAATACGGGCTCACGTGTGTTTACAGGGAATACGGGCTCACGTGTGTGTGTTTGCAGGAAATACGGGCTCACAGTGTGTGTTTGCAGGGAATACGGGCTCACGTGTGTGTTTACAGGGAATACGGGCTCACGTGTGTGTGTTTGCAGGGAATACGGGCTCACAGTGTGTGTTTGCAGGGAATACGGGCTCACGTGTGTGTGTTTGCAGGGAATACGGGCTCACAGTGTGTGTTTGCAGGGAATACGGGCTCACGTGTGTGTTTACAGGGAATATGGGCTCACGTGTGTGTGTTTGCAGGGAATACGGGCTCACGTGTGTGTGTTTGCAGGGAATACGGGCTCACGTGTGTGTGTGTTTGCACGGAATACGGGGTCACGTGTGTGTGTTTGCAGGGAATACGGGCTCACGTGTGTGTGTTTGCACGGAATACGGGCTCACGTGTGTGTTTGCAGGGAATACGGGCTCACGTGTGTGTGTTTGCACGGAATACGGGCTCACGTGTGTGTGTTTGCATGGAATACGGGCTCACGTGTGTGTGTTTGCAGGGAATACGGGCTCACGTGTGTGTGTTTGCAGGGAATACGGGCTCACGTGTGTGTGTTTGCAGGGAATACGGGCTGTCGTACCTGTCCCTCAGGACGTGTATCGGGCTGTGGACGGCGTTCCTCTGTCTGCTACTGGTGGCCACTGATGCCAGTTCACTCGTCTGTTACATCACGCGCTTCACTGAGGAGGCCTTCGCCTCGCTCATCTGCATCATCTTCATCTACGAGGCCTTGGAGAAGCTCATTCATCTCGGGGAGACGTATCCCATTAATATGAACAACAATCTGCAGACACTCACCACTTACAGGTGAACACCCAATTTACAGAATGAAATTGACAGAAAATTCTTTATAGAAAAGCAAGTTAAAGGATGCTTCTGTTCTTTAGATGTTCCTGTATTGAGCCTGCAAACCCCAGCAATGCCACGCTTCTGTACTGGGAGCAGAACAACATCTCGGCACCAGAGATCTTCTGGGAGGCTCTGGAAGTTCAGGTGTCCCAGTTTACAACTGATATTAACTCTATAATGCCAACTTCATCACTTTTGATGCACAAAATTTTAGTTGCACTTTATTTTACAGTACGTGTACTTACGGTGTACTTACCTAAGAAAGTACTGAGTAATATAAGGTAACTACATGGGTTAAGGTTAGGTTTAGGTGAAGGTTCAGGTTTAGTATCTAGTTATTACCCAGTTATTGTAATTACTGTATATACATGGGGAACAGGAGTGTAAAATAAAGTGCTACACAAATTTCTAAGGTGTCTAAATGACCAACAGGATCAATTTGCTGAAAAACCTGATGCACACAATCTACTACATGCCTGCTGTCATCTGATTGATAGTTTATGCTTTAGCACCGGGTTTCTGCGGGTCTTAAAATGTCTAAATCACCTTTACACAAATAAAGGCCTTAAAAATGTCCTTAATCAGAGCAGAAAGTCTTAAATTCATAAAGTTTTGGCATTAAATGTTGCAAATCTTCCTTTGGGTTTTTTTTTTTGTTCTGCATTCCAATAATAATATCTAAACATCCTTAACTCAAAATACATTTACTAAGATGCAATTGTAAAATGAGGTTAAAAAAATAAAGTAAGTTTATGCCTAAAACAAGAGCGTATATCTGTCAATGAGTTGAAAACTTCCATTTTAATTAAGTTGATTCTTCTGAGCTGATCTTTTGTTCTTGTTTTAATCATTAACTCAATTAATTTTGATCAGTTTCACAGAAAACAAGACTTCATATTTTATGTCATTTTGCATTTTAAGTAAATCTATCTTGATTTCTTTCAATTTATTCCTTAATTCTTTAGTTGGTCTTAAAAAGGTCTTAAATGCACCTTTATAAAACCTGTAGCAAGTGAAAGGTTTTTAGAATAATTAAAAAAATATCCATCTTTAGCTCTATTCCTTTTCTATTCATTTAAATGACATGATAGAGAGACTGTTAAGGACATTTAAGCTGTATTAGACTGGATTACATCTGTTAAATCATCATAAAAGCCAAAAAGATCATTGCTTCTGCTCGTCTTATAATGGGCAAGAGTTGCACTAACAGCATGTTGAGCAGATGTCTGTGTGTGTGTTTGTGTTTTGGAGCATTTAAAGGAACAGCTCATCCAAAACTGAATCACTTGTTACCATTTACTCATCCTCGTGTTGTTGTGAGTGAACTATTCCTATAAGTAATAAAAAACTTGACCCATTGTTTATCTTTCTAATGTCAGGATTGCATTGAGAAGAAAGGAGAGTTTGTCGGGTCAGCTTGCGGGCCTCATGGTCCGTATGTTCCTGATGTTCTCTTCTGGTCTGTAGTTCTCTTCTTCTCTACAGTGGCCATGTCAGCGTTCCTCAAAGAGTTCAAGACCAGCCGCTACTTCCCCACTAAGGTACCGCAGATCTTTTACTATGAGGAGTTATTTGGCGCCCTCTAGTGTCACTGTGGAGCGTCTGCTGTTCCTGAGGGAGAGAATCACATTTGTGACGGATGTTTCCTGCAGGTCAGATCCATCATCAGTGACTTCGCAGTGTTCATCACTATTGCTACAATGGTTCTGGTGGATTACGCTCTAGGAGTGCCTTCAACCAAACTACAGGTCCCCAATAAGTTTAAGGTCTGTTCTCTATCTATCTATCTATCTATCTATCTATCTATCTATCTATCTATCTATCTATCTATCTATCTATCTATCTATCATTCTTTCTATCTATCTATCTATCGTTCTATCGTTCTTTCTATAATTATCTATCTATCTATCTATCTATCTATCTATCTATCTATCTATCTATCTATCTATCTATCTATCTATCCATCATTCTTTCTATCTATCTATCGTTCTTTCTATAATTATCTATCTATCTATCTATCTATCTATCTATCTATCTATCTATCTATCTATCTATCTATCTATCTATCTATCTATCTATCTATCTATCCATCATTCTTTCTATCTATCTATCGTTCTATCGTTCTTTCTATAATTATCTATCTATCTATCTATCTATCTATCTATCTATCTATCTATCTATCTATCATTCTTTCTATCTATCTATCGTTCTATCGTTCTTTCTATAATTATCTATCTATCTATCTATCTATCTATCTATCTATCTATCTATCTATCTATCTATCTATCTATCATTCTTTCTATCTATCTATCTATCGTTCTATCGTTCTTTCTATAATTATCTATCTATCTATCTATCTATCTATCTATCTA